>JAOXNO010000013.1:27603611-27618309 GCA_028565335.1 Limnodromus scolopaceus
TTCCCTTCCCTTCCCTTCCCTTCCCTTCCCTTCCCTTCCCTTCCCTTCCCTTCCCTTCCCTTCCCTCCTTTTCCTTTATTCCTCTCTTCATCTGTCTCTGTCAGCTCCTTTCACAATGGTGACATCATTATAAAATGTGAAGATTATTTAGTGAATTTACGAGAAAGAAAAGAGAGAGGCATGTCCTTCCCCTCATGCAGGTCTCTCTGTCTTTAGGGAAATATTCAGTGTTGTGCAAGAAATCCTCTAAACCAAGGGCAGCAAGAGGTGTGCCAAGCTGCATTTTTCTTGCTCAAGTTAGAGGTTAAGTGTGCATTGGAATATCAACAGAAACAAGAAGATGTTTTTTTCAGAAGTCAGTGTTCCCAATAATGCTAACAACGATGTCTTGTCCCCCTGCAAGGGGCTTCTCTAGGCAGAGAAGCTGGGATCTGCCTTCTCTCTCTCCTAGATGTCTCCCTCAAGGTGCTGCAGCTCTTGGGCTCATACAATCCATCTTGTGCATCATTTCAAATCATTGACCCTGTGATCGATTGTGTTGACCCCTGCTCTGTTGGTCACTAAATGACACTGTAATGTGAAATAATGGGAGGCTGTGTTGTTGGTTTTTTTTTTTTAAAAAAAAGAAATGTAACAGTTCCTGAATGCTTTATTGGAGGGCTCTGATTTTCAGAAGGCACTGAAGACACACACTTCACCTTTTCATATCATCTTGAGCACAACAGAAAAAGTACTAAAACCCACCATCAAGTCAGCAAACTTCCATGGGTATTTTTATTATTGCTAATAATAATTTTGTATTTGACTCTTTATAGCCCAGCTTAAATTCTTCTTCCTTTTCCTGTCTCCTGAATAACACAAAAAAGGGATTTGATTTTCCACTTTTTTTTTCCAGTTGTGACAATCTGAATTTGATGTGTGTTAGGCTTCTTGGACTCCGACCTACCTGAGCATTGTCTAGCCAGAGCCCAGAACAGCAATTTGAAAAAGGAGCTGAAACTGCAGCTTAAATTTCCCTGAATTTTAACCCTTAGCATCCCAGTTCCCAAATTCTGATTTACAAGTTTTTAAATAGATATTCTTATACAATATCTTAATCACTTTAATTCACTAAAATTGATATATAGTAACTCATGCACATGCCCCTTGAAAGTCAGTTTTTATTTTTTACTGAGGAAATATTCTCTCTGATGTGTTAAATTCCGTCTAATCCATAAGCACTACTATCTTTCACTGGAGGATCATTATAAAGACAGACAATCATTCATTCTCTTTGCTAGAGGAAAGGTGCAACGCATTGATACCATGAAAGCTGATAATCCACTCATGTTTACACTTTTGATATTTCCCACAGAGCACTCTGGAACAAGGGACACAAATGATGATTTGACAAATGCCGCCCTTTCATACAAATTCCCTGGATGCATTTGGTCTAACCTATCAGAGAATTCTATTCCCGCTACTCATTTCAGTAATTAGATTTGGAGGGAGCAGTACCACATGCATGTCTATGGTAATCATGATTAACCCAAATGGTGATCTTTTCCTTTCTCCCTCCTCTCTCTCTGAGAGAGAATTTGTTGCACACTGCCACAGCATCTCCCGATAAATAAATACGTAACCCCAAATACACAAGCCTGTCACCTAACAGACCAAAATCCCCTGTACTGTCCTGACTGCAAATGCAAAGAAATCGTTGTTGAAATTTGGAGAAGAAAAGAAAGGAGACAAAACAATGAACTAAAGATGAAACGAGAGAAAAACATACAAATAAGATTTTCATGGAAAATTTTGCAACAGAAGTTAATTTTTTAAAAGCTGAAAAAATAAAAACAAGATGTTAACCCATAAAATTTAATGAAATGGACTTTTTATTAAAGAAATGTACAGATTATGAGATAGTGGAATGTAAACAAAAAGTATAAGTAGTCTTTTATATATCTAAGTTCTTTACATTCTTATTTTCATTAGTGACAGAAAAGCTATTAACATATAGCATAGCCTTGGGACTGAATATGCAGAAAATCAACCTAAACTCTTTTCACATTTGTATGGCATAAATGTAAAACAAATTACTATATTTAGTTCTTTTCCAAACAGACTTCATAATATTTCACCATGAATGATAATGTATGTTTTTCCTCCCTCCCTCCCCCTTATATCTAAATATACTGATGATCTTACTCCCAACTTAAGTTCTCCTTCAGGAAAACCTCACATCCACTTAATAAAGATTTTATCTCAAAGAGATTTAAAATACTTTATAAATATTTTTATATTTATTTTTAAAATACTTAATAAAGTTTCCACATTTTCCATGTATTTTATATGGGTATCTAACACATTTTAATTTCATTAGGTATAGTAATAAATATCATGTATAATGTGTAAAATTAAGACACACAAATAAAAATATGCGTGCACACCATATATTGTATAGTGCATCAGTGCCACAAAATAAAAAAAAAACCCAACCCTTTTCCAGGATTTAACATTAGCACTTGCACTTGTCCTTATGATACAACAGTTATTTTCACTTCCACTTCCATACATGACATAAGTGATGGAAATGCAAATATACTGTCAAAATACTTCCCTTCCGGGCTAAGGTATGCCTAAGTATAAAAGGTTATTCATTCTTTTCATCAGCTTGAATTGTATTTTTCAATCTTATCTGCTAGCAGTTGAACAGTTGATCATTCCTGTAAAATGAACAATTGATATTGGTGAACTAGAATTAGACATTGAGCTAATTTTGTATATGCCAGAGAATACACATCAGATAGGACTGGCTGTCACTCCATACTGACTTGGGTCATATTCAGACCACTTAGCTAAAGAGAAAAGGTCAATCATCCTTCTAACAGCCCTTTGACTCATCCATTTACTCATAAACAATGTGTTTTTAACTAGTGGAGGAAAAAACCTCCACTAAATTGTGTATTTTTGCTGTCAACAGATTAAACAGATTAGGTAATATAACTATCCCTGTAGTCAGTTGTTTCCATTAGCTAAGATTCTTGACATTTGAAGTTCTACAGATGAAATTTCACAGTCTATTATCTTTATTAGTACCTGGAAACCATGAACCTGTTTTAAAATCTTTCCTCTCTCTCTTTTTATTTTTTTTTTTTTTTTGGTTAGATTCAAAAGAACTGAACAGGAAAATGACCAGCTGCTTAGATTACCACTCCAATCCTCTCATGAATTTTTAAAGGTAGGGATTTTCCGAGAACCAACATCAAATAAAGGATCAAATGCCTTCTATTACAGAATACAAATGTGATGTTCAAAATCCCTAGAAATTACAGTCTTTGAGAACCATCTGGACCCACATGTTATGCAGAAGAGGAGAAACACAAAGGAAGTGCTGATTAATTTTAATGTGGGGTGAAAAGACTTGTAATTAAATGCAGCTTTATTAACTTACTGTTGTTTGTAGCTCAAACCTTCAAAGTAGTGTCACAGCCTAGAGTACTCAAAGTAGATATTTTTCCTCATTTAGAAAGCGTATTGGATATATTGATAACAAGAGTAGGCTTGTAGGCATGGCATTGATTTATTCATGGACAACCCTTCTTAGTGATGCACGGTATTAGTTTAGTAATTATTTCCATTAATGATTTTCAGGTATTTTTATCTTTATACACACACACACATACATGTATCTCCTTTTTATGGCATTTTAAGCAAATTCCCCTTTTGTCATGAAAAGCAGAGTGAGACCTTTTTATTAGCATTTGTTCAGTACACTTTCACCTGTAAATTAAGATCTTTAGTTTTTATCTGAGTTGCTAGTAAGTGAAAAACTGCTTGTTTATCTGAAATGAATTGATGACACAGGTCTACATTTGCAGACACACTTAGTGATTGTTTTTACTGCTAGTACAAAACACTGAAAGGGGACAAGTTTTTTTAAAATGTTATCAAGCACTCTTCTGTTGCCTTTCAAGGGTCATAAATTGTTTACACATTTCTCTCTGATCATTCAGACAGATTTAAATGAGAGACAGTTATAAATAAATGAATATAGAATTCAATCAAAAAAAGGAGATAGCATGAGACCATATCACTAAGCAGTGCATAGGCTTAGCACTGCTCTCTGCAGAGAAATCATTTGCTCCGAGAATTACTTACAAGCCAATAAGAGGTCTACATTTGCTTTTGGTGTGGTATTTTCATTGTGTCTAGAAACACACTAATTATAAGAGTCTTTTTCTGATGCTTACTCTAAAATGCAGATAGCAAGTGACATATGCACTGATTTCCTATTTCAGATATAAGGGAAAACAGATGAAAACCTATGAGAAAGAAAAAAGATTAACAGTAATCTGGAAAAATAAGAAAATCTAACAATCTGAGTGATCAAAGTATTTGTACCGGAATTTCCTATAATGAAACCATAGGAAATGGTGAAATTCATAGAATCATAGAATATAATCATAGAATGGTTTGGGTTGGAAGGGACCTTAAAGATCATCTAGTTCCAGTCCCCCTGCCATGGGCAGGGACACCTCCCACTAGACCAGGTTACTCAAAGCCCCATCCAGCCTGGCCTTGAACACCTCCAGGGATGGTCCTTGTACTTAGTTATCCTTTACCACTAGATATTTATATTTTTTAATTCTGCCCTAAATTTTTTTTGCTGTAATTGAACTCCATTATTCACAGTCCTATACACCCATGCATGGAGAACAGATTTTTTTCTTTATCACTGTTCCAATCTTTCAAAATCCTGCAAGGCACATTGTCTGCTGAGAGTTATTAAACACATGAAAACTATCTCCAGTTCAGGAAGTCTGTCGGTTGAAAATAGTTAAAGGTTGAGGAGGTTTTGGATGTATCGTCTTTTCTTGTACTTACTTTCTTTGAGCTTCTGTTTCTGGCCATTACTAGAAACATGATAACAGGCAAGGTGGACCTTTGAGATGATTTATTCTTTTCCATTCTGATTTTATGTAACTTTGAATATGGTGTTGTATCCCCTCTCAACCTTCTTTTATTTAGGTTTAATAGCTTAATATTTTTCAGCAGGTAGGTCATGTTTTGTAGAACTTGATCATTCTCTTTCCTTTGTCACAGGCATAGATTGCATAGAATGATACATATCTTCCTTGAGACACAGATCTCGGAAGACAACTATGTACTGAGTTCAGCTGCGTTTGTGCAGCTGATTGTCTCGCACTTACCTTCATTAAAATTAATTTTACTCTTTCCAGACCATCTCTCAAATTTGTTCATGCTGTTTTGATTCTAACCCTGTCCCCAACATAACCTCATTCATCTCGATGTTATTTGTAAATGTAATAAGGCCATTTCACATTCCTTCAGAAAGACTGCTAATGAAAATACCAAAGGGTGTCAACATCTTCAGAATGTTACTTGACACATCTTTCTATGTGAAAGTGAATCATTGAAAACTTATTTTCTGGATTGAGCTGTCCAACCAGTTTTGCTGCAACAGAACTTTCATCAGGAATCTTTTCCCACAGCTTGATTGTGGGAATGTTTCATGAGATTTGAGTTAATAGATTAAAGTCACAGACTTTTTATTACTTCTCCCCTATCCATAACACCTGTTCCTTTATCAGGCAGGGTTGTTTGACTCAATCTGTTCTTGACTGCTGTTCATCTCCTTGCTATCATCCATGCACTTGCAAATAATTCCTTTGATTATCTTTTCCAGACTATTTCAGATTTGAAGTTGACTGGCTCCAATTCCTTTTTTTTTCCTCCCTTTTCAACACCTGTGCTTCATTCTCCAGTGCTCCACTCCCTTATCTTTCTCAAAAACTATTTTGATTATGAAGCTGTTTCAGATGTTTCAGAATTTTTTTCAGTTTTGCTAGGAAAAATCCACAAAAACTTGATCCACCCAAGTCTCTGAAAGAATTTAAGAACTACGTGTGTGTGCCACTTAGCAAAATATGTTTGTTTTGTTTATAGTGCATGGCATGCAGAAGTTCTGGAAGGTAACTTTTTATCTTGCTCTCAAAATGACTCACGTTACCTAACTGGTGAGCACTATGACAGCATTTAAAAAGTTGTTTGAAACAAATTATGAATCCTGAAACTTTCATTCACTTTAAAAGTTCAAAGCACCATTATTCAGCTCAATTGACTGCCTAACACAGGTAATGCAGCTTTTACCATTATGTAAACCCTATTATTTAATGCATTTGAGTAAATTACAATCTTCCTATGAAGACTTTGTATTCCTTTGTAAACTTTATTTGAAATACTGCAACATGATAATATCTGATGTGACTGAACCCAGATTGGTTCTGGAAAGGGAAAAAATATGGCTCCAACCTATTAGAAATATATTGTCAAGCTGGTCAGCAAAACAGTAGGTAAACAAGAACTGACAGTTATAATTTATTTTTATTCAGAAATGCTGCAAACTCCTCATAAAAAGCAATGTGGAAATACAGATATTTTGGGATAAGAGGCAAACTACTCTTATTGGATTGGATACTGACACAATAAATAGTGTTTTCTAAACATGGAAATATAAAATACAGAGTTTGCTAAATGGCGCAATTTAGGACTGTTTTTAGTCTTCATTAATGATCTGGAAACAGGATGAATAAGGAAAATGAATGAAGCAGACGAAACTAAATGCTGGCTGCTTTTACAACCAGTAATATTCTCTGGTTTTTTGTAAGTTCAATCAATACTTTAGCCATTTTTTGTGTGCTTCAATTTCAAGAGAAGATCATAAAAGCTACACATCTGAATAACTGTGCTTCATAGCAGGCCCAATTCTATGGTTCCTCCTCATAAGGAGGTTTTTATACACATCCTGAAAGTAGAAATTGGTTTAGAAGAACTGAAACTACTTAGTGAGTCACTATGTGTTGACCCCTGAGGCATGTACTGTCAGGTTGTCTTGTTGCTTGTTTTGGACCAGGACCGTTCCTTCCCAGTAGTGTATGCGCTACGTGTGTACACGTTGTACAGATACACATTAATTCACGCTCAGGCTTCCATTGTGGTACAAATCCTGAGTTTTCTTTAAGAAGTTCCGGCATTTTTGTAGAAGAGGAGTGTCTCAGATTGTGAATGCTTGTGAGGTGCAGATGATTGTGTGAATGTGTCTGTGCATGATTGATTGTCTGAAAATAAGCCTTTGGATTCTTAAGCACTAGGCCACTATAGTGAACTATAACCAGTATGAGCTGGTTGTAAACTGTGATAACAGCCTGAGAGAACACAAGTTACACATGTGGGACTCTCAAGTGTAGAGATAACACATTATACATTTGTCAAAAGAACCAGCTGGGAAGTTGGTGATGCTTCGTGCTTTTGCATATAGACTGTTGATATTGGGGAAGCCTTGTCCTGTGGGAGATATGCTCTGGAATGTACCAGCCATTGCTGAAGGAGGTCTAGGGAGACAGCTGGAGCTGCAAACAGCTGGAGCACAGGAAACCAACAGGATTTTCAATCCGACTTTTCCGAACAAGCAGCGATCTCCTTGATGGGAAAGGAAGGTAAGAATTAGTAATGTTGTGGGAGAATTGATTGTGTGAAATAATCAAATAAGGTCGAAGTATTAGTCTTGTTGGTTCTTAAATAAACCTCGGTGTTCAAACCTGCTATAGGTTGTCATTTAGCCTGTCTCTCCCATGACAGCCATGACAGAGAGGATAGCTCACACTCTCTACAAATATTAGAGAGACACAAACTGTGAGGACCTTAAAATTAATCTTTGCACTTCTTGCTGCTGCTTTAGGCAGGACCAGTTCTCTACACTCTGATAAGAGAGTCTGAGAGGTACTCAGCCTTGTGCTGGCCCTCACTTTTCACGGAAAACTGAAAACACACTTTAAGATTGGCAGAGAATAATGATGTTCTGGAGGAATTATCTTTTTTATCAAATTCACTCTCTTTTTGCCACAGTAGCAGCTGGAGTTGGGAAGAGGACTGTTGAAAGAATCACTTTATTACCCCTGTGAAATCAGGCTCATCCTTAAATCTAGTTAACCATGGCTGGCTAACCATCTTTGGAAACAGATTATGCTTCCTATAGGCTGTACTATATTGTAGAGCTAAGCAAAATGCAGACATCCTAAAGAGCTCTGCAGTCCCTCTTTATCCTGCAAGCTGAGTGGCAAATTCTGTCCTTTGCCAAGCATGTGACACCTCAAGTGACATTTACAACCTTTGCAGGGTTGTAGAGATGTGACTGAGAGCAAAATCTTTTTTTTTTGTTTTTGTTTTCTTTTTGTTTTGTTTTTTTAAAAATATTTATTCTACCCATCCTCAATTTTTTCATCAGCATACGATGGAAAACTCTATTTCACACAAATGCAGGGACTGGGGTGGCTTTGTATGAAATCAGTAGAAAGTCTTCCCTTGACTTCAGTGGCAGCTTTCACTTGGGCAAAAAGAAACCAAGGAAGGGGATATATTGGTCTACCTCTTTCTTGCAGACATTTGGAATTTTAGCAGTAAAATAGCATTGGAATTTACTGCTGTCTTGAGTATTGCGTCTTCTATGTATAGCAAGATACTTTTGGTTCCTATTGCTGATTAGCAGGGAAGTAGAACATGTATCTTCTCTAGATCTGTGTTTTCCTTTATCCAATGTTGTCAAACAGAGCTATTAATAGAATTACTTAAAAGCTTTATTTATCTGAAAACTTTAGTGTGGGATACTAAAAAAGGGAAACAATACTAATAAATTTATAGTTTCCCTTATTGTTTTTTCCTAATGTATCTGCAGTAGCCAATGACAGGAATTGGCAGAATTGAAGTTTCTAGCTGCCTTGGCTGTTAATCACTTATGGTGCCTCGTATTGATCCAGAGGCCATGTTTCTGCTATCAGCCCTGTCCTGGTTTGAGGCACAGAAGTCTCATCAGGCATAGCTAAAACAGCACATTGCCCGTGGTGGTGAAAAGTAATACCATATTAATAGCCTTCAGCTTTCACCTAATCCATGGTAAAAGCTGAGGGGTAAATAGAATTTCCACTTCACAGGCGCAAACACCTGTAGGTGGGTAACAGTTTTAAAATGTTCTACCAGCTGCACATCTCCAGGTACGGTGCTCCAGGGACAATCTGCAAGCTGTGTGTCTGCCGAAAAGTACGTTCACGGTGTGTTGACTTTCTGCTTTGTTTTGGTTCCTGTTTTACCTCGATATGCAGGTGATCATCCTCTGGAGACTGTCAGACAGGGGAGATCTTTCGGGCACTTCTTTGAAGCGTATAAGTGCATTACTCCTGATCTATGCCCCCCCCAACTCTATAAAATTATTCTTCCTTTTAGCATTACACGGGAAGCAGCAAGCTTTGAGAAGCTGTTTGAGCAATATACCTATTGGGGTTATTGATTTTGTGTACTCTTTTATTTAACTGGCTTAAAACAACTTTTAGCAGTTGACTTGGTTGTGATTTTCCTTCCCTCCATTCCTCTCATGAGAAATTTTAATTTTAAAATCCTAAAATAAAATGTGTACAGTTCAAACAATGGCCAACCTGCAAAACTAGTGTGATAGGTGCTTAGTTTCTGGAATATTTTCCCAGCTCTCATATTGAGAGTTAAAGCCAATTTCTAATTTTTATTCCACTCATTACTAAACAGGAACACTGAGGTCACAGCAAATAAAGCAGTATGAGTTAATGAGAACAGCTTTAGCAAAAAGAGGAGGTGTTTCTCAAAGTACATCAAGTGCTTCACATACATTAAGAAACCCCAGCTGAATCGATTTAATAATGTTGGGATTTACACAATTATTACAGAGCCTTCATTATTCACCCAGCCTGCACATACCACAGCACAAATGAACATCTCAGTCTGGTGGTATTAACATTGCCATTTTCTAACCCATTCCCAGGCCATCTGCTGCACGCTGATCATTCACTGCTTTAACATTTAACAGTTACCCAACTGCAACTTAGCAGATTTGTGTACTTTTGAAAACAGCTGGTTTAATAACTGCTTCAGAGCTTTTGGATAAAGAAATTATTTTGTAGTGCTTTACAATAGACTTTTTTTTTTTTTTTTTAAATCAGTGCCTCTGAGAAATGAGTACAACAGTTGCTTCCTCAAATTTATGAATTTACAACTCTTCTTTTTATTTCTTGTCACATAAGGAAAAATGTTTGATTATTTATAGAACAACAATTCAAGAAATCTCTGTTGCCGTTCCTGTTTTATTTTTGTCCTCTCTCAACTACAGAAGAAATATTTGTATGCTGGGCTAATGAAAGAGCTTAATATGTCAATCTGTCGTAAAGGCTCCAAGTTGGAGCTTGTCATATGAAAGAACAGACATGTAGTTTAAAATATAAAATCATAGCATAGTAGCAACAATTAAGTTAAATTACCAGTGAGATTTGAACATAGTTGAGCTGTAACCCTGAGTTTCCAAACTTGATGAGAATGTGAAAATAGTCTTAATTCCTCCACTGCTCTTGGTGTCACACTTTGCAACAAATAGTGGCTATGACTGACTGGAACCTCTCTTTACTTTGTCTTCTATATATTGTAAATTGTTACAATTTAGGGGCTCTTATAATTTCAAAAGATAGTCTCAATCACAAGGATAAAAAAGCCTTTATCATTCACCTGAAGCATTTTAAATTATATATACAAATATATACACCTAGTTCGGTTGCTTATTCTAAACACCCTTCTAAGCTAATTAACCCTTGCTTCATAAACATTCAGGTAGTTGTTGCTTGATGCTGACATTGATATTTATATCATGAACCATCATGGAAGCAGTTAAACAGCAAGAACTTAGTACTAATATGCTACAAAAGTGACAATTCATGAGGTTTCTTTCAAAGCACCTCCTTTTACACAGCCATCAATCAAAGTGATAGCATCCGTTAGATTAAGTTTGGATTCTCCAGCACAAATTAATTAATCTGTCCAGTACTTCCTATCTCGCTGTTTTAATCAACCAACAAATAAAGCCAATCAAGACTTCAATTTTTTGCTGATTAGCGAATAAACCATGACAGCATCTTTGTGACAGTACTTCTGGGGTTCTCACAGAAGCTTATTTATAGCAGGTAGCAAGTGTCATGATCAGCCTTCACAGAAGCAGATGGGTGTACGTTTTATTATTTTTTTTTTTTTTAAACTAGCTTCATAATAACAACAAATGAAAAAGTGGGATTTGAGAAACACGTTTTCTGAAATGGAACAAAACATAAAATTAAACATCTCAGAAATCACAGAAAATGGAAGTGCGTTGCTGGTAGGCAATAATAGCTTTCAACTCCTGTCACTGGAACCAGAGCAGCGAGGAGTGTAAAACTGATTTATGCAATGATCTGCATGCAGCTGGCCAGCAGGTAAATTACATTGTGGAAATTTCCTAATGCAGGAAAAAAACAGTTGCATGTGGTCACTCCAGGGATGTTCTCTACCCTCCTGGAAAAGTTATACGTTGTAGCCACATGAGGAAGAGTGAGAGCCGGGAGATCTCCAGCAGCCTGTAAGGGCTTAGGAAGGAATACTGTGCCCTCAGCACACAACTCAATTATTAGCCCACCCTAATTTGGTTTGGACACTTACAATGAGCCCTTTCAAAAACAGAGCCAGGACAGAATCATGGGAACAGTTTACTCTGGATTCTCCTACCAAAAGGCAACAGGAGTGGGGCTACAGAAGGTTTACTCCTTTGTCTCAAGCCTGCTGTTTATCAGCGCCATCCCAGCAGACTTTTCACACCTAACACTGATATTAAAACATATGTAATTTCCCTGGACATAACACATATATTTCCACCTCACAGGAGCAAAGTCGCCATTTTGATAACATACAATGTTGTCTTATGCACTTTAAACTGACAAAAATTAGTAGTGGTATCTTCTGTTCCAGGGCCAAAGGAGACTTAGAACCAAGAATACTGTAGTGCAAATAAGGCCAGTCTATTTTAGAGGAAACTTGTCCTAATTAATGTGTGTCACTTGACCGTGGGGCTGAGGCTTGTTTCTTGTCCCTTTTTTATTTAGCTGCTCGAGGATGCCCTTCACCTAAGTACTCTAATTGAGTCTGAAAAATACAATAAAGTGTATAGTACTTTCCATTTGAAGCTAATACTATTATCTCACCTACATCCCAGTATGAATATCTGGTGAAAAACTTAAATAACGCAGCTTTCTGCCATTTCCCACTTCAGTCTAATTTTCTTGCCTACAAAGTCAAGAAAAGCTAAATTTTCTTGTCCACAAAGGGCTTCTCTACCATATAATTGTTTCTTGTTAGAATAGGAATGCAAAAAGTTGGATTACTGAACATGAATCCAACTTACATCTGTGTCCATCTTCAGCAAGAACATTATGTCAGTTTGGTATCACATGAGATCTTCACAGTTTTTGTAAAGCAGAATAAAGTTTTGCTACTGGAGATCAAAAGGTGCTTTTCAGAATTTATTGTAAAGGTCTCATTAAAGTTCCAATTAATTCAGTACCAAGACTTAGAGGTAGCAAGATCAGGCATTAATACAATAAAGATCTAATTCTCTCTTAATATAATTCCTGCTAGTGTCAACAGATGTAATTTAAAAAGCAATGTCTGAGCAACATCAAAAAAACCTTACAAAATAAATATGCAGAGATTCTGTAACAAAAACATTATGGCTAATAGAAACATGAACCATTCTATTTTTGAAGTGTTAAGGAAATCAGGTTACATACAGTGTGCTATTACCATGAGCATAAAATTACATTGTAATTAAATTCCTAAGTAAAATTTTAATACTTTAAAAGACTTAAAAACAAGAGCAAAACAACAAAGTATGAATGAGTAATATTGGATTTCAAATTATTTTCACTTTCATGATTAGAGTTCTGAAAACAATATGCAAAGCATTATTAAAATGCCTCTTTCATTTCAACAGTTTTCCAATAAAATTAATATAATTAAATGCATTGGAATTTTGTACATGTTGAAAAGTAGATTGATGATGAAGCATAAAATATTTAATGTAACTCTGGGTAAGAAATTACAGAGAAACTATATTACAAGTTCAGCATAGTTGATTTTAGAATTATTTATTTAAGTTCAATTTTTCACCCACAACATAATAATGGTTGTAACTGTCAGCCAACTTAGTATTTACATAAATACAAATGAATAGACAGCTATGTGTTCCTGACATCTGAATATTTTTTCTATTCTTTCTTCTTCTGCTCAGTATGTTATGACACAGCTGTTAGTGTGTTATCTGATTCTACTTGAACTATTCACTGAATGACTTAAATCTACAGTTTCCCTCATTGTCTCTCTGGAAGAAGAAGCTTAGAGCAGCTGAAATTATTGTCATAGCTTTTTTTTGAGTTTTATGGGTTTGTTTTGTTGGGTTTTTTCTGCTGTGTTTCAATGGAAGCAATAAATGTGTTGTAAATAGGAGAGAGACTATGCAATATTGCTGCAGATAATGATATTTTAAGTCAGGTTCTCATCTGCTAAGATTGGGTAGATTCCACTGGAGAAAAGGAAATATTTATAAAATCATAGGTTCACCAAGACTATTTTTTAAATTACGCACTGAATTGTTAGTATGCACTTCCATCCCATAAAGACTACTCTTCAGAATGACATCTTGCATTCATTGTCGTTACTGCTGTATTTTTTGTGATTCAGTTCACCCCCATATTTTTGTACTGATGGGAAATAAACACTAGCCATTTTTTGAATACCAGAAAACTCAGTATGATCTTCATTATACACATTTTTAGGTTAATTTCTAATAGTTCTGAGGTACAATCACTAGTGAATTCTGTCAGCCATGGTTACATGTGCAATCCCTACTAATTATCTCCAAACAGAAGCAAGTCTTGTGTTTCATGGGTCATAATAATGTATGTCTGATGAATCCTGATACTCTCACTTGTTCACACCCTTTCTTCCTTTTTTCCTGGTTTGATTTAATTTTTTTTGTTTAACCATATAGATATAAGCACTTAGAATTTTTACTTGTAGTGTATATTTATAAATATGCATGCACACACACACATATGAGTGCTGTCCAGTTTTTGCAGAGGCCATTAACATTTATGACTTGTTTTTCTAGTCAGATTAACAGCTGCTTACGTAGTATATTTGTCTATTAATTATTTCAAAACCACGGTGGATGATGTTTACACATTACTTCATGGTTCCACCTCTGTTTCTTTCCCACGTTTTGCACATATAGTCCTGTTTTCTTAGTGTCATTGTTAGCAGCATTTGAGACTTTTCTCTCCTAAAACGCACCAGTGTTTCCCTCAATGTCAACTTTTTCACAGTGCTTTAATGCCACCTTTTCAAATTTAAAAAACTGTGTTACAGTGAGAATGTACAAAGAACAAAATATTGGAAAATAATGAAGAAAAGGTGTTTCCAGGTTTCAGAGCAGTGTTTTGGATTTTGACATTTTATCAAGTTTCATTGGTCATATCATGTTTCATATCTCTTGAAACATCAGATGCTGTAGGCTGAAGCAGCCTGATGTGTGGAACATCAAAATCACAGAATCACAGAATCACAGACTCACCTAGGTTGGAAGGGACCTTTTAAGATCATCTAGTCCAACCAAAAAAACAAAAAAACCCCAAAAAACCCAAAAAAACCCAACCCAGCAATCCAACACTAATCCATATCCCCGAGCACCGTGTCAACTCGTCTCTTGAATACCTCCAGGGATGGTGCCTCTACCACCTCCCTGGGCAGCCCATTCCAATGCCTGACA
>JAOXNO010000013.1:27618409-27639896 GCA_028565335.1 Limnodromus scolopaceus
ACTGAGGCAACAGGCCACAAGACCTTGCTAGCACTTTTACCCACCAGCACTGGTAATCTGCTCCCAGGCTCCTCTTTGTACTGTACTGTGTGTGATCCAAGGAATCTTTGACAATATTGTTAGCAAAAAACACGTAAAGCACAAAAAAAAAGTAAAGCACAGGAAAAGTAAAATGTTTCTTCACTTTACTAAGAGTTAGGTCAGATTGAAAAAGAAATATATGGGCCTGGAGTTATTCTGGTGAATGAAAAAAATAAATATTCTGTGAAAACATTTGCTTTTCGGTGCCCCCGTAGGGATACATACAGAGACATACTCATGTTGTATCTTTTCCTACTTAGCAGGCATGTTCCTTACAATATATGTCTTAATTTGTCTCCAGAAATTTCTCTGAAGACACAAAAGATCCTGATTTTCAGATAAGTTGCACAACACTTAATCTTTTAAATGTGAAAAGAAGATGAAAGGTATTTAAAGTGTGTCTTCAGAATTCCCATTAGAAATAGTATCTGAAAAGAGAAATCTGCTGGAAATAATTCTAATTGCTTCTTTTGATCTCTACTAGGGGAACTAACAACACTGACAGATGAACTCTGGTGGGTCCTGTTGAAGTAAAACCGGTATGGTCCCAGCTGCTTGCCTTGTTTCTCTCTTTGAGGTTTCTATTTCTACAGCAAAGCTGTCAGAAGGGAACACCCGTCTACATATCAGTAGGCATCTTGGCTTAAAAATAAAATTAAACTGGGTTTGCATTAAGACGCCAGACCCTGCACAGAGGCACATTGCACTATGGGCACAAGTTCTCTTTGGCTAATTCTTCTGTGGAAGTCCTAAAATTGTGGATGGCTGCTGTAGGGACATAAACTGTCACAAGAATTTTTTAAGTGTCCTAAATCCCACAGTCTGAATACTGAAGAAGAAAGATTTCCATATCTTCCTGTGTTAGCATGACAACCCACTTAAGTCTGAGACAGATAACTTCTTCATTATGCTATCTGGAAAACAATTTTTAGGTAATTCATTATCTTTCTTTTTCCCCACATATCTTTTATGTTTCTGCAAAATTTAGCCTCCTATCTCAAGGACAAAAGAAATTAATTGAATAAATTTTAAAGAATTTGGTTCATAAATGTAATTTAGTAAGTTTATTTGTAGAATCGTCTCACAGCTTTGTGGAAACCTGATTTTAAATTATTAAACTAAATTGAAGCAAACCACAGGTTTTTGTGAAAAATTTTAAATTCACAAAGTGAAGAATTTGAAAGAAAAAGTTTTAAAAAAGCTAAAGGTGTTTGCAGAAAGAGTCTTATTTTCAGCATTAATAACAATCTTTTCTGACAAAAGCCTTTAGTTAAAAGACGAAGTCTATGCACTGTCCACACAGCAAATGGCTTTATTGTTATTTTACATCCTACATAGGAATGGTGGTCATGAAACATAACTCTTATCAGCAGTACTACCACCAAATGAGTCCCTGATCCATAGCACTTAAATTCTAAGTTTAAATTGAGACAGCAGAGAGATACACAAAAATTTGCAAGAATACGATGCCACTATCTAAACTGAAAAATTAGGACACATAGTAGAGTATCAAGAATCATCTACTCTTGAGTGTTTCATTGATTTCACAGAAAGAAAAAGATTTAGTAGAGATGTCAAAGGAAGCTACCCAAAAGCATTATGGGAGTTCAGAAAGAGTTCCTTCCAAGAAATACAGTTTTACAGAAAAAGGGCTTATAAATTTTAGATAGAATCTGTATGGGCAGATTATGGTAGTTCACATCAAGACTGTGTCAAGGTAACAGTTCTGAGTACTAGCTATATTCCTTAAATTGTTTTAATGTTTCTGAGTATGGGGATTTTTTATTTAATCCATTTTTTTTGTGAGGAACATCACAATTTGTCCTAGAATATCATTTACACTTCTTTCTTAACAGAAATTCTAATGAGGTTGCTTTCCTTACAGTTGCTGATGATGCACTATTGCACTCTATCATTGTTAAAGGTTATATTTTTTTTAGATGTGCTTTTACTCTTTGTACTTCATTGGCAACTAATGAGAATTTGGTACTAAATATGTAAATATTATCAAACTTTTATTTTTTGTATGTGTGTCTTCTCTTCCTCTGGCCTGCAAATTTGGAGAGGAAAAAAAGTTAAGTACTGAAATATGAAGCAAATAAGTATTTGAATACTGTGAACAACCTGATTTTCAAGATATCCCACAGACTCTGTTTGATGTGCTGAACGGAAGTGATTTTTTAATCATATTGTATTGTGTTGAAACAAGTTATGAAAGCATTTTCAGACTTCTACAATAAAGCTATTTTTAAGAGGCTTTAGGTTTTAACTTTCACAATATTAAACCATTTTCTTAAAATCTCCAAAAAAGGGAAAAGATAGATCATCATAGCATATATCTGGGCAGGCACACACACATTTAGAGTCTATTTGTTTAATTTTCAAGGTCATCTTTATAAGTCTGTTTCTACCAACTGATAAACATTTCAATCTTTCTTTCTCTTTTTATTTATTTTTTTTTCCCCCGCGACCAATTCCTTTCGTTTTTCCATTTATTACCTTTTCACTTTGGGAATACACTTACATTTCTTAAAAATATTTTGTGAGCCTTTGATGTTACTGTAAGGAATAGGAGACTTCAACAGAAACATCATATGTTCACTTTGCATTGGATTCTAAAGGAATAAAGAGCTGTTTTTCAAAATTGAATAGACTTTTCTCTCCTGAAAGTTACAATAACTTTATTTCCCTGATTGGAGAGAGACTATGGGAGAAACATGAAGCACTTTAAAGGAAATAAGAGTTTCTTTCAATGAATAATGCCAAGCTCTAGGAAATCTCTTATTTAATATAGTTCTCTCTTTTCAAACATGTAACACTACCTTGAGTTAATTTTTCAATAAACAACAAAGTATTTATGTAAGTGTCTATTTCATAAAGTACACTGGACAAATTCATTTGGAGAAATGTCAAAATTGCTGTAGCTTCCAAGAAGTGACGCACATTTATCATTTCTAATAGTCAAAAAGGAAGTGGATATTTTCATAAAAGATGGAGTTTTTCATTTCAGCTATTATTAGAAAATATATATTATATATTTTTCTAATGACATACCCTTTAGAAATCTTTTCTTTTTCAAAGAAAGTGTAACAATACTGGAAAAAAATATCATTTGAGCAAAAAAAATTATTTATTTTTTTAAGTTTCATTTTAACTGTCAGATTGAAAAATCAAGTGTTCACATTATTAATAGTAGTGACTGATACTGCATTTCTCATGTTGCCCTGTGTTGAGTTGTGTGCTGATTTCTGCAAAGGTCAGGAGACACATTTCCTTCCACCTTTTAGCCCAGTCTTCAGCATTTAATGCTTGGCTGGAGGCATTCACTGGGACTTTTGCCTTTCTCTTAAACATCAACTATTAGTTACTGCCAACAGCAAGATGCTTTCTTATCTTGTATGGCAAATTGTGGGTTCTTTTTCTTCCCTCACAGGCAAACAGATCTGTTTGAACAGATAGATAGTCCTTGAAATGAAATGCCACTCACAAATAATATTTGCTATCACAAAAAATTCTGTCTAATAAATAATGTGAATATTTAGAAATCCTTTTCTTTCTCTGAATATTTGTCTTTTCTTTAATTATACATAAAATTTTTGGGGAAAAAGAAAGCAATACTGTTTCTTCAGGTGGTTCAGGAGACAAAAATATCACGGTTTTAGGCATTATTCTGTAGGCCTGTTTGTAGTGAGAGGGAGCAAGTATTCTAAGTGGGTAATTCTCTCTCTAGGAGAGGCAGGGGATCTGCTGAAAGCAGAGAAGAGGGGAGATGTTTGATTTTACAAGTCTGGCAAGCAACACCCCGCCTTGTTGAGTAACTACTGTGCTGCAGAGATACAGCTACCGTTACATCTTCCAAACCTTAAAAATCTGCAATGGCCGTTCAAGATCTTTTCTGTCAGCAGCAGAATCTCATAGCTCTTTCTGGGCATTCAGTAGGATCCATGAATGGCAATTCTCTACCTACAAGAGATTTCAGAGTCCTTTTCTGTGGCAAGACTTTACCCAGCAGCTGAGAGAAATGGTCATAGCTGGATCAAAGGAATCCCTACAGAATTTTACCTTCCTAACAGCTCTTGCAGCCTCTGGTCAACTGTGAGTTTATAAACCAGAAATTACACTTGGTCTAGGAGATAAGGTCTTGCCTGCCTGATTCTTGAGATCTCTCAGCATCCGCTGAATTCATAAATTGTAACAGAACAGAACAGAACAGCATCTTTTCAGTTGGAAGGGACCTGCAGTGATCATCTAGTCCAACTGCCTGACCACGTCAGGGTTGACCTAAAGCTAAAGGATGTTGTTAAAGACTTTGTCCAAATGCCTTTTAAACACTGACAGGGCATCAGCCACCTCTCTAGGAAGCCTGTTCCAGTGTTTGACCTATGAGAAGAGGCTGCAACGGAATTCTGAAATCTTTTTTATTTTTGTTTCTTCCATCTGAACATGTTACAGATCATTACTTTTAAGATAATAATAATAAAGTGAATTCAATCGCACATGAACTGAAACTTTGAGAATAATGTTGAAGGGATGGACTGTATGAGAGCTGTTCATTATGTTTTGGTGTTATATTAATGGGAAAGGATGAGCAGTTTGCAAACAAATGGGAGGGGAAGGACATGGAAGGAAAAACAGTGCAATGGGAAAGGCAGTGAAATAAAGCAAGTTGTACTTGGCGAAAAAGAAAGAAGTTGTATTAAAGAGCTGATCAGAGCAAAACAAGGAAAGTCTGCTCAGACCTGTAGGATGCTGAGATTCTGTTTATCTGTGCTTTGGTGGCAGTCTCAAACTCCTTTAGTGATAACTTATACTACAGATCAAAACAATGAGAGACTAGTTTAAATCATAAAGTTTCAATATAAAATTCAGCTTCCTCAAATGTCTAGTTACTGGGAGATATGTCCTGGACACTTTTTTATTACAAAATAGTTGAAGTAGTTTTGAACTCAGGCCATCCATGTCTGCAAATTCCCTATTTCACACTGCATAAGACTTTCAACTACAGCACTGTTCAATTTGATATGGGTAGATCAAATGATTTGTTATGGAAACTGAGTGCTTTAAGCCAAAGGCTAAATTTTCATCTCAGTGGACTGGGACTTAGGTGTCTATCTGCTTTGAATATTGTCAATAAAGTTATCATATGCATGAAAATTCTTGAGCATCAGAATACAACTGCATCCTTGATATTTGAAAGGAGCATCTACCTAAATATTTCAAAGAACATATAAGCCTTCTTTTTTTTTTTTTTTTTTTTAAATATAGGTTATATGGATTAAATTATATTTAGGTATCATTTTCCATGTTTCATAAGCTCTTTTGGATTTACAAATTTGTGGAAGTTTTGAAAATAAAATGCTGCTATTGATTAAATGTAATCTCTGTTCGAAGCTGTGAATCGTGTCTTATGTTTATCAATAATTTGTAATTTCGTATTTGAGACAGTACTGATTTTTCTACATGCACGCAAGATTATCATTTCACTAAACAACTCCATTTTGAATACCTGACACTTTTCTTTCAGAATTTCGTATTGCTTCTTTGAGGATGCATAATTCCACTACCAATGAATGACTTGAATAATTCAGTTGTAAAATCAATAAATTGCATCCTGCAACACAAAAATCCAAGCATTGTATAATTTTGACATAAAGCTTCAATCTGTAGGTTTTTAACATATGAAAAAAAAAAACAATTCACAAAGTTAAGTCCCCACATATGATAAGAGAAACCGCTATTAACATCTTTGTCATGCAGTTAAAAGCACCATGCAAGTTATTGTATATGTGTTACTTCATGTTATTAGGAAGATTGTGTTCCAGATACTTTCAAATGACTTGGTTCCATACTCTCCTTAATAAAATATATTTGATAACACAGCTCAGTGAAGAAATGAAAGGTTCCCATCATTTCAAAGCAAAACCAAGAAAAGTCTGCTTGAAGAAACGTTCACTAAAGTTGGAAAGATTCCCAGACTTAAATGTCGTCATTCAAGCATGAAGTAGCTGAATGTGAAGAGTTCTGCCTCCCATGAATTCATTTTGAAGTCCTACATTGTACAAACACGCATACAGTCATGCATTTTTTTTTTAATTTTGCATCATTTATGCTACATTTAACTTGGAAAAAAAAAGTATTTTATACATAGGTATATATGTATATCTGTTTTTTCCTTTGATATTGTCCAAGATATTATCATCCTCTCTTACTGAAGAAAACGAAGGAAAATATTTCCATCTATAAAGGTGTCCAATGTTAATTCAGTAGAAACTACGGTAAACAATATTAAAGTGAATAATACGTTATCCACTGTGCTTCTATCAATGAAATGGCATAGAAAAGATTTTGTATTTTACAAAATAGTTCATCTGCTTGCATATACAAGTACTACTGACTCCAGAGTGACCACTCAGAGTCTATAAAACTTTTCTTTTATATTTTTCTAATCATCTGGAAGACTTATGATAGACATTATTCTTTCAGGGTTAAATCAATAAATTATATAAAAGTCTTAAGGCTAACTACCATGTTACCTACATAGAATATTTGGAATAAAATTTGACTGGGCTTTTCTTTTGGGTGAAGGGGGAAAGTGGACAACTTAGACCTGCAGTTCAAAGCAACTTGGAGCCAAATAAGGAGCGGCTGAAGACTTGTCAGTAGTTTGCAGAGGAGGTAGTAGGTCCCTCTACTAACACCATCAACTGCCTTCTGAGTAACAACCTGCATTTTGTTCTAAGTCTGCTCAAGGGTCCTGGAATAAAATAAAGGATGAAGTCTCCCTCATTCTTGGTAAGAATCCAGGTCCACAGTCCATGGGTATGGCATTTCCTCTTTGTTTTTCCAACATAACCTTGCACTCTCCCTTTCACATCTCCAGCAGAAAGCTTTCTACACGCAACAAGGCTCATACTCTGGTACACTCTCTAGGAAAGTAGGAAAAATTGAAATGCCACAAAAGCCTGAGGCTGCTACAGAAAAGAGTCCTGCCTGTAAAACTAACATGCCCCTGGTGCATGTTATAATTGATGGTTATCTGGATGTGTTCTGCTTACAAGTTCCAAGAATGTAAACAGGTTTAGTGCTCACGGGGGCACCGATTACTGTTTGGTTTCTGACTTACAACCAGAGGGAAGAGATGGCAGTGAAGACCACTGGACTGGACACAGAAAGAAACAGAACTGTAAGCATTGAGACAGCCTTACAACCAAACAGGGATTGTCTGGGCAAGGCTGTTTCAGAGGACTTCTTGTGAGTCCCTGTATGACATACAGGCACCTCAGTTTCATCCCGTTCCTGTTAAGACACTCATCCATACTGGCTCCATCCACATCAGACCTGTCTGTCATATTTTTGCAGACGCAAACTACTGTCTGGCACATGAGACAAAGACTGAGAGCATGTTTTCTCAAAAACAGACTTTCCAAGGAAAAGGACGGAGGACAGGCAGGTGGGCCTGCTAAAGCCAGAATCTGTGACAGCCCTGAATTATGTCACTGTACATAACAATAGCATGTATTTGATTTTGAAACTTTAGTCTTGAGGTAATGGAACTTCAAAGAGATTTAAACATGTAATTGAAGTGCTTCACTAAAAACACTTTATATCAACAAAACTTCTTGTTCTGTAACCAGTTTATATCATGGGAAATTTTGAATGACTTGAAATAAAATTTGAATGGCATGTGCTGTATTGCAAAACCCAGGATTTTTCTTTAGCAACTTTATGGCTAATGAAAGTTCTTAATATACTTTGCCACTTCAGTAATAGAGCTATTATAATTTTTCCAATATCTCAGAAAATGCAACTTGAATTGTTCTTTAATTTATCTGTGATAGACACCTTCTGCAATCTTTGTTGGAAAAATATAAGAACTTGTAAACAGTACTTCAGATACTTAGATAGCAGCAAAGCAATTTAAACTCTGTAAAATACCTCCTATCCCTGCCCAGAAATATTTTTGAGGAAAGGTGTTTTTCCAGAAGAAGAAACATTTTTTTAGTCTCCATCTACTTTAACTGTATTATGTTATATTATTTTACATTTAATTATATATTTTAACAGAAAAACTACTCAGGGTTAGAAAACTTCAGGATGGGAGGAAAATAATATATAAATAGTAATATATACATATATGTATATATAATAAGTATCTATGTATACATACATACATATATGTATATATAATTTATGTGTATATATATTCCAAGAGTCATGAATACTTCTTCTACGTCTACTGCACATTGTCAGGACTTTCAGTCCCAGAAGCAAAGTACTTATTCATTCCTCGGTCTTACTAATATCAACATGTTTTACCACTAATATAAATCATCAAGGCTTATTTTGGCTTCATAGGTAATTTGCTTCCATCTCATTTAATAATTTAGAATAATCAGTAGTGTTTAAAATCTTAGCAATTTTGAAGTTGTGTTACAATCAAAATGCATTTAGATTGCCGTGCAATTCAACCTTACAAATCACCAGCCAATCAGCACCCCCGATGTTGTAAAGCACTCTTGTTTTGCTCTAAGTGTTATCTCATGCTGCTCTTAACACATTTGGAAACTGAGAACATTGACTGCCTTTGGTGCCTGCCTCTGTTCACTGTTTAATGTCTGAGACTTCATCACTGTTCTGTTCAATTTGGTATGGCATTTCAGCTCTTGCTATCCATGCAGTAGTTCTTTTCGATTCAATAAATGTAGATGCCACCACAAGGTATAGAGAAATAAATTATGAAATGAATACAATTTGAAATGTGGGAAGTCTACTTAGTGTCTGTTTGACTCCAAGGAAATGATGGACTTCAGGATAGTTTTAAGTCTATTTAGATTTCAATAGCATCATCACTGCGCTGCCTGGGAAGCTGGGGATGGATATGACCTGCTTTTTACGTACCAAAGTAAACATGGGAACAGCAGGAATGAATTCTGCAGCCTTCAGAATGACTCCTGCCTTCCATTTTCTGATCCTTGGAGGATCTGGACAGTTTTTGTTTACATTGTTTTGTGTGATCCAAGATGAATTTAATCATAGAATTATCATAGAATCAAGGAATTGCCTGGGTTGGAAGGGACCTTTCGGGTCATTGAGCCCAACCATCAATGTAACACCAACAAAAACCATCACTAAACCATATGTCTAAACACTATGTCTACCAGTCTTTTAAATACCTCCAAGGATCATGACTCCACCACTTCCCTGTGCAGCCTGTTCCAACGGCTGATAACTTTTTCAGTGTAAAATTTTTTCGTAATATCCAATCTAAAACTCCTTGAGGATGTTTCTTCTTGTCCTATCATCTGTTACTTGGAAGAAGAGACTGACCCCCACCTGGCTACAACCTTCCTTGTAGTTGTGGAAAGCAATAACTTCTGCAAAGACAAATTTCTAAGCATCTCTCTCTTTTGACATTTGTAGCATTTCTGTTTCTCTTTTTTTCAGTACATTCATAAAAAACTCTAGTGCTTCTATTAGATTTTTCTGATTTTTTCAATTGCTGATTTTTGCTTTTGCCTGCAAAATAATATTTCATTTTTATTAGAAATCTAATTGTCTGATTTGAGGGAATCCTATAATCATGTGAAAAAAATAAGTTTGTAAGATAGAGCTAGCAGTACTGTATTTACTTAAGCTCAAAGTAGGTATACTTTTAAATATTAACATTGCTTATTTTAGATCACTAACATCACTAATGCAATTTGCTTAAATGATATTTTGTTCTATCTGGACTTCAGAAGCTTTAATTACTGAACAAAAGAAAAAAGACATCAATTAAGTACATACATCTATTCCAACTGTTCAACTGCCAGTATGAGCAGCAAAAGAACCCAACCCAACAACGAAACAATTTTTATTTTAAATTATTTTTTTCTTATTATGTAGTCCTTTGCTTTATTGCTAATATTCCACAAATGTCATGGCAAGGTTTAATATCAGAGTTATTGATATCACAGAATGGAACTCTTTGGATGACTTCATTGAATGAACAAATAGTGAAATGAATAAAAAATGTGTCTATTTCAGGTTAAATCCTAACCACTTCTTCTCTGAAGTCAGGCGGTTTAGTGTGTATATTCTCCATGTAAAGTATCATCTTCGGTGTTTTGCTTTATAGTTCAGCTCAGAGGATAGTACTTTCACTCTGGAATTCTTTTATCAAAGGTTATAAGAAAAGTTTAATGAACTAATTTTTGTGCTTAACTATCAGCTACTCTTGAAGGGGCAGGATTGCTATTTTGTATGTAGAATGTTAAGGGAATTCCCACACCCTGAGTACATGTAGTAATGTAATGTTTTGCTTGTGAAAACAGAGAAACACAGAATACTAAGCCGACAGTTACTCTTTTTTAGCTTTTGCAATATAAGGAAAACTATATACTAGTTATTTTCCTTAGTTGTCAGATAGGGTTTAACCATTTTTACTAAAATGAAACATATCAGCCTAAGGCATACACTTGGCATGACAAATTTCAGTGTCATTGGTTACATTTTGGCAGAACTATAAGCTGCTGAAACACAACTCTTATAGTAGGAATTTGTACAATCCTGAAAGATGCATGTGTGTATGAAGTGTATGCACACATGCGCACATCCACACATATATATGTATTCCATAAACATCTGGTTTGGCATAATGCGACATGGTCTAATATCTGCTCTAACATGTTTCATATAAAATTAATAGCATTCTTCCTAAAGCATCCATCCACAAGAAAAACAAGCTAAAATATCTCAAAGTCACTTAAAACAGATTAGAAGACCATGCAGGACTCTCCTACTGTAAAATCCTAATGTTAGATAAATTCTGAAGATACACATATTATTTCTGCTGTGTGGATCACTCTTCCTGTGCATGTGATTTTACTACTTACTCTGTTAAACATAGTAGCAGCTGTCCTCTTTCACACCTCTAGGGGGAAAAAAAATCAGAATGGATTATTCAAAAGATTTAAATCCCTTTGAGACATAGCCCTTCCAGCAATACTATAAATTCTTTTTCACTCCAAGGTTAGATGCTACGTTGGCCTTGATTTAAAACCCAGGATTCTGTAGAAAATGGCAATGATATCCAGCTCTGACAAATTGAATTGGTCTCAAGGTATTGAAGGATGACTAATAAATCTGAGACTTGATCCTGAAACTTTTCTACACATGCACTGAGTCTCTTTCTTCTTGAGACATCTGAGATACTGCTAAATATTAAAATCATGTCATACCAGTGATCTATTTAATTGACTTAAGCCACGTTTATTATTTTCCTTCAGGATAGAATTGGAAACTTTAATGAAGTTCGAGTGAATATATCTTGCCTGCATGTTAGTAACAACTATAATTTTCTTTGGGTCGACGCTACTAAACATTTCATCTGCTAAAGCCTATAAGAAAGAATTTTCATGTAGATAAAGAGGATTGCATGTGCCAGACTGCTGGCATATTTCTAGTGTTAGAGAACTTCTTGTTTCTAAGATGGGATCAATGTATATTCAGTCTCCAAAACAGAATCACTGGGGTTTGACTTAAGCCAGCAAGTGTGAGGCTTCTGTTTTGCCATCACATTTATATTCAGGCTGTAGACTTTTCTGTAAGGGCCAGTTGGTCATCCTGCATGTTAAACAAGCCATCTGAAGCCGTGCAATGAGCTGAGTTTGCAATGGAGTGAAGAACCTAAGATTCAAGAAAGTTATTCGTGAGTGTAAACCCGATAGTTAACTAAAATATCAATTAAAATTTTGAATTGGTCTCCTTTCCTTTTTAATTTCAGCCTAAAGTGTGCTTCCCTTAAGCGTATTCTTTCCTCCCCTAAGAACTCTCTTTTGATCAAATAATATATAGAAACTGCTGTAATAATTGTGTGCACTGGAAAACATCTAAAGATGGCCAAGGAATTACATAGCAACCACTAGCTTTCCTGTCCATCTGCACAAAATTTCAACATATATTTTAGAAAGTAATGAAAAGTCAGTTAAAGTGATTTTCCTACCTAGTTAGTTCTGGGTAACCACAAAAAAGCAACCTTTCACCCAAGTCCTATCATCCTCCAAATAGTCCTTTTACCTCTTCTTGTTTCCTTTCACCAAGCTTGATCTTTAATCCTTTTAATAGTGCTCTGTTCCTTATCACCTATAAGCCACACTTACTTTTTAAGGTTATAAACTGTGATCTCGTGTACCTTAAAAAATAGCTAGACTGTTAAAGAAGGGGAAAAAAAACCTACATTGTTTAAAAACAAAAGGAATATCATCTTGACTTTTCTTATTTCTCTTTTAAAAGCAAAATGTCACTACCAATCAAAGCTGAAATAAGTGTCAGTGTAAGAAAAAAAAAAAAAAAAATTACTTCTATTCTTCTGTTAACTTGTCTCAGACTATGTCCCATCCAAACAGGTCAAGAACCTTCTTTAATGGACTCAGTAAAACTTTGTCATGAAATCAGGAATCTTTTCAAAAATGGAAAAGAAATTGCCCATTTTTAAGTCACCTGGGCAAAAGAGACAAAA
Source organism: Limnodromus scolopaceus (assembly GCA_028565335.1). Classification (NCBI taxonomy): domain Eukaryota; kingdom Metazoa; phylum Chordata; class Aves; order Charadriiformes; family Scolopacidae; genus Limnodromus; species Limnodromus scolopaceus. The sequence continues at coordinate 27,630,990 of JAOXNO010000013.1, forward strand.
AGCCTCTATCTTTAAACATAGCTCTTCAATTAATTAAAATCTAGTGGATATAGCTTGCACCTCTGGGAATGCTCTTCGACTTTCCTTGTTTCTTTTTTTTTTTTTTTTTGGTTATTTAGTACTGCTATTGATTGTTCTGAAGCTGGTAAATTGTGGAAATCCATATAAAACACAAGGTCAGTGGTTGGCAAATGTTAATATCTTCTGTTACCCACAGCACAGTCAGACAGATTCTGAATATGACCAACTATTAACAGAGAAAATAATAATTACAGCAGGATCAGCCTCAGCATTTATCTGGACAATGTGTCTCTAGCTTCTCTATTAACCTGATTTCAGAGCCCTCACAAAATAGCTATCAAAGTGTATTAGAAACGTAATTTTGAGTGCTCACAGTAACACTTTTGTGACTTTAGAATCACGGCTCTGGGGATTTTGCCTGTGCATGAAAGCCCATAGTATTACAAGCCTTGGAGCCTTACTCCCATAATATAGAGATAATTTGGTACAGCTGCTAAATCAAAACATCTGGTCTAGCTTCCCTCCTGTTGCCAATCCTGTTCTTGGTCTGAGGTAACTTCAGCTGTGGTTGGTGTTGGAGACAACCCTAGCAACACACCAGGAGCCGTAAGAATTTTGGTGCTCAGAGGCTGCAGTGACGGATGGAAATGTAGTGGCCAGGGAATAAATTCAGAGAAGCATCTGAAATGGTTCTTCACATGAAGTATGGATGCCTAAATAAAATAAAACAACAACAAAAAAAATCATCAAGAAATCTTCTGCTGTGCTATAATGCCTTTCCCCATGCAGTACCTCTCCACTGTATTTATAAAAACTGGGTCACTGTTCAATGAACAGTGTAAGGCTCATTCTGCAGAGAAGAGACAAAATAAGAAATTTCATGGGTTTTATACCTTCCTAACATGTTGGTTTAGCAGCTTTGGCCTCTACATTCAGTCATCCACTGAATGTCTAATTTAATTATTCATAAAAGTTCACTTACCCATTTATTTACCTTTAAGAGCTGTTGCAAAAGTTAGAGTCCTGACTTTGATTACCAGTAAACATAGGTATGAACACGCATCCTTGTTATCCCTTTCACACTATAATTCATATTCTCTAAAGCATCAAGCAAATACCAAGTCAGTACCTCCTACATCTTAAAAAAAAGTCTAATCATCCTACTAGTACATGAGTTAAAACCAGGATCTCCTTCAGGAGATCCTCCTCGGGTCTCCTGAGGTCTTACAGCCAATGCTTGTAGGTACATAGCTCGTCTGTAAAAGATTCAAGTTTCAGTTTGTGAAAAGGCTTTTCTCAACTCTGCTCTAGGTGCATGACCTTCAGAAATGGGAGTCATTTCAGTTATATTGGGGTGCTTCTGGTCACACAGCTCTAGTCTGTTCTTCTGGATAATTCTAAAGTCCGTAACTCTTTCCATATGGTGTTCTTTCTGGTGTGCAGTAGGAAACAAGCAACTTTTTCTTCATAAAGTACTTTACTCACCAAATGTCTGGAGATACGAATGGAAGAACATGAAGTGCTGTAAGAAAGCTGAGTGTCTGTAAGTCTAACAGCTGGTCGAGACTCAAAAAAGGGTTTTACCGGACTGCCAGAGACTGAAGGTCTCCTGGGATTCTTCTAGAGCTTTGATTTCAGGAACTACATTGAAGGAACCAGTGTTCGTTTTAGAGAAAACAAGATGTTATTTCAACCAGAGTTCCACTTCATTACTTGCAGCAACCTCTTCTCTTCCTGTGTTTCACTCACAGTGTTTATAGCAGCCTATCATTATAGCTTTAATCTTGAAACTTCAGCTTCCATTCCCAAAAATGTGAAAGAGCTGGAAGAATTCTAAAGTTATCCCATTTATAGCAGTAACAACAACAAAAGTTTAGAACCTTAGTCTGACCAGTATTTGAATAAGAAAAAGCAGTTGGGAGAAGCTTTTCTCTTTAAATCTCGATAAAGTTTTCTTTACACGCTCAACGTAAATTAGTACAATATTAAAAGGAAATCTTAGATATATTTAATTACTCATCTTTTAAGTACTTTCTTTCACTTTCATCTTCCTTTTAGGTACTGTATCTTGGCATCTTTTGCTCATATTTGTTGCCAGGAGCAGTGCTTTCAGTCCTTGCACTGTGATTTAACCCTTTCTGTTCTTGACAAATCATCTTCTCTGTCTGCAAACAGCAGGCATTTTCTCAGGAATTCAATTTATGTTCCACCCAACTAGCAGAACTGGTTATTTTCTGTAAACTGAGATTCTGGTATTGTTTATGCATTACATATTAACCTTTTCTTTCAACCCTAGAGATCCTATTTATATTCCAGCAGAGTGGGTGAATGAGGCACTATATCAATGATAAGCAGAACTTAGAAGCCCATGAAGTACATGTCAGGTGCGTGCAGAGGGCAACGCTCACAGTGTTCATAACTATATTCTTTCTGATGATTTATACTCAGGAAGGCTTTCCCCTTTCCAAAGGGCATGTTTTTCGTATGGCTTTGTTGTAGGGTAGAGAACAGATAAGATTGCAAAAAGGTCTCAGCAGGCAGCCTGAGGATAGGAAGTCCAGTGTAAAGAATACAGGATACAGAAATCTCTGGATTCTCACAAACATCTTTTGCTGAGTGGTTCTTGTTAGCCTCTCCAACCTTGTGGCAAGAACACTGGGCACAGGTCTAGTAACTAAAAATACATGATCGTTGACAAAAAGTTTAAGTTTGTTCTACATGGAAAAAGTACAAAGGATCCATACTCTGAAATAGAATTAACCTACTGCTGTTATCAGCCAAATATACTGCACCACCCTGTTCACCACCATCCTGGTGGAGAGCTGCTTGTGCTTAGCCAGGAGTTACACTAGAAGGTATTTGAATTTATGTCAGCAGAGATAGTTGTAAGAAGGATATCAGTGGGTTCATTTTTCCTTATATACTATTGCACAGAAATTATCTCAGTTGTTCCTCTGTTATGTGGATGAACATTGTAGTTAGGGGACCTGCAGGGTCACCCAGAGCAGGCTGGACAGGAACGCATCCAGGCAGGTTTGGAATATTTCCAGAAAAAGAGATCCCACACCCTCTCTGGGCAGCCTGTTTCAGGGCTCTGACACCCTCAAAATGAAGAAGTTTTTCCTCATGTTCAGACGGAACTTCCTGTGTTCAAGTTTGTACCTGTTGCCCCTTGTCCTGTCATCAGGCACCACTGAGAAGAGCCTGACCCTATCCTCTTGACACCCACCCTTCAGATATTGATAAGCGTTGATGAGGTCCCCTCTCAGTCTTCTCCAGGCTGAACAGACCCAGGCGTCTCAACCTTTCCACATAAGAGAGATGCTTCAGTCCCTTCATCATCTTTGTAGCCCTCCACTGGACTCTTTCTAGTAGTCCCCTTTCCTTCTTGAACTGCGGGGCCCAGAACTGGACACAGTACTGGTTATAGCATTTTCTCCCCATGTCTGCACTGCCTGTTCCATGTGATGTCTGAGGAGCAGCCCAGGTGCCAAAAAATCCTGTGGATGAACAGCAGTACTCCAGAGCTGGACTGACCACAAAACACAACTTGCTCCAAGAGGTCCTGTACAGAATCTCACTTGTAATTGCTGAACCTCAATTCTTGGGCATCCCTCAGAATCTTAACTTCTTTCTTCCTGCTTTGCAAACCTGTGACTTAACATTCTTGCTGAATTTTGTATAAACTTGCTTTGTTATTGCATCTTTTTGATTAAAGAACTGCATTTGACAAATTCAAAAAAGCTTCATTAGAAAATATGTTTTCAGGAAGAAAAACTTCAGAGAATTTCACATCACAACAACAAAAGAAATGAAAACTTCCCCTTCCTGCCATCCATAAAGATCTAAAGGTTTCTCAGAAATTTAGAACATTCCCCCCAGGTCTTCTATCCCCAACAAAGACAGTCTCCAATTTCCTTTAACACACTGCCTAATGAAAAATAGTAAGTACTCCAACATAAAAGATTTTTAATCATCCAAAGTGAGTAGTACAAATCAAGGAATTAGCAGCAACTGATTTTACATGGGAGATAGAACAGAAATGCCTTGGGGCAAATCAAAAGCCAATCTGTACTCCTATAAGACTGCAAGGCTCAATTTCATTCAGTGTACAACTTAAACATGCTTTTCACAGTAATTCCAGATGTAATGTGCCAGATTTTTGAGTTGGAATAAATTAAAATATACCTTTTATTATTAAATATTATGAAAAAGTTAAACTGTTCACGTCTTTCTTCTCTAGATCCTTCTTTCTATACTACCCAGCTATTGTATTAAGAAAGTATTTGCTTTGATACCAGTGGTGTTTTGTATTCTTTCATAAGATCTTTTTCATCAGCAGCTGTGAACATTGAATGCAACGCTTTGCTGTTGCACTGGAGTTCTGCTGGTAGCTCAGGAGATAGGTTTCAGGACAGCTACAGAAGGGGAAGGGAAGGGAATAGATGAAGGAAAGGGGAAAGGGGAAAGGGAAAGGGAAAGGAAAAAGATTTTGAAACTTGCATGCATTGTAGAGGGGTGTCTGCAGTTACTGTGGAAAAATAATGAAAAACACATTTACATAGATATTACGACCTATAGTTACACTGGACAAGGATACAATCTGATTTTCAGAAATTAAGACATTGAAAAAAGCCTGTTTATGAGTAAGGCATTAGAAGATCAAGAAAAAAAATGATCTATGTCATGGTTCTCTTCTTCTCTCAACAAATATTTAGAGAGAATGGGGAAATGTATCAGGTTGGAGGGTTAAGATTTTGTTTCCTTATTGCATGACAGCTACACTGCTCTAGAGGCTTTTCTGTGGACTGTGGACAATTAAACAAAATTCATAGAAATATTTTGTTTCCCCTGTATCAACAGTCTTTTGCATCCTGCAGGGACACAATCTTCTAGAAACATTTTGCTTACCTGAAGCAAGAAAAAAATATTTAATTAATCTATTTTTTTTATTACGTGGAGGTTTTGTGATATATAGTTAGTCACTGTGTAGACTTTTATGATGTAGTTTCTCATTGGCATGACGCTCCCACCAATTTAATCCTAAATTACAAGTCATTTTAATTTGATTCTAAATTATAACTCCTGTTAATTTTAAAGGGGAAGTAAATACAGGATAGCAGGACAAGTATGCAGCAAGTATTAAAGAGTCCGCAGCCAACACGAGACCGTAATGTACTCATTCAAACCTGGGTGTGAGACACCTGGTATATAAGTACATTTTTACATGTCTTTTTCTCCATATTCTAGTTACATCTGCCCTGTGCAAATGAAAGCCCTTTGGATTGTTCTAGCAGGAGTTTCAATCTGAATGTGAATATAATTTAATTGAAATTAAAAAACATTACAATCATGCTGGCAATAGTTTTAGAGTGGGTATCAGTGGTCAAAAAGGGTTTAGAGGCCAATGAGTATCAGATCCCTTAAAAATGTGATCACAATATAGTTAATCACATCTATTTGTATGTTCACAAACCCACATTGCAACAAAATTACATAGTTTGCAAATATAACAAATGGATAACTGAACATGCAAGATTTACATATACAAATAGTTGTACCTGAAAATATTGTGGGTCTTTATTTAGAAGCTTATTCAGAAAAAAGCTATTACAATTCAGGAGATAGCATCTGGAGTTATAATAGATAATTTTATGGAAACATAAAATCTCAATAGTGATAAAAATACCCAACAACCAACAATCTGAATCCTACGGGTAGGTAGGAAAGGAATAAGACATAAATATTTGCAATTTAAGAATCCATGGTATGCCATCATTTTAATACAGTAAAATTCTGCTTGTTCAATGCCAGAAATGATGTGGTACAATTAGAAAAGATACAGATAGGAATAATGATTATCAGAGAATTTGCTTTAACTGTGGCATAGTCTGTGGCTGTTTAACCTGGAAAACAGACAGATTGGGGGGAATATAATAGTAGTTGGTAATTGTGGGTGGCACGGGGATTATTCACAATAAAAGAAAGAAGGGACATCAAATGAAATTATATGACAGGAAGAATAAATATCCCTACATTTGTCTCATATTCTCTGTAAAACTACTCTGATCGCCTCTGAAGAATGAGGTCAAACTAATATTAGCTTTCACCCAGTAGGGCTGTTCTTACAGGGACATTTTCATATGACCATTCCATGTAAGTGTTTGTAATAAATATATATTACAAAACCCCTCTGGTCTTGAATCATACCACTGGTAATTCAAGAGTGTTCTAACTGCAAAACACCACATGGTATTTTCAGATAAATGCTTTTTTGCATTCTTGCTATACTGTTCTAAGGGAAAAATAAAGTCTACTAAGTTTGGTAGCATGAGGCAGATATCTAAGGGTTTCAAAGCTATTTGAATTCATATAACAGCATTTTCAAGAGCAATTGTGAAATTTTAGTTTCACAATTGAAATGTGTGCTGTAGCACTCACCACTTTCAAGCACATGCACTCCCTCACTCCTTCCTATAAACCAAGGCTCCTGAATTTACTTGTACATTGATTTTAAGCACTAAGTTTTGAGAATCTTGCTAGAGGGCAATTACAAAATATCTATATATCTGAGAACAGAAATCTAACTTACTTCAATTTTTATTCATTTTGCATGTATGAATGTTTGTCTCTTGGTTGCAAGACTGAAAAGTTTTAACTTTGTTAGTTTCCTTTGATGTTTATATAATGAACCTTGTTTCTGCTCAGTCTGAAAGCTGGAGAACAGCCTCTTGCCTCTATTTGTCCAAAGTATGTATAGCTTGTATTTTGATGACTGAGTCAATCTTCTATGAAGAGAAGGGGGACAGTCTGAGAGAGACAGTTTTTGGTGTCCCAGCTCTAGGAAAGAATAGGCAGAGGTTAGATTCATGTGGGTAAAATTGTGATCACAACCTGTAGTCGTGAAGTATTATGGATAAGGAACTCTTTATGCAGGAGTAGAGAGATAGGAGAAGGGCTTTAAACTGAAAGGGAGGGGATTTAGATTAGATACTAGGAAGATGTTCTTTCATATGAGGGTGGTGAGGCACTGGAACAGTTCGCCCAGAGAAGCTGTGGCTGCCCCATTCCTGGAGGGGTTCAAGGCCAGGCTGTGTGAGGCTTGGAGCAACCTGGTCTGGTGGGAGGTTCAGGGGGTTGGAACTGGATGATCTTTAAGGTCCCTTCCAACTTGAACCATTCTGTGATCTATAGCTGCTGTGGTCTGTGCTCAGAGTAGTGAGGATCATCTGTGTCATGCATAAAGGATGACATCTAGCAGACTGAGCCCATCTTAGACTTGGATTGTGTTCATGCTTTTTGCAATATCAGCCATTTAACGTTAGGGTCTTGAACTTAATATTCCAGAACAGAAACCTCAGTTGAGTAGAGATGTTGCTGGCACCTCACCACATGCACTAGTCTTTACCACAGAAATCTGTAGTTCTTTGATGCTTTGACACAGAGAAAGATGTCAACCATATAAAATTTTACAGCGTGCCATGCTATAAGACATTCTATATGTTGACTTCAGTGGAAGCAAAGTAAAATTAATGACATCTACTAAAACACGTTCAGTGTAATTATTCAACATCTTTTTCTCACTCTCTGTGCAGTACATCATATTGTGAAGAACTTTCGGTTTGCTTATTTGCTTCTTGTGGTATCAAATATAGGAAACTCACATAAATAATTCCTTCAAAATAATCAGAGTCAACAGAGCATTTACAAGTGATTAAGGTGAATTAAATTTCAGTGTATGCAGCAGTCCTAAACAAATTTCATACTCACCTGAGTCTGTTTCATAGCAAATCAATAATACTAAAGACTTTATTTGGACAGACAATATATAGTTTCCTATTCCTGCTCAGTGTGCATATGAAACTATCAACTCCAGTTAATGAGAAATTTTCCATAAACATTGATGGGTGGAAATGTTTTCTTTCCTGCAAGTGACTTTGCCATCTTGCATCTGCCATCAACTAACAGGCTTGAATATTAAAAGGCACCATCCAACGCCCGAGAATGCTTTTTTTTTTTTGTTTTCAGTGGTCTTTGGGCAAGCATTCAATGATTCAGTACAAACTGAACTACTGCCAGACTGTTTGTAGGTTTCATTGCACAGCTATCAGTAGGATTAAAAAGTTAAAAAAACCCCTCCTCTGTAGACATTATTAAATATTCATGTGATACCACTGCTGAATCAAGTGAAAACATGAAATATACAGCAAAGGTAATAGAATACCACTGCTGGAATCCACACTCTTCTTGGGAATCAGCATGTATATATTTTCTGTCTTTTTTATCTCAGGCTGCCATTAATTCCTGTCCATCAACAAATCTTCAGAAAGAATCAATGTTCTAAAAAAAGAGGCATAACCGTTTCCAAATGATACACTGATGTCATTGGGTAAAATAACTGATGAGGAAATACTGGAAGATTCTATAATGTCCTATCCAGTTGTCAGTGAATGATTTCAGTTTATGAACCATCTTGCGTTTATGCCTTCAAGGAGAATGTTCCCAAACAGTATTGTCTGTTGAACAATTTCATAGAAAAATGTGAAAATAAAGATACCTTCAAATATTAATATAGATGTAACGGAGACTTAAAGTGTTAAAAATAAGTGGAGCAAATTTGCCATACTAAGTGAGATATGATAATCTGGTGGCCTGTCAGCTGAATATGTTATTTTAAGAGTGCAAGGAGGAGTAAGGTGAGTCGCTGCCTGAGTTTTGCTTTGGGTCCAGCCCTGTCTCTGGCCCTGCATCATGGATAGACCTTAGCCTCCTGGTTGAAGTTAGTTGTTTCCTGGACACCTTGGATATACAGAATCACAGAATCACAGAATCACCTAGGTTGGAAGGGACCTTTTAAGATCATCTAGTCCAACCAATGGGGAAAAA
>JAOXNO010000013.1:27639996-27682787 GCA_028565335.1 Limnodromus scolopaceus
CTGCCTCCCAAGTGACTCTGTCAAGCAGATTCTTGAAAAGACCAAAGTCTGCCCTCCAGAAGTCCATACGATACGCTATATTGTAGAATCATAGAATGGTTTGGGTTGGAAGGGACCTTAACAATCACTGGGTTCCAGCCCCCTGCCATGGGCAAGGACACCTCCCCACCAGATGAAGTTGCTCAAAGCCCTGTCCAACCTGGCCTTGAACACCTCCAGGGATGGGGCAGCCACAGCTTCTTCTGGGTGACCTGTTTTAGTGCCTCACCACCCTCACAGGAAAGAATTTCTTCCTAATATCTAATATAAAACCCTTCTCTTTCAGTTTAAAACCATTACCATTTGTCCTATGGCTCCACACCCTCATAAAAAATCCCTCCCCATCTCTCCTGTAGCCCCTTTGTTCTGTCATTGCAGCCCTTTGTAAACAAACTGTCTCCAGCCTTCCTGTAGGCCCCCCTCAGGTACTGGAAGGCTGCCATAAGGTCTCCCTGGAGCCTTCTCTTCTCCAGGCTGAACAACCCCAAGTCTCTCAGCCTGTCCTCACAGCAGAGGTGCTCCAGCCATGTGATCATCTTCGTGACCCTCCTCTGGATCCATTCCAACAGGTCCATGTCCTTCCTGTGCTGAGGACTCCAGAGCTGGACACTGTCCTCCAGGTGGGATGTCCCCAGAGCAGATGATGGACCCCATTACTAGCAGCTGTTTCTTCCTGCTGTGCTCAGTCCGTGTGGGACTGGGTCCTGTTGGTGAGGACACAGCCATGGGTGGAGCCACGCTCGTTTCCTGTCTTGTTCACTCTTGAGAAGCAGCCCTGCTCTTGCTACTCCCTGATGCACACATTTGAAGTTTCATCTTCCTGGTAGGGTTAGAGCTCTAGTGCAGAGTGATGAGTTTTTTTATTATTATGTACAGACAAGAACAGAATTCATGAGAAGATTTGAGCACAGAAAAGTCATAGAGCATTATGTGGCACTCCAAGTAAAAAGGTAATTTGTATATCCAGAGTAGAAAAATGGAGCAGCCATATTTAATGACAACTGATGAACAACAGTATTTTTTAAAAAATATGTAAAAATAACATAATCAATTAATTCCACTTTTTGTGTATAACTGGAACTTGGCTTTTGTACTTTTTGAAAAAAAAAAAAGAAAATAGAGGGGGTTCAATTAAGGCCTTCTACCATCTGGTTTATTTATGCATTCTGGAAACACTGGGAATCTTGAAAATATTTTTAATTGTCATCTTTTCTGAGCTGAGTAGGAAGAAAAATTGAATGTTAAAAATCAATTTTTTAATGTTTTATTTTCAATCATGTCACATTAACTGATCCAGATTGGTTATTATAAGCATAATCTCAAGTTTGCAAATATATAACACAATGAATTTATCTTTTCCAGAATTCATTTTAATCTGCATGCGTTAGTTTTTTAATGGGTAGGCATAAATATATTTCTATTGTGTTCTAAACAAATACAATTCAGCTTATGCAACTCACTTTCCTTCCCTCAGTAAAATCCTTCTGCGCCAGCACCTGCTTCTGACAATGTAAGCAAGACGAAGCACGGCTGGAATTCGCAGCCATAAATGAAATAGAGTGAAGGTTCAGTGTGGCTGCGAAGGAGATACTATCCTGCAGTTTATTGCATTCTGAGCCAGGGAACACGGCCTTTATAGCACTATTACCAATGAATTTTAAATCACTCCAAAGTTCAAACTTCACTGAAGCATCACATCGTATGTTGAAATCAGATGACCGTTTTGGCTGGCAAATGCCATCTATATTTCAGAAAACATCCATGTTCTAATCAAAAATGAATTAAAAGACATGGAAACTTCAAGCACCATTTGTCATCTGAAACTCATGTTCATTAATATGCCCCATATCTGTAACTCTGAGAAAAGCTAAGTCAATTCCCAAATTACCATAACATTCAAAACTAAACAGTAATGCATTTTAAAATGAGTGTATTGAAAATTGAATGCCAACTGAAAATAAATGATGGTACCTTATAGAATTAAATTACAACAGACTTTTTTCTTTGTCCTTTCCCCTGTTGTCATCTTCAGTTAGTCTAGCTGTCCAATTCTTACCATATTTACCCTGTGACAAGAAGGGCTTAGAATATAAAAAGACAAAAACACTATATAATTTTTCATAATTAAATACTTCATAACAATCTTGTTATAAAAACACCCATTACATAGAAAGGAGTTTCTTAATTTTTCTGTTTTCTCATGGTTCTTTCATTACATCCACCCCAATGAAATTTCACACACATAGCTGTTTTTTTTTTTAATTTGACCTTGTCCATAAATATCCTTATATGATATGTCTGTATAGACTGTTTACAGCTTAATATATATATAGACTTGTACAGATTAATATATGTATTTTTTGTAAACTTTGCATGTATTTAAAACCAAATAAATAAATAAGATATTTGTTAAAAGCCAACTGGCAGAGTAATACAGTTTTTCAGTATGAAAATTTGGATGTGGGCAGGGAAAAGTAACTAACTATGAAGAAAGGAACCCAAACCAGATATTGATTAAATACTGTTACTGAAAATTGAGGCTTTTTTAAATTTACATTAAAATACTTCCGTATTGCTGATGTTATTCTCAAAATACCTCCATTCCAATGTCAAAACATGAAAATAAAAATCCAACCCCTGGATACTTGACAATAAAATTTAATAAAATGAAAATAAGGTTATAAATTCCTGTAAAAGGGGGAATTATAGGCCAAGTTTTTTAAACTCCAAATGGGAGAAAGTTACATAATAGATTTATGGATTCCCAGAAATTACTTTTCTACATTTTTAGATATCTAAATTTTTTAAACTTTCCCAATATTTTAATTTTTTTATTTGCATAGTGCCTAGCACAACATAACTCTCCCTACTATTTCCCATCCATAAAGCAGTAGACTGCAAAGTATGCAAAGAATGAAAATAGACGGTTTTGACTATTATTTACAAAATATTATTTTGGTTAATCTCATTCTTTCCATGTTCTGTAGTTTTACCATTTCCACTTAAAGGATTGTGTCTGCTTGTGCTATGAGATTGGCAGATGTTGTTTGCCTGGTGTCATACTCAAACAATAATCATTTTAGACTACTTTGGCACTTTAGCAGAGAACATATTTCTTTATTTGGCATCCTTCTGTTTTTCATTGTGGGCCACATTTTTAAATGCAACCTCTAATTTTGCACTGACAATCAATTACAGGTGCAAGTAATAGGAGTATCTAGATGTCCAAACACCTAATTGCAGGCACAAATCATGCAGTTAAACTCTAAACACTATTGATTGTGACCACAAAATGAGTGATTTAGTTGAAGTCCTCTTTGCATGTTTGACCTAGAAAGATGCTATTTAAAATAAATAGAACATTACTTTTTATGTTTAGAACTTATGCCTCTGTATCTATTCCTTTTTTTTTTTTTTTCTTTTTTCTTTTCTTTGGCTATTCTCACAAAATGCCTATCCAGTGAGGCTTCTTCATAGTTGTACCTCATGGACATTTAGTTACTGAGATTTTAATGGTGAAACAATTATGGTGATAGCGTTTTCTTCACTTTGACCACAAGTCACAAAAACCTACAGAGCAATCCAAGCAAATCATCTCAAAGTAAAATTCTTTCTTTTCTCTGTGGGAATTTTATCAGAAAAATGAATGCAAAGCTGAGGCCTTCTAATAAAATCTAATTGAAGCAAAGTATATGTGCATTAAAAAATGTCTTTTCATTCTTTTTTTCTTCCACTTTCCTCCCTGTGAGTATCTACTGTGCTTTAGCTGGAATCGGAATTATATCTTGTTGCTTTAGACATAAAAATGCTTTTCTGTGTAGAGATTATCAATCATGCTGAATTATGTGGGTGATTGTTGTCTTCTACAAACATCTGGTAAGAAATACGTTGAGGCCGACACATTTTCCTTGTCAACTCAGACAGAGATTTTGAACCCAGGTCTTCAGAAGTAAAAGTCTTTAAGTGCACTAATCCATTGGGTCATTGAGAGAATGAAACAAATTATGGCTGTTACATATTTTTAACCATAAGAAAGGGTTGACATATATTTTTTTTCTGTATGTATAGTGGCAGTTATGAAATAAATATGCATGTGCCATTTGGTAGACGAAAGATTAATGGGAGACAAGTCCTCGAGTCAGCATTTACGGGCTGGAAAAAGGTAATTGTCCAATTACAGACTTACTGAAATGGCTTTGGTCTTATGGGGCATGCCCTGGGGAAAAGTCATAGGATTGCCACAATAGATTAGCTTAGAATTTATGTTCTATATCTTATTTTGACAAGAAACGGGCATTGCAAATTCTACTGCTCTCCCAGCACATTGCCATACGTTCACTAATTCTGAGACAGCTATTTCGACTCTGCTCTTTTAGGAATACTGGTTTCTGGTCATCAGTGTAAAAGTAGAGCTTCAAATGCTATAGATGAATATTAGCCTGGGTTTAAAACCTCCAAGTTTCTTGGATGGCAGAATTTGAACTCTGAATCTTACCCCTTCCTAATAACTTTTCTTACAGGAAGTTAATATAAAGCTAATATTTTTGTTTTAAGTACAATAAAAAAACAACAGAGGGCAAGGGATTTTCTTGTTCTTGGTGGGTTTTTTTTTTGTTTGTTTTGGGTTGTTTTTTTTTTTTATGGGGTTGGGTTTAGATGCAGTAAGTATTGTTTAGGAGATGTACCAGTAAACCATAATAAAAGTATAAATATATCATAAGAAACCTGATAAAACCAGTGTTTATACGCTTCAAAGTTTCTACAAATTTCTACATTTCTAGAATACATGGTTTAATTCACAGTCCTTCAAATGAGTCTTTAAAAGATGAAAATGCAGATAAATATTTTCCCAATTATGAAAATTAATAAATGACACTCATTAATTGCTTTAATTTTAATTACTGCGGAAGGGCCTGTCTACCGCCTAGAGCAGTCTGACATTGAGGTGAAAATCCTCTTTCTAACCTAGCAGGCTCATACTGAGGGTAACAACATCTAAAAAGCAACATGTGCAAGGTCACTGGAATATTGCCCAGCTTGAAACGAGAACACTTTTTCTCTTAAAAATTTCTGCCTAACTTGGTAGATAATTTGAGCAATGTAGAGAGCACATCACTGCATTTGTAAACTAACCCCAGTACAGACTAGGGAAAAGAGCTCAAATGAGTGAATGTTAAGTTTTTGCTAAACTTCACCGTATAAGACCTCAGCCCTCAAAAATATATAAGCATATTTAACTGAATGCAGATGAATTCTGTTTTTAAGATTTCTTCAAAAAAAGCCATATCTTCTATCAAGTGGGCAATCTTTCACTTCTAGACAGAATAATGACTCTTGAGTTTTATCACACAGCTGGGCAAACACTGGTGTAGAAGCTTTTCCTAGCTTGCAGTATTTCAGCTCTTAAGCACAGGTAATTCTGTCTTGGACTTCAACTACTTTAACATCAAACTTCTCCGATATTATATTGTTTGCTGATGGCACTATCAGTCAAATTACAGACATAAGGTTTTTGTTTCATGTAACTCCAGCTGCTTAAAAATCAGGAGCAAAGCTTAAGCAGAAAATAAAACAAGTCGTTAGTACTTGTTCTTTGAATGACCTTTAAGCTAAATCTTTTGTTCTTTCTAATGGTAATTTACAAACAGATAGCTTCTGTTTATGAATGTTTCTCTGCAGTTTCTTTTTCTTGTTCTGCGTTTCAAGTGAATCCAATTAAAACACTTCCCATTTTTCATTCAGAAACAGTTAATGAAAATGAACTTCAGATGAAATGAATGAAATTGTACCGCACAAAAAATATGACAGTAGTCTCTGACTGTGTTTCCTGTCTCTTTAGGATGTCAAGTAATCGGAACAGAGATCTTAAAATTACTCAATTCTAATTGATGCACAAAGCTATACTCAAAAGTAAGTAGTGAAACATCTCAAAAACTGTGGGAATTAATCCTATACTACATACTAGTTGATAATGAGATGAAAGGACAGACACCTTAATTTTTAAAATTTACCTCTACTTTTAGTGAACTTGTTAGTTACCATGTATCAAAGTGTTAATCTACAGTGCAACCAGGAGGAAAATAAAAAATTAAAAAAAAAACAACAACCACAAACAAGACAAAACAGAAAAATATTAAAAACTCTTGGTTGCAAGGAAATCCTGGGCTTTCCAAACATAATGCTTGTGTCTTTTTCAAAGTCCGAGCAGAAAATGTTAAAGTTAATGTTAAATTTCAGATAATTTTGTGGACAAGTAATTTTCATTATTCAGCTATTGAAGTAGGTCACTTAAGTAGATAATCAGAATAATTAAATTACCCCCCCAAAAGTCTCGGTATTAGACCATGTTCAACAGTATTCACTTCGGTCGTATTATCTGCACAAATATCACTGAGTACATCTCTCGAAGTATCTATTTTTTTTTTTTTTTTAATCAAAGAAGACATCCGTTGGTTACAAATTGCAATGGCTGTGAAAACTTTCATACCCACAAGGTGATGGATATTCACTTCAGCAGCAGAAATGGCCCAGAAATGAGTGCAACAGGTAGATACCCTTGAATGAAATTTTGTATGCGTGAAAAGTAGGAGCCTCCAAGCTGTGCTCCCTGCACACAGTTACAGTGCTTTCCTGAATTATGCCATTCAGCTCTCTGTGTTGGTTTTAATCCAAAATAATCTGGAAGAAGAGTTTATCAGGAAAATACAATTTTCACGAGCAATCATTTTGTCCCTACAGTTTGTCAAAGACCCTCCGTTGCACTAGCAATGCACTTACATACTGGAACTTACAAAGATTCCCAATTTATTCCACATGAAAAGAGTAAAATAAAGCAGTCTGTAAATGTAAAACAAGCCAAGACCTGAAAACTGATTTCCAAAATCTGAGCTCTGCATGATCCTAAGACTTTATTTCCTTTTACAATGCCTTAAAACCTACAAATTCACTCAGAAAAAAACCTGCTGTTCATTCAAAATGTTTTATAAGACTTCAGTAGTATAGGTTTGGATTTTAATTTCAAGATGTAGCCTATACAACTGAGAGAAAGTAGAAAGTATCATGGCTTTCTGCTATGCCAGGTGGCTGATTCGGTGGCTTCCTGTAACCTCTGTAGCGTCACTGCTTGCGACAAGTGCAGCAGAGGTCCTGGATTTCAGTTGAAACACTACACATGGAAATTATAGAAATGACATATGTTAAGGCATTAGAAGATCACTTGTACATTACAAGAAACAGATGACTCAAACATTACATAGAAAAGGTGGGAAAATTATTAACTTCACAAGTTTAAGTAGAAATTTCCAAACAAATATCAGCTTTTAAATTGCCTCATTCCTATATGCTTATGTTCATTTGCATTGTTTTATAATTAGTATTAGTGTTTATTATTATTATTATCAGGTGTTTTACACTTCAGAGTGCATGACACATCTGAGAGTTATGGTTTCCAGCTTTACAGGGATACCAATTCATCATTTCTTAATTGCCTGTTTGGAACAAAATCAAGGCAATTTCCCTTCCCATCTGACCAAAACAGCGTCGGCCTTGATCTTCAGGATTCAGTGTTTGAAAGAAGAATATTGTCAGTCAAACAGCTAAACAGAAGAACCTTGCAAGATACATGAAATTTGGTACTAGAGCCAGTTGATTTAAATTCCGCCCCCCCCCCAAAAAAAAAAAAGTAAGTAAAACAGGGAATGGAAAGCAAAAAATCAATTTTTTAATAAGCAAAAACATTTTCTTAAGAAGAAGAAAAACTACATGTAAATATTATAATAATAAATATCTTAGCTTTTCAGAAAAGCAAAAGCTGAATCTTTCAGAGCAGTGACTAAACTTATCTTGTTTTTGGAAAAAAAAATCTAATGCAATGCAATTAGTATTGTTAGTGTACAAAATAGAAGCCCTGGGGTAAAAACTAAACCTGTAATTTTAAGAAAAGAGGACTAAGAAAGACAATCCTATCCATAATCTCCTATAATGAAGGAACAACAACGAAGTTGTTTGAGGAAAGAAAGCATTTACCTAATGAAATGGGTAACCTCTGAATGGACACATCAAAAGAATTAAAATCAGTTGAGGAAGACTAATTCTTTAAGAAACTGCAGGATGATATCCACATCAAAAGAAATATTCAGATGCTTAGTGTTAAGCTCGTACCAGAGTGATGCGCTGCATTAGAGCTGTGAATGTCCATGCCATAATAATATCCTAACGTGGAGAAGTTACATCACAGTTGCTTATGATAAAGATCGTGTTTTACAATGCAGTGGTGCTTTCCAAATTGCCTTATGATTCAGAGGAAAACTGTGAATCTCACTGTTATATCAACACACCAGGCAGCTTCCAGATTAAACGCTCTCAGCCACTTACATCTGAAAATTGGCAAGATTAAATAACCAGCATTAACAGCAATTTTCCAGTACTGGAGAATACTGGTTTCATTAACATGATTGCAGTAACTTGAAAAGATTAATTGTAAAAAGCTATTCGTATATATATAATTGCAGTAACTTGAAAAGATTAATTGTAAAAAGCTATTCGTATATATATATATTTTTTAAAGGCTTATGAATAAACTTATACATTAAAAAGCAAAACTGTGAGTTGCCTTCTGGAGAGCAGACATGCACTGGGGTGTATAAATACCGTGCATACTCACAAAAATAACTTCCAGTAGCGCAGTATTGACAGGGAACCTTTGGAAACCATGGCCACCAGGCTAACTGAAGACAAACAACAAAAGCTGGATTGAAATTGTTTGAAAATATCAGTCTCTCTAACTGCAAAATAAAGTGCAAACTTCTGCAACGGTCACTGCCTGTGCATCACCTTAACTATTGGTGCATGCACTTAGGCTCTGGCAGACAAAAATGAACTGAGAAGTCAAGAACAGCCTTGCAAAACCTCAGCATTTTCTCTTTAAGGGTGGTAATCATCACCTCTTCTTCCATATCTTCCCTATACTTCATCCAAATTTTAACATCTTTTCTTCTGCTCAGGTGAGGAGGCCAGAACATTGCAAAGGATTCTTTTTAGGAGAGGACATGCCCGCAATTTAATTTTTCTTTCTTTTTTGGTTGTTTCATTTTGTTCTGTTCTTTTGTGTGTGTGTGTGTGAGTTCGCAGGTGGTAAGTGTTTTCTCTCTCTTTTTTCTTTTTTTTTCTTCACTATCAGGTTCATTATTCTGCATTAAGCTGCATTGAACTACATTTGTCATCTATTAGTCCTGTTACTGTCTGCATTGTTCCTCATTATTTACTGTTCTTCCTAATTTAGAATCACATGGAAATCTTGCTTTCAAAAGCATTATCCAATTCATTTATATGAATAAAAATAGTAGAGGACACAGCACTAGTGCTTGCAATACCAGCATCTCACTAATAACTTTTGTCTGATTTAGGAAAAAATAGCTTAGACTTCTCCTTTTGTCCTCTTGCAAAAATTCACTTTACTGAGTTCCTGTGCTGTATTTCTGGTGCGTTTTAGAGGTTAACCTTTGAAAGAGAACTTATACAATTGTGTCCTAAGCCAGCTCCTGTCTCTCATACATACTTGCAGAACTATGCCCTTTCACTTCTTAAAGAAAAGCAACAATTTTCATACTCTTGGATACCTGTAATGCAGAAATTGAAGTAAAGAGGAAAGGAATTGAAGTGAGTTAGTGAACAGAAGGATTTTTATTTCTTTGGGACCATAAGGTCCCTTCATAACATCAAACATCGTACTTGTCATTAAAAAGCCAGCATTTCCCATCAGTTGCTCTTACCAGCTTTACCTACATTAACAATTTGAAATAACTATTTGCCAGCATGGGAAAGTTGGCAAACTATGCCTGTGGTAGATGAATAGTGTCAAACTATTTGAGCCGTTTATTCATCTATTATATTATGTAGACCTGTAAATATAAGTAAATAAGTATTTTTCTTTGGTGCCATGCTGTGTTTTAATTAACTTGGTCATCGAACTTTCAGTTCTCCTCCATATTGTTTAGATAAGATAGATCTTTATACGATAACTTTTAAAAAGCAGAAGTCTTTTAGTGAGCTCTCATATGGCTTGCTCTGCATAGAAGCCTGTGATAAAATGTAGCTACTATAGTGGGGGGCATTCTCACCTTCTTCAAGGAGGGCTAGGTTCTGCTTCAGAATCTGCTAAGGAATCCTGATGTATGTTACAAAAATAAATTTTAAATGTAAATATAGTAAAATATTCTGCAATGCCTGCCAAATGTTATGGCTTTCAAAGCTGACCTATTTTTCAGTAGTGGTTTTTTGTACCTCTTGCATGAAGTGTACAAAAACCTCATATTAACACACAAGAATAACAAACTTTTTGCTATGTGTTCTAAGAATTTTCTAATTTGCAATGCTTTTAAACCAGATTTTAAATGGTGCATTGTATTTGACTGGCAAGGTTTTTGTAGCAGAGGGCTACAGGTATGGCTTCTGTGAGAAGCTGCTAGAAGCTTTCATCCAGCTATTGGATGTGAACTCTACATCCAGCTATAAAGACACAATATGTAGAATGGGAAGAACACACGAAATTTGTTACAAAGCAGTTATGACGATGCACCCATGCAAATATATGTGTATGAAATATGGTCGACAGGAAAGAAAATAGGAATTAATAAGTAAGTCAATTATGAAAGTTAATAGGGATCTTCAATAAATGAAAAACCTGAGAGTGCATCAGAGGATGATCTTTATTTCATAAACAAATAGAAGAGTTAAACTTTTCTGGTCATAACAATGATTTTAAAAAAAACCCCTCTGTTCAACTTTTAATGACATTCAGATTGTAAAAAAACCTCACTAGGAAGGACTCTTCTTTTGAGTTCTTTTAAGTTATGTGCAATCCAAAGTCTTTTAAACCAGCCAGAACTCATGTTATATTAGAAACTGTCAAAAAAAAAGTAGAATTTACAGCTAGGCCTTGATTTCTCTGGTTTTAATGAAGTGTGATTCCAATGCAGCAAATTGAGGTCTTTATTTCCTTTAATAACTCTTATTTACAAGCCGTGCTGTGACTGGGTGACATAAACAAACAAGATTTATTAGCACAAGTATATAAACATAGCTAACAAACGAAGAGAAAAGAAGCAAAACAAAATATCAGATAAACAAGAAAAATATATTTCTAACCTAGTAGTAAATTGGCAATTATGGATTTTGTACACAGGTCACTCTTTCATTTTTATTGTTCTCTCTCGGAGCCGAAAGACATACTAAACTAAGCTAAAGGCAAAACTCTATCTTCTTGGCAGTGGTTAATCTCAGATAACTTCCGAACATATAATTGTTCATCTCCCAATCCAATTCCTGAGTTACGAGAAAAATCTTTATCAAAAGGAGAGGTTATCCTGACAAGGTGTCAGCCACCAGTGAACTTCTTTGCCTTTGAAAACATATAACAGAACATAAAGGAGACATGGATGCAGCTGCAAGAAACAGAGAAGAGCAAAAAGAATGAGAGATGTAGGTGACTCCAATTTTTAGCTTCAGACAGCAGCAAGGCTGAAATCTCTGAGAGGTTTTACTTTACTTTAATCTCTGATACATTAGTACCTTTGGACCAGTGGTTTCTCCGTGCCTCAGGTTCCCAGCTGTGAAATGGGAATGCAAATACTTCTCTGGGCATGCCCTAAAAGTGATGCTCTCCTCATTCTTTAGTCATTGTTTCATCCAGTGAGTGGTTCCACTTGCTGTGTCCATGCACATAATCTGCTAAAAAATGCCTACCTTTTTCTGAAACCTTTTTGTGTGTCTCGCTTTTTTCTGAGACTGCAAGGGATTTAAAATGCTTGTGGTCTCTCTTGGTATTTCTAATGAACCCAGATCTGAGATTTGCGGGTAATGTTGCTCATTTCATAACACAGGTCTCAGTTCATAATAAATAAATTCCTTATTTAATATCTTAAGAAAAATTGCAAGCAACTTAGGACTTGTTTTTGATGATGCCTGATAAAACTACATCTTTCTATTATAGTCAGGTCACAATAATCCCTATCCTGATGTTATGCAGCTCTTCAGTTTTCTACTTCAGGTCAGAGAGTTAATGTAGTACTTTGTTTTCTCACTGGATGAGATCTCCTTGGCATAAACCAAAAGTCAAGGCTGGTGTTCGTGAGACAACAGGAACTGAAAGAGCTGGAAGATTCGATTCAGCTTGAAAACCCCAAACACAAAATTAAATCATCAAAATGGCATTGGAAATAGTATCCATTTTAGCATATTTGGGGTTTGGGTTCTCTTTTTTTTTTTTTTTTTTCCATTTTAATATTATCATGTAGTCTCTCATCTCCATTTCCTGAGAACCAAGAACAAGAATATAACTTCTCTGTGCCAGTCATTTGGGTTGGTTCTAATGTTACTTTTGTTTATATGTTTTTTTATCACATAAATTATTAATCCAATTCCTTTACATGGAACTGTTTGGATATTTTGATCACTCTTCTCTAAATCCTGATAGTGAGAATGGCTGATAAAGCAGCAGTGGTGTCAGCCACTCTTTTGACATCATCAAAGTATTTATTAACTGATGCAAGAAGTGATAATAAAACTCTAAAAATATTGGAAGTCTATACAGAAATATATTTTTTATATAATTTGCCCTTTTGCAGAATTGCTTGCCACTGTTCATCATCAAATAGGTCAGATAAGCATGAGTTTGGTTTTGCTTGTTTGGGTTTTTTTACAGGAAAGGATACTCTTGTTTTGTTTTGTTTTGCTTTTCCTCTGTCTATAAAGTCATAATGGTTACAATTTTGCTTTTAAGGCTGTACAGATTGTCCTGCTGCTGAGGTCAATTTCCCTTTTCTGAAATCCCTGGCATCATGATGAACATGTCTTTTAAAGATAGTTAATATATCTGCTGCCATGCAGTATAACAGTTTATTCACATTAAATTACGTACTTTTGTCAGTATCTCAGGCACTTCATTGTCAGACAGCTCCAATAAGAAAACTATTTATTCTCTTCTCTCCTTACTTCAATGCCTGACAGCCTCATTCTTAATACCTGAAAAGATGAAGTAGGAAGGTACTTTTCCAATGGTCTGGTTAGACGGCTACAGAGAAATGATCAGGCTTCAACTTGACAATGCCCTTATCTGATGTAACAGCACGCTCCATTCTCTGCTGTTGGACCAACAAAGCAAATAATTTTTTTGTAAGGTTTCTGTCTTTGGTACTCAAGACTTGCTTTTGCTTTTCAAAGCAAAGGGCTGAGTCTGGAGCTGGTGATCGACTCCTCCAACAAACCCCATTTTGCAAGGTTTGACCCCCATACTGGTGCTATGCAGCCGGTGAGAATTTTGACCTCCCTGCCCCCAAATATTTGAATCCCCATTGCATACAGAAATTAGAATCAAACAGATATTACTTATGAATGATATAATAAAATGAACAGCCTCTAATTTCTATGGGCAAATAATACTATCTCCCATTCTCAATCTAAATCAAACTGCAGAGTTACTAATAAAAATAAGTCATGACTCACAAAGTTAAGTTCTTTTGCATTAATCTTAAACTCTTTAGGAGTTATTGGAGTCTCACATCATTAAAACTAATGTCAGTGGTATAGTCTGCAGTAACTATTAAATTTACAGCTGGAAGATAAGGCTCATATAAAAGAAACATTACTTTATAACTGTACTAAAGATGAAAATATGTAGATATTGTTTATGTTGCACAATTGAGGCAGGTAAAGGTTTACAGGGTAACTCTTCGTGCTGTAGGAAACTCATTCTGTAAATAGTCACTGTTTTTTTGTCACATTATTTTGTCAAATAATTCTGCAAGAGGCCTAATTATATCAAAAAATATCTTTCTATATAGACTTCAAATGTTTTTACTCATTTTATTATCAGTTTTTGGAGCAGTCAATAAATACTGCATACACTCATTTAACAGTGTACAGCGTATTTAATTGTGTTCTACTAGACTGACCTCACCAAAATGGAACCAAATTGCAGCAAGTGTGAAATCCATCCCAGGTCCATCACCAAACTACAGGCAATAAGATATTGTCCCTGGATTTACTCTAGCTCAGGGTTTATACCAGTCTAAGGAAGGCAAAAAATCCATTCAGAAACACAGGGAGGCCAGGGTGGTTGGCCTAGATGACCTCTGAAGCTCTCTTCCATCCCCTACAATTCTGTGATTCTGTCAAAGGTTCTATCACATTTAATGGGGAGAAAAGAAACATAAATGAAAAAAAATAATAAAAAAAGAGAGATCTTTTCTAATAGAGTAAGAACCAGCAAAGGGTTTTACTCCAGTTCTTGAGGTATGTCTGACCTCACTTAGGGTGCATGTGCTGGATTCCAGATGGGCTAACTGGGAGCTACCGCTCCAAAAGTTTCTCACCTACCTCTGAGTATGGTCTCTCTTTTGGCCTTCATAACTCACGGAAGCCCTAAGAGGGGACAATGAAAGGCATCAGCCTTGATTTTACATGAACTGCAATGTCTCAGCAGCCAGTGAGCAATGGCTGGGCTGTTAAACCTAAGTGAGTTCACAAGGCTTGCAGTCACTGCCCAAGAAATCTGAGGTTAGATTCCATCTCCTCAGGCTCTTTCATGGAACATTTTTTGCAATTATTTTTTTTCATTCCAGTGGAATATTTATGAAAACACGTTATTTGTTTAAATCAATATTATTTAGAAGTTAATCTGAATTTGTGAGGCTTAGTGATGATTTTTCAGAAGACTAGCACAATACACATTCTATATATGAAAAAAAAAATCAAAGCCACTTGGGTTTTATTTTAAGGAAAAGTCTTAATATTTTGTAGTAGAATATTTAAACTAATATTCAGGTTTTTTCGAGACCCAAATCCTTCAAATGCACACAGAAAAATATTAATAAAAAAATCTTGATATGCTCTGTGTGTATTTAAAAAACACTAAACAGACACTGAAAATGAAATGATTTACTACTGATTAAACAAAAACTTTTATTTAATTTGAACCCTTTTGGTTAGAAAAAAAGAAATTATTTTCAGTCAACTCAACTCCCCCCTCCCCGCTTCCCAGGATTAGATTTTAAGGGAACTTTGAGGTAGAAAAGAGCTTTTAGCTAAAATAAGACAACCTATTATTCACAGGGGTTGAATGTTACTGAGTTAATTGGGATTTTAAGTTTTGCTTTAGAAGCAAAGAAGGAAATATAATTTTCTAGATAACTACCTTTCAGTTGTTATCTAATGCTTAATGCAATCAACATATTGTAAACCACCATAAACAATATGGGAGATATATATAATTTTTTTCTTGCAATTATTTATAAACAGCATTTGAAATCAATGCTACAGGCTTGACAAAATGTTTATCTTACATCCATATGTTCAGTCTAGGGAAACAATCTCTTAAAAGACTTGATTCAATTTAGCTGTACAATAGGGACCTGTTATTTTTTTATGAATCAGGTGATGCTAAGCAAGCAAAGAAGCAAATAAACTCCTTTAAAGATGCCTTTATGTTACATCAACTTCAGAATGACTGGAAAATCTACTATCTTAAAACAATTCCTCTGCCTTTTATAGCTTTGTCACTGTTGAAAAAGAAAAATCTACTAAAATGGCAATGATCTTTTGAGAACTGGAGCACAAAGCAACATATCATTGGTGAAAACACTTAGGAAAAGACAAGAGAATTGTCTTTCCTTTTAACTTTCCTCTTTGAGGCCAAATCATTACTATTATTCTTTAAATTTTTTAGGAGAGTAGATTGAATTGCTTACTTTTACCAGAAAGCTGCCATTATTACAATTGCTCTTTAAAAAAATGATAATCAGGAGATATAATCTCATTTCTGTTTGTAGAACTCAGACATATTTATTTGTTTTATTTTAAATATGAGCTCTTTTAGGAGCTCATCACCAGTTTAACCATATTTACTTCACATCTTATAAAACTGGGCATATTTATATTTTCTAATACACAAACTCACTTTCAAAATTATGAGTCTTAAGCTTTTGAAGCATCTGTTAAGATTATGCTAAATTACTGTGGAAAAATGTCCTTTCAGGTGAAATGGGGCTAAACTTACTTAGACATATGGTAGAATACATAGTAGGTCATACATTGAATTTCTGTAGCTGTTATCCTTTGTAAATATGGACTTAGGTATACAAATGTCTTGTATATAAATGCATCCCTTTCTAATGTTTAAAAGTCAAATGTCTCTATCAAATTTGCAAAATTATGTTTAAGATCTCTTGGCTAGTCATAGATGTACGCACTGAGACCTTCCAGAAGAATCTAAAATTCCAGCATAGGTCACAAAGTTAACTACTGCTATATTACTTTCACTTCTCTGTGAAGGTTATGATCAAGGAGAAAGTACAAGAAGGAGTCCATAGCCATATTTGGCTTTGTACATCCTTCCAGAAAGCTGATAGTTGAAAAAATCCTACTTTTTTTCTTAGTCCTTGTCTCATAAATCATACAAACGAACTTTAATTTGGCTCACTAGGGCAGTACTTGCTCTAAAATGTGATAAAACTCAGAATGGTTTTGTAATAAGTGAATTAAATATTTCATTAGATATTTTAAAGGGATCCATAAAACTATTCTAAGATTAGAGTTATGTATATATTAAGTCATATACATTTGCTTAAGCTGAAGAGAAATAGGAAGTATCCAGGATTTCACTGATCACTATAAAAATAGTCAAGGAAGATATTTTGTTTGCTTTGTTAATAGGAATAAGGAACTCAGGGCTCTAGAAAAGACAATTTTTTCCTATTTCTAAAGTCAATTTTAGACTGCTAACAAATTAAGACAGAGGGGAATGAGCAATTATTCAAACCGTTAATTGTCTTAATCTATCCATTAATGGAAAGTTGCATTAGGAAAAAAAAAACTTTAAAGAGCTGAAGGACATAGAAAAATACAAGCCATACAGCGTTGCATTTTTCTGGGCTCAGAGGAAGCTAAAAGTACAGAGTGCGTGGGGCAATGACAGTGTTTGGTACTAGTTGACAATGACATGCAGAGCATCCTAAGCAATAGTGTTTATCTCACGGAGCATCTGAAATATTCATAGATTCCAACAGTAGAATAAATTTATTGTCTGCTATAAGAGATATAAAAGGTTGATAAACTGCTTTTCTGACCTTGGAGAACTTTGTTGGCACATTAAGGGACTTTGATACATAGCAAGGTGCAGACACTCAGTATGATTTGTTAGGTGCATTCTGCTGGGACTGCACTATCAGGTGAATTGAAAACAAAAAACACTCTCTCAAGAAAGCAGTATGAAAAAACCCAAAACAGTGGATTCTCTCCCACTGTCCCCGCGGTAATCATGAAAAAAAATGCAGAGGGGGGAAAAATGCTTGAAAACTTCCTTTTATTTCCTTTTTTAAATTTTTTTTTTAAACTACTAACATCTGGAGAAGGAGAAATGGAATATTTTGTTCTCTTTGATTTTCTGCTGTTTACATACTTTGCACTCTGGTACCCATGCACCTGACCCATCCTGCTTTGCTCATCAAGTATTGCTCTGTACCACACTCCGGGGTTCCCACGACTGACAGTGGGGCCTCAGAGAGTCTACACCTAAATATCCTACAGGGGTAGGGAAGGAAGGAATTGGGAGAATCGTTGTTGGAGGAAAAAGATACAACACAACTCGAAGGTTTCTTTTAATGGTAAGGAGAAAGAGTGGCATTAGTCATTGGCAACACAGGGTGTTTCAGGGCATTCAACTTAATATCTTCTCCTCTCTCTACGGATTTAGTCTGCTACCTTAGTCTCAGAATCTTTGCATTCTCTTTTGACTGGATAGGCCAATATAGCTTACAGAAGTAGTTAAATTACCTATTTTTCTCAAGCTTGGGGACTCAAGAGTTCTAACTGCAGAGGCAATGGCATCAGCACACAGGGCCTCCAGAGATCAGCAGTTTGCCGCACAAAACTGCCATCTGTAACTCTGAATAATTAAATATAACTGATAATCAATCAGAAGCATATGGTTAGCATAACAGAAATTGAACTGTCGCTGAAGTCAGGGAAAAAGCTGCTTCAGTGAGGGTTAAGAAGATTGGATTTTGGTTACCTGCACACTATATTGCATGTGAATAAAAAGAGGATTTTAGTTTCCAGTATAAGTAGTCTATTAATCCTGATAAATGCAACCATCTTTCCTACAGAAACATTTAACATGAGTTTAGTGCTTTTACCTCATTCTAATACTGCGGTCATAAAATAGCACAAAAATAATGTAGCATCTTAACAGAAAACCACAGGGCCATCTTGTACAGACTATTGAGAAAGACTTATTGTTTTCAGCTTGAAAACATCAAGAAAAACACAAGAAGGTTAAGGGCTGAACTGTGATCACCTAACTCAGGCAAATGAAAGCAAAGCAGGGGAAATGATCCTGCTTCTACAGCTTATAAGAAACTGCTTGGGTAAACATGAGCAAGTCAGCGATGATTCCTTTAAAATAATGTATTTTAAATAAGCAGCAGTTATTGGCCTTGATAGAAACAAAGGACCAGCTTGTAATATCTCGTTCTTAAAGTTCGCTGGCTGAAAATGCACACATGAAGTCCTGTAGGTTTTTTACTGTCCAGTTTGAGAGATTCACCACAACAAGCACAGGAATATGTTGTCTAAGCTACATGAATCAATGTGTGAGGTGGGGAAATGTAAAGTCCTACAGTGACTCCGGGACACAACAACAACAAACAGTAACAGTAGATACCACAAACCAGGAGGAAAAGAATTGTCACCACAGTTCTTTCCTTTACAAGGAGTTGCTTGTAGTCCTAGCAGCTGTTGGCGATGGCTGGCACACATGTATTTTGATGCCACCAACTCATAAAGGCACAGTTTTGTACACATCCTCCTTCTACCTTCCTGTTTTCCCTAGGAAGAGCCTGGTTTGGTTGAAAGAAGTCGTTTGCTCTTTCTGCCCCCAACTATTAATCATAGAGTCATAGGGTTTGGGTTGGAATCATAGAATGGTTTGGGTTGGAGGCTGTCCTGGGCAGGGACACCTCCCACCAGACTAGGTTGCTTAAAGCCCCATCCAACCTGGCCTTGAACCCCTCCAGGGATGGGGCATCCACAGCTTCTCTGGGCAACCTGGGCCAGGCTCTCACCACCCTCATTGTAAATAACTTCTTCTTAATGTCTAATCTAAACCTACCCTGCTCTAGTTCAAAACTTTTGCCCCTCGTCCTATTGCTGCATGCCCTTGCAAACAGTCCCACCCCAGCTTTCCTGTAGGCCCCCTTTAGGTACTGGAAGGAGCTACAGCGTCTCCCTGGAGCCTTCTCTTCTCCAGACTCAACCCCAACTCCCTCAGTCTTCTTCTAAAAGGTGGGATGGGTACATAGCTGGAAAATTTGGTTAGCCCCAGCAGCAACTAATAAAAGTACTAGTGTATTATTTATGTATGTCAATACACACACACACCCCGCTACATAAAATAAGAATTGATTCACTTTGAGAAGTCTGTGTTCTTAGGCACAGCCCTAGTAATACCGCGTGCTTGAGCCCCCAGCAACTGCAAATGCCAAAGGGCTAGTTGTGTATGCCTCTGACAATGAATAATCAGCAAGGGATTGACAGTAAGCATAGGTAATTTTGATTGAATGGGCTCTCTAGGTTCACATGGACAATTCAGAAGCCCATTATACTTGTTTAATGAACATGAGTAGAGTAATAGACATCATTCATTAATTCAGTACATTAATTGAAGCCAGTATTGTTACCTTTTGTCTTTGTTTAATTCTGCCATTATCTGACCCAGCTTTATATTGTTGATATATTTAATACTCTGTGAACTGTTTCGTGTTGACTCTTTGATGTATTATAAAAAATTCAATACAATTTCATTAAGAACAGGACTGAAGTGGGATAAACAGTAACTCCAGTTCTAGTGCTATCTATATTTTAATTTTCAGTGTAAAATGTTCTGCCTGACCTTTTAGAAAGCTCTATTACATTAAACTAGGATGCTTTATTTCAATTGGGCTATGTTCATATTGGCATTTCTAATAAACCTTGGAAAAGGAAAATATTTATAATTTAAGCTTGTCCATCACCAAATTCATGCAGCAATTGCAGACATTTTATGGAAAAGAATATATATCTTTCAAGTAAAAGCAAGAAAAATGGCTTACATAACTTTACAGCCTTTCACGAGGTAAAATGAATAGCATTTTTGAGCCATTTAGACCTTGTCTAGGTTTCTTTCTTTCTCTGACACTTTTGGTTCCAAACCGGAACTTTGGTGGTTACTGGGATAGTATTTGAATTTGCTCATTTATTCATTTTTTGGATAGTCTCGAGCCCTGTCTTTGCTTTAGCTGAAAAGACTGATGGCATGTTAACACTTCTGAGGTTATTTGTTCTTAAGTACATCTTCTAGGTTATATGTCATAATGACAAGCAGCCAGCGTTGTAGGTGCCAGAAACATTACAGCCCTGTAGCAGGGTTACAGTTCATAGACTAAATCAGCTCGGAAGATGTATGGGTGGTCCAATGATTGCTGAGTGCTCAGTCCAGGAGTTTAAAAGGGAGAATCAATGAGCCGCAACTGTGTAAAATAGGGGTCAAATATGTACAGCTGAGGCTCCACATATATCAGATCGGGCTATGTTTTATCTTCTGGTGTCTAACGTTTGTTACTGGAATGTGGCTCAGAAACACTCTATTAAAAGTAGATTGGTATTAATTAATTCAGATTACTGTCTGCTCTAGAAGGCAGGAGAAGAGCTGTACCGTTTTGAGCCACCTTCAGCATATTGCAGTCTATCTCAAAATCTAAGTATCAACTCAAAATTGCCAAGCTGATATTCAATCCAAACTCTTATCAGCTGACTGCCCTTTGATTTTGTATCAGTGATTTTCTTGCCATCTCAATCTGCTCCTGCAGTCATGAGGGAGCTTCCTTGCTTTTTCATCTGCATGACTTTCTACTCTGTGTTCCACTGGACTGTTGAATCTCTCTCAGGTCTTTATAACTGCTTATGGATTGATAAATGATATTCTTTCTGTGGGCTTGATTCAGCTCAGACATAAAAAGAAGCCTTGTACTGACTTGAGAGACAAAACCACAAATTCAGGTGGACCAGTGAGAATTCAAAGACCCTCATCATCTCAGCAAATCCAGTTTAGCTCCAGCACAGCAGAAAGGTTTGGAGAAGCACAAATGTCATTTCAAACCATCACATCTTTTAATTTTCATACTCTGACAGCTGCTCTCTGTATTTATACATGCTGATAAGGATTCTTACAATGATCCCCCTCCATCGTCCACTTCTGGAGCAACCTAAACTGCTGCAACATCCTTAACACTGAGTTGCTATTTTCCCTACTCTAGATTGGAGATGGTTTCAAAAAGGAATTTGATCTCAGACCTGCTTTCAACATACAGAAGCCATAGCCCGTGCTACTAATACATTTTTGAGGGAGAATATGTATTTCCTTTGCAAAAGGTCTGCTGGGGGTGGTGGTGGTGGGAAGGGTGCTTTGAGGATGCACAACTGCTACAAAAAGAAAGCTTGTGCGTGTCTGATCCTCCCATTCACAGACTGAGGACTCCTACTGCTGTCCCTCTGAACATCTGTGAAGTCAAGGTTTCTGAACTAACATTTGGGAAGTTGAGATAAGAAGAACTTTAAATGAAGGAATGGAGAGAAAGGAGTTGTGAAAAGTTAGTGTTCTAGCTACTTATGGTTTCAGCAAGGAAAGAAAACTCAGATAAATGTGGATATAGAAGTAAATAAAGCAATATCATCAAGGAATAAAAACAGCAGCTAGAAGATACTCATATTGATAAGAACAATAGTAAAGGTAGACAGTATAATTTTTGAAAGGATTTTATTTAATCTAGTAAGAAAATTAGACATGACCGTTGATGTTGTAGGCAGCTTAGAGTTAGGAAGGAAGAATGCAGATATAACGGGATTGCTGAGAAGGAAGTGCAGGTTACTTAATTGATTTTAAGAAGGACCTGGGTAATTTCATGAAAATAACTACAATTATGATATGACAACCATAAAAGGGACTAGATGTCCAAGTCTTCTAGCCCTTTTTTTTAATGTCTTGGTAAAAGAGAAGCCATCTTCATCGGCATATGAAAGAAAATTTTACATTTAATTTCTTTTTGTTTAGTTTATAAGCAAATTTTATAAATGGTCAAAACCAGAATACTTTTTTGAAGCTACATTTTTTTATTAAATTCCAACTTTTATTTTATTACATTTAATTAAATAATCTCTCAAGATCTGAATTTTAAAACATTCAATATTTTTTGTTTTTTCTTTATAATGGCTGACAAACTTATGGAAGTGGAATAATTTTTCTTTTGTTTTCTTTTCAGAAAAAAATCCAATAAATCAAATGTACTGCAGTGTGAAGTAATACAGGCAAGAGCAGAAGATTCTGGCCTTATCCTACCCCCTAAAAAACTGTAAAAAATTTGTGAAAAAAGTCCCCTGATCATTAAAAGTAACAGTTGCTACATAAGTCTTCAGCAGACTGTTTTAAGAGTGTCTGTCTTGCTTTCATTATCAGTATTAGGACTCTGCTCAGTGCTTAA
Organism: Limnodromus scolopaceus; assembly: GCA_028565335.1. Classification (NCBI taxonomy): domain Eukaryota; kingdom Metazoa; phylum Chordata; class Aves; order Charadriiformes; family Scolopacidae; genus Limnodromus; species Limnodromus scolopaceus. The sequence goes on from JAOXNO010000013.1 coordinate 27,662,601, forward strand.
AAGCTGCATTACTATTTACAACACTGGAATGTGCAGTAGTAAATGTACCTTTTCACCCATAGTTAATCCTATCTGGTTTAGAGTGAGGACTTCATTCAACTGGATCCGAAAAATAATTCCGAAATATTGGAGATAGATTTTATTTTTGCTATGGGCCTTAAGGTTTAAGAAAAGAAGTGGATGGATAATAATTCTGCCATTAGAATCTTTTCTAACTCATTTTGTTACTTTAGCTACTAATGACATTTTATTAATATGTAGCTTTCAGCATGACATAGAAAACCATTATGCATTTTAGCATGGGGTAAACAGTCTTTCAGATTAAAAAAATAAAAAAAAGAAAGCCTTTTTATTAAGCCAAAAAAACCAGACAGCCAAACAGGTCACTAAATGTCAATATCCTTATGTTATTTCAATGTGACTATGCCTGCCGGGAATGAAGAATGAAGTACTCTATAAAGTGACCGGGGATCAGACTTCGACCCTTAAAAAATGCTTTTCCTTCTGCTGGTATGTCTCAACAATTTAATCTGCTTCATGAGGTCTTTGAGAGAAATTTCTTCACTAGTGAGAGATGAATCTAAAATGCTTAGGGAGGTTTTCAGGTACTGTTCCTATTCGATAAATGGGTATTGAGATAGAGCTGGTTCGATTCACCACATGTAGCTAATTGTTGAATAGTTAACCACTGAGACTAAGCTAATAATTTAGCCTCCCTCTGTAGCAAATCAAGATAGAAAGATATTCCTTCCAGAGAGCAGTTTATTTTCACTATTCCAAATACCTGTTTGGGGATAATGAGCTTCTGGAAGTGCTTTCCTCTATTACTCAGTAGACTAGAAGAAGCCCAGATCTAAATTAGTCAATTCAGATTAGCTGATGGCTGACAGGAGATGAAACTCTCCCAGAAAAACCAAAGCCAAGAACTTGTAAGGTGTGTAATTCCCAGTAAAATCAACAGATGACAATAGGATAAAAGAACCTACCATAGTTTCTGGACTGCAGAGCCCTGCCTACAACAGCAGTGAAAATATAAGGGTGGTTTGGGAAATTAAAATGGAACTCTTCAGACCAAAACTGGCAATCTAACAGACGCACCAGCTTCTCTGTAGACTTTGTAATAGAAGTCGTACAGATCTATATGGGGGAAAAGAGTTACAGTATAGCAATTATTTTTTCACCTCATTAGGAAAGAGATATTTTGAAAGACTGTGTCAAAAGCTAGACCATTCTCCAGAAAAAAAACGGCTGCCCAGGGAAGAGGTGGAGCCATCATTCCTGGCGGTTTTTAAAAGCCAGGTAGACGTAATGCTCAGAGATATGGTTTAGTGATGGTTTCTGTCAGTGTTGGGTTGGCGGTTGGACTAGATAATCTGAAAGGTCCCTTCCAAGCTTGGTGATTCTATGATTCTCTGAAAACCACCTGAACACAGCATTGCATTTAAGAGTATGTACACAAAGGTCAATGTGTCTGCACTCTTTTCCTGAGTATGGATCGCAATGACTTCCATTTGAATTAACCCTAATAATGGGCTGTACTTGTGTATAAGATACTAAGAGCAGTGCGCAAAAGACGTGCTCAAAAGAAAACCTACCTAGGGAAGTATAATATTTTCCTTACAGCAAATAACCCAAATATAGTTGATTAATTAAAAGAACAAAATTTTGTTAATTTCTTTCACTTGCCAAAGAGAATCCACTATTTCTTCTTTTAACTTTAGCAGCCTTGTTGCACTGTTAACTTTTAACTCTTATTCAGTCCGGCTCCCGGTTGAATCAATTATTTCAACATGGGAGAAGGACTGAACCCAGCTGCTTAAATTCCTCCCATTTTCACTTGATCTTAACTCTCACAAAATTTCCACTGTTGCAATTTAGAAGCACCCAATTGATTAAACCATTTTGTGCTGGATCTTTGATAAGGACCTTGGAATCTGGCTCAAGGATATTCAAGCTTAATGCGAGGCATTCAGCCCAACAGGCCAGAAGTTAAACAAAAGAGCTAAACTAATTTTCATGCAAACTAACAAATGAAAGGGATTCTTTTCAGATCCCGAGTAAAGATGCTAATTTAAAAAACCTACTTTTCTGATAACTCACAGAACACACCGAACTCGAACTCGTCGGAATCTCTGCTTTCCCAGTCTCTGAAAATTAAATTGCTGTTACTTAGTTTAAATATCAAATCACATTTTATGCTTAGCAGAAGTTAGAACTTGATCACAACAGCTCATTTAATATAAAAGATATGAGGAGTCGGTAGCTCCTATACTCTAAAATGCTTTATAACACCATCCAATTTAAATAATTCAGATTCAGTGCTTTAGCTAAAGATTAAGTTTTATGGGACAAAGAAATTTCTTTATGCATATGAATAGGAGTAAGTAAAGATCATTGAACTCTGCATTTCTTTCTACAGTAGCCCTAAAATTCCACATCAGGGCTATAAACATGATTTTCGGATATGCATATTTAAGGTGGAATTCACATTTCTGACTGATAAGGCTGTAGTTAGTGTGGTTCTGTCGGACTCCCTTGGGGATCTCAGCAGGTCCAGGGACCCTTCCTTCTTGGAAAGATCTCACCAGTAAATTCATGTATATCCACTGGCTGCGCTTCAGTGCATGGCTTCTGTGTGAGCTGCATTTTGTAGAACACAGAAAACACAAACAGTTCTGGACAACAATTCCTTCCAATCCCCAATATTCCCCCAATATTTTTCCCAATAACTTCATCTACACATGTACATTCTAGTATAAGAGTAAACATGCATGTTATCATGCAGACTTATAGAAATGATAACAGTGGTCAAAGCCAGGCTGGTATTCACAAAAATACACAACAAATTGAGGGAAACAAGCTACTCTGAAGACATGGAATTAAGGAATCACTAGCATAGTGTCCCAAGAGACATCCACAGAGGTATGCCTGCTGCTCATTTTCTGAAGCTGAAGGGACAAGTAATTTCTAATCCCTCTATTGACTGCCATCTAGGGGCCCTAAGAATTTTATAGTGCATATCTTTTGTGCCATCAGCTGCATTACTTTCTGTGTAGGGAATATAGACAGGAAATTTTCTTTTTCTGTGATCTTAATGGTCATTGTTCCAGCAGATGTCTGAGGCAGAAGCCTTATAATTGTAAAGCTAATCCTGGATAACAAATAAAAAGAAGAAACTGGAACATTTATTTAGAGTCTTATCTTTCTTTGCAACCTGCATACAAAGTATAATTATGACTTGTGTGAATAGTATCACCCATGATTTTACACAGTAAATATATAGTACTGAAGCATTAACAGTCAAAGAAAGGGATGGATTTTCCCAAGCTCTGAACACTCTAAGCTCTCTCTGACTTGGCCACAAGTTCTAGGTAATTTCTACTTCAGAAAAACATGTCTCGTGCTTTGTTCTTTTGGTGTAGCTTTCATTCACTGGGCTTTGAAACACCACAGAACTCACTCATCCAACACTAGAGTACTCACTCATCAAAAAAAAAAAAAGGGCTTGGTTATCATTTTACACTTTTCACATTAATACCAAACGTTTTTGGAGAAGATCCTGGACTCTTCTGGAAAACATGTTATACTGTCACTTGTTTTCTGAAGTTCATTGCATCACTGAGTTGCTCCAGGACTAATTTCCCTATGCATTAAGGAGCTGTACAGGGCTCTCAGTTTTCATCAGGGCCAGAGAAACTGTTTTAGATTTTCTTCTTCTGTGTAATATATATTTGTCCATTCACATACTTATGTATCCTGCATGTAGTTTTCTTTCTCTTAGGGAAAGGTCTGTCTGTCATGAGCTATGAACTTCAAGTTAGCAACAAATGATGGAACTTACACTTTAAAAACAGGAACTTAGAATAGCTTTCTGTGTTCATTCAGAGGGTCTAAATGTGTTTGACACTGTACCATTATTTTTATATAAACCAGTTAGCTTTACATTGCTGAAAGCCTTGTTAAATCTAATTGTATGACCTCCTTCCCCCCCCCCCCCCTTTTTTTTTTAAGATGGTATACAGGATTTAATTTTAATTGGTTGTTACATTGCAGTTCTACTGTGGCCACCCAGAGATCTTTGTAAATAACACGTTACATCACAATGTTGTTCTCATTTCAGTCAGTAAATGTAATTTTAATGGAGGCTGCTTATTTATTTTATTTCGAGGGAAAATTAAGTGGAAAAAAGCAAAGAAAACAATGATGGCTTTTTAAAGATCTCATTAAAAAATAAACATCTTCTGTTCTACCTACCTCTGTAACATAGAAGACAACATATTTTAAGTGAAAAACTTAACCTGACTTCAAGTCCTTACTTTCCTGACCAATCAATGACCCCAAATACGGAGCTCAGATATAGAGAAAAATTCAATCAAGACCTTAAATATCACTGTATTGATAAATACATTCTGGAAAAAAAGCATGGCTTTTCTCTTATGGCTGTCTGCTTTGACCCAGACAGAGAGTGATGGAGGAAGAAGACAAAAATGGGACCTTCATTATTGCCAAAATTAGTGTGGTTGAAAAGATATTGAGCTTAATTCTGCTACTTTCAGTTTTTTACCTTGAAGCACGGAAACCACATTGAAATCAATGGAGCAATTCATGGAGTAACGTGAAAATTCACTGTGAGTGAAAATGACAAAATCCGGCTCTTGGAAAGAACTGAATGTTGGGCTGGACAAGACATAATGCACTGCTTGAAGCCTTTCTTCAGTAAGGGTACAGGTGCCAAGTGATACAAACCATTTTCAGTGAGAGAAGCTGGAATGAGGACTGTGAAATATTAGGGCACATCACAGTACAGGGATTTTGCACCCCAAATGTTTTGCAATGTGAATGCACACACCAGAATGAAAAAGAAATCAGTCACTTTTTTTAAATAATTTCTGAGGGACTGCTAAGATTTTTACGTGGTGTCAGATTATTGCCTAAAGTCAGCTATTTTCTTACAACAGCCACAATGTCAACAAAGAGCAATCTTTCTGTAAGGTATGAGTGTGGAACTAAGAATGACTATGACCTACCAGGGCTACACCTTGTTATGTTGATTTGAGACATTGAAGTTTCCATCTTCAGTTTTCTACATGTAAAATGAAACTAATCATACTTTTTTGTAATACCTCATTCCCTGCCTGACTTTTCAAGAACAGGAACTACTCCATATTATGAACCTGGATCTGAGTAAGTGAAACTCCTACCTGGAATATGTAAATACTACTGTAACAAGTCTGATCATCTTAAAACATTGGTCTGTGAAGACGTCATTCATTAGAGCACAAAACTAAACCACAGAAACATCAGAATATTTCTGTTTCACCAGTTTCCATGGGCTGGGGATACCTCTAAGTGCATGGATGATTATCAGAATAGTGCCTGTTTTCCCATACTAAATATATCTGTGACCAAAATCATGATTCTTTCGTCATGCCTTATAAACCAGTCCGTGTGTATATGAGTAGGAGAGGAGGATTACTACTCAACACAAAATTCGATAGTCCAGACAACATAGTGCTCTTTGTCTGGCAAGTTGGGCAAGCAACAAATGGCCCCTCCCCTGAGGACCTGCTGACAAGCTACACTATGTTTGCTTTTCTGGGTCATTTCACTTAAATAAAACTTTAAGCAGGTGATTTAGTTCCTTAAGTGAGTCTCAGAGAGAGATTATTCTGGCAGGTGGTCCTCGTTGCCAGCATGCTTGATTGATACAGTAAACCTATTCACTTACATTCGTGGATAACTTTCCAGTTTCAGCCTCCCTAGAGTACTGCTCTTTCAAGCACCACTTTTACCCCCTCTTATGCAGATGAAATTCAAGCTGGCTAGGACTCCTTTTGCATTCTTGTACTTAATTTTGACTGCACTGTAAATATATGAATAGAATCCTACCTAATGACGAAGGCAAATATTCTACTCCAGATGCCTTAAGGGTTCTTCACCATCAACAAAAGGCAGCAGATGGGCCTGTTTGCTTGTTTGTTTTAAAGAGAGGGAGAAAGGAGAAGAGATTTTATGATGTTTTATCCTGCATGGTGTGGGACATTCTGGGCACAGAGGTCTGAGTAAAGATTGCCTCAGGCTTCTGTGCCGCAAATACAGCTTGTGCTTGTGTAAGGAAATATTTCCACGTGTGTCTTTTTTCTTTTCCAACGGGAAATATTTCCAGATGATTCCTTGCACTGTTCCTCAGTCAATGTTTCAAATATTTTGAGAAATGTCTTGTCTGTGGATTGCTAAGCCCTTAAAGCCTCTGATTCATTCTGTGTTTGCCGAAGCTGTTTGCTTCAGGTCAGCTCTTTCTCTTTTTTATAATAAAACCCCCCAATCTCTTTGAGAAACCATGGTGTGATTCACCTTGAGAGAGGAATAAAAGAGTTAAAACTCAGACATCTGACTGAGTGCACTGGACTAGGTATTGCTGCTCAAGGCCTGTCAAAGATTGAGCTCTACTCTGGATTTGGCTTCTTGCTTGTTGAGTTTTTTTGGTCTATATAGTGATATTCATATTCATTTCCCCACCATAAAGAAATTCATCGGGATTTACTCTCAGCTAAACCTCAGATCCGCTACAGTTTTGTTTGTAGATGCAGCGGACGCTTGGAGAGAAATAAAATGTTATTACTCTGACAATGAAAATACTGGCTGGTCTATATTATGCTATTCAGTATATTTTATCTTGATCCTGGATGTACTCACGTATAGGATCACTCTTTTTGTCTGATATAGTCTTTTTTCTCACACAGTCATGTCCATTGTCAAAGGTCAAAGGCTAAACAGGCAGTAACGGCAAAATAGCAGTGTCTGTATGTCTGCCTAACCTCTAAATGTGTGTTTAACTCACAGCCAGAATTTAAAGGAGCTTAACGGAGTTAGGTACCTCAACTTAGTTGTTATTCATCTGCCATTTTCCACCACCTTTTTTGCACAGAATCTCCATAACTATAATGTAGATTTTCTGTCTGAAGTTAAGTCTCTCTTGATATGTTATGGTGTAAAAGGCCTATAGGAAAATACAAATCAAAGTAAAATTCCCATGTGCTAGAGATGGTAGATGCTCTCTCATCTCTTTCTCTATAAAAATGCGCCCCTCATATCCGTTATCCATTCTTTTTCTTACTGCCATGTGAAAGACAGGAAGACTTCTTCCCTGTTCAGGGGTGGTCAGGAGGCCTTGAGCAAATAGATAAAATATAGAAAAGGAGGGAGAATAGATAAAAATGAGGGAAGAGAGAGGAAAATCATAAGATCCAGGCCAAAAAAAAAAGTTTATTTCTACAAAATTATTTACTTTTACATTTTTCTATTGAGAAAAAAGGGGGGGGGGTATGATAAAAAAAGAGAGCTTTATAGAGTTTCCTTTTTATTAAAAAATAGAGATAATTTTTCTGGGATGCGTAACTTTCTATCTAAAAGGAATTTCAGTTGAATCCAGCTTCTACTTTGCAAAGAATTTTTGTACAAATTTTTCTAGCAGTACCAAATTATAGTTACATTATATCCTGTACTTTCCGCTCCAAGTTTATTCCCATATGGTAAAATATCAACTGTCACTATTGCAGCTGATTTCTCAGTGAGTGACTTGCCCAGTGTCAGACAGGAAACATGAGGCAGAACTAGAAAGAGAAAGCATTTTCCTAGTCCCAAGTTTGGTAAGTTTACTTTCTTCTCCCTAATTTTATTGACTGAATTCCTATTGGCAGTCCTCTCCCTGCTCAGTTTTACTTTTAAATGAAGAAGAATTGTAACCTCAGATATCTCTGGCCACACTCCCACAAAGACTTTGTGATTAATATTTTCAACAGACTAAAAACCTAGTTTTCTGCTTAGCTACATGTTAAAGCAGAAAGTTACTTGTCATAAGATGGGCAAAACATCTGAAGAACAGGATGTTCTCTGGTTGTCAGGGTAAGATGCTTGTGTTTCTGCCTTTCTTCCATTTCTCCTTATTTAGACCTCATGTACCTAACCGTCCAAGCAGGAGGTGGAATGGTTATTTACAAGAAAATTGAAAGAAACACATGATGCTATGATAGAAAAGTAGGGTTCAATGATTTCACTTAGAGCAGAGGATCAGAGAGAAACAATGGTCACCAAAGCAAAATCCTCAGCCCTGGTGTGATCTTCTACAAGCAGTGACAAAGGTAGAAGTAATAGCTGTGACAGCAGGGAGAGGGAGGAGGCCAACACTCACTCGCGGTAGCCTCCTCATGCATCACTGTCAAGCAGCCTGGAGAGGAAAAGAAGCAAATCCTCCCTGTGAAATTGTTTCTTAGATTCAAGCTGTGGCAGCAGCAATGCAGTCCGCTGCTCTTGTAGAAAAAGGTGTCAGCAAAGGGAACAAAAGTAGCCCCGTGATAATAGCTACTTGCTGAACCCATTTAAAAAATATCCTTCCATTGTTAGTAAAAAAGCTGCACAGCGTAAAGATGGGAGAGAAGTACATTAAACAAGCATGGAGGTAAGGCATGAGAGAGAGAGAGACTAAGACATTGCTTTGGAAAAGAAAACATTTCCACTAATGTTTTGGATTGCCCATAACTGCAGCTTGGGCAGTGCCGTTGGTGCCAGGCGTTACTCAGCACACACTGTGAGCCAGCAAGAAACGGACCTCAGGGCAGGTCCCCGTCTGTTGTTACGGACAAAATTATACTCTACATACCAAATGAGAAGCTGTCAAAAGCTGAACAGCCTCACTTAGAAAAATAATCAGCGCTTGGAGTACCATGAACATTTCTACGGGGCTCCCGAGCAAGCCTGGGGAAAATCAGCACTGGCCCTGGGCTCTCCATAAAGAACATATGGACTAACATGTCCATATTTTTCATATGTGTACATGTTCTATATGTTTGCATGGGTTTCTGTTTTCTTTAGGCCTGATAACAGAGGCTATTCAAGTTCGGATACACAAACTTGCAGTGTCATAGAGAACGATGCAGTGAACCAACTTCATCATATCTGTGCAAAAAAACCCAACTGGTTTCCCTAACTTATATAGATGTAGGCCCTCCCTGCCTTGTGATTAACAATTTAGAAATGGGCACTTGCTCTGAATCTGCCTCATCTGATCAATATCCAGCAATTCTGACTCTCAGAGGAAAGAAGAATGTGATCCAGTGTGGTTTCCTGTGCATATTAAAGTGTCTGACATCTCTGAAATGAAAAGGGTAGACCATTTAGTCCATCTCAGCATGTCTCAGCTATGTAAAAGGGTCATTCACTCCATGACACTGTAGGTTTTAATTTGATTTTATAGTTTATTGCTATTTATCACCATTCAGTCACCACTAGTGCAATGTGTACAAATAAAGGCAAGCACTTAAAACATCGTCTCAAAGAGAATCACTAACACTATGCATTTTTTACTGCCCTATGTTTAATACTGGCATCCAATAAATAACTGTTGCTAATAATAAAAGTAGAACTGTAATTGAAGTAAATGTCACTCCCACTGAAATATAAATGATGTGTTTATGAAAAGACTATGCTGTCCTATGGGACAAATTATTATATACAGTAGGCTGGAGAATAAAAGTGTAAACTTCATGGGGGGAAAAGTGGCAGGATGCCTGCAAATTTGAAGTATGGAATTGCAAAATTTGGCCGGAATTCACTATTAATATATTTATTGTGCTAGTGTTTCTTTGTATGTTCTTTTCTTTCATAGATTAGCTCTATACGCTCAGCTCACTTGCTTAATCATTCTATTTTTGTTTCTTTTGTTTCTTGTGGTTGGAGGAACCTGAGAGTTAAGTTCATGAAAGCTCCTCCTCACTCCTTCAACAAATTAGTAAACTCACTTGTTGTAAAATAAAAATTGCTTTACGTTCTTTTACTTTCATAAATATACATCCAGATGAACAGTCTATTCCAAAACAAAGCCCACATCCAGATTTATAAACCTGTGCTCATAAACTTAACTTCTTCCATAGGTGTTTCAATTGACTCTGATAGAACCTCATGAGAAAATCTAAGAGTCAGCTTACCAGGAGGAATCCTGCTGTTGCTTTTGTGGGATGGGTTATTAATTCGCTGCGCTGCAGATCTTTTCAAGAGTGTTCCATCCAAGCTGGAGTAGCACTTCAGATGTTGGCTAGATTACCCATTCTACCAAATAACTGTAAAACCCTGACAATAATGAGGTTTGTATACCTTTCTGTACACTTTATATACCTGAAAGAATCAAGCTGTAGCTACACTTCATATACTCGTAAATATACATTTTTATTATCAAGAACAGCAATGATTTTCCCAAACACAAATCCAAAGAGCAAAACCATTTTTGCTTTTATATATCTGAAAAGAGAATAACCATGAAAACAATTTAAATGTGTAGTAATAATGAATTTGAATAAAACATTTAGTGTTCCTTTAAAAAGTGTAATCATAAAAATCATAATAATTTAAACTATTATCCATCTAGTTGGAGGAGATTGGAATGGAAGAAACAGTAGAAACATATTTAAACTGCAATGATTTTACATGTTGTGAACTAAAATAGTTATGTTTTATCATGACTATAAAGGGTGAGGGTTTCTTTCCATTTTATTTTCTACAGTGGAAAATTTTGGGAGTGAATTATATATTATATGTTCATTAATACAGTCTTTATTGAATATTCTTAAAAGCACAGCTTGAATGTGAGCTAAAAATATTTTCATTCAAAATATTAAGAAATACAGAAATACACAGCACTCAGAAATATTTCTTTAATAGCATGTTCTGTAGCTGAAAGACTGCAAAAGTACCATGTGATAAAATTGCAGTTTCCATGGTAACCTTGATTGTTTTTAATAGCAAGGAACTAAGAGACATAAAACATGACTTGATTGGCAGCTGCCCTAAGGCTGCACCAACTCCTTTAGCATAACCAAAATGCATTTTTGTTTATTAATACTAAGCAGCAAGCTACTTTTTTTTCTTGCTGTTGATTTCACCACTACATTTTCATTGTCTAGTGTTTTGTAATAAGTTCTAAAAATGGTCCTGACCCTTTATAAAACAAAAATTAGAACTCCCCTGAGATATAAAGGTAGAAATGCTACTGCTTTTGGCTTCTGTTTGCAAAAGTTTAGAGACATGTGATTCCTGTTATTCTTTCTGTGTTAATAATTAATTTTTTTGTACTGAGGGTTCCCCAGCTTCAACATCTTTAGACACAGGAGGAAATTTGTATCCACTTTTGAGCATAACAATAACTTACACTCATCATTTCTTATTAGTCACTCTCTCTTTTCTGTTTGATCCAAATCTCTGTTGTCCATATGGTGCTGCTTGATTACAATTTCTTCCCTAGGAACATTCACATCAGAGACGAATGAGTTGTTTTAATAATTGCAAGTTAATTGTAACATTGCATTGCTAAGTACTCTATGTTTGCTCTGCCAGGGTATTAGACAACAAGATATATGGGAGAAACTCTTTAAAAGTAGAACAGCTTTTCCATCTGCGTTAGTGACATCATAAGCTGGGTTAAGAAACTGTGATATGAGTTCCACACCATCTTGCTCTGCCTAATAGGGTGTCATAAAGTCACCTTTGTGATAGCACTTCTCTTGTTAAGTTTCACTGCTTACTTTTCTGTATCACTAATCCAATCAGGTCTACTCCTGCAGAGTCATTGAGTAAACTGTCCAGATGAAGCAATTTGGAATGAAACATCAGAGTTGGATAGTTCCGGTGTAACCTTCCTGTCGTTTCCTCACATTGCTTGGCTTTTCTTAATCAAGTCAGCTACAGCTATAGTTCACAACTCCTTTGCCATTTCATGCACATGGGAAGAATAATAACATGTTATTACTTATACTACCAAAATCAAAAGACATTCTATGCAACACTCAGAAAATGGAATTATGAGTAAGCAAAAAAAACCCAATATAAGGGTGATGGAGCAAAATACACCAAATGCTGGGAGTGAGGAAAAGAGGTCACAAGAAAGATAACATGAGTTAAAAGATATTGAAAGACTATTTTAAAGGCAGTATTTGCACTTTGCCATGCAGTCACTTCAGAGCCATCAGTGTAGAGTCTATATCAACAAATTAACTGAGGGCGTCATCAGGTTTGCTATCGCTATGGAGAGCTGTTCCGCTTTGTGTTGGAGTGTGACCAAGAAGTTTATGATACACACATCAGAGTTCAACTGAAAAAGATGGAATGGTAGTTCATGGCCAGACTGGTCTTGAGCAATGAGGAAAGAGTTTCTCCCCATTCTGCTTATCCACTGTTACAGTATTCCAAGTGGCGATGACAGTTTTCAGACTATTCTTTTGCTGAATAGGGTAGGAGTAAGGGGCATTCCATATATCATTAGAAAGTTACGTTTAGTATCATGAAACAAACTGTTAAGCAAGTTCATTGCTGCAAAATGATGTCTGGGGCCAGAAACATCTGGTAAAAAATAATCAGATGTCCATTTTGGCCAGAAAAATCTAAGATTACCAGGGATTGTCTCACTGTCCCACATTTGCTAATATATGCATATTCACCAGATTTGTGTCACAGAGCTTACACCGACCTTCACAGTATCTTTTGAGAAAACAACCGTTTACACAAGACCCTGACAACTCTGAACTATTAGTGAAATGAACTTTGTAGGATACTGTGCAGTCTGGAACTACTTTAAATAATGGACACTGTCCCTTCAAGTAGTTTCTGAATTCTCTTCACGTGACTGGAATTGTGCTTTTTAATATTTTCTTGATCCAGAGGGATTAACTCTTCAGTAATTCTACTATTCACTGATGACCTTGGTTCATGGAAACTTCCTTTTTTATTGAAATCTTGACATCTCTGTGTGTATATCCTTTTGAGTGATTAAGAACATCCCTTGTCTTTGTAGACACAACAGAAAGTTCTAGGTCTCGAGGTTCTCTCCATGGGGTTTACATATGTATGTGGTTGTATTCTGCAAACTCCTGATTTGAGAATCAAACTTCAGAAATAAGAAAAGAAATATGCAAAATAGTTGGTGAATTGAAGAAAACTTGATCACTGTGATCTGTCCAGTCACAAATGAAAAAAATAGTATAACAAACCTTTAGCTGATTAATGTATTGGTTTATCACTGGGAAAGTAGTTTAACTGCCTTGCTATTTACCGTGGACTTTTTCTCTCCTATTAATGAGAAATTACAGCAGGTGAGAACTCTGCTAGTTGTCTGGGAATCATGTCTCAGTGTAGCCATGTTTTCTGAACAAAAATTGTCCTGCAATTAGTCTGTCAAAGGATGGGACAGAGTGATTATATGATATCTGTGGATAGGAATGTGCTGAGGACTGCTCTTACACCTCAATCTATTCAGTGTAGTCCACTATATACATGTATATATACACTTAATAACCAAATATATGCACACACTATATATATACTACATATATGTGTGTGTAAATGCATGTCTGTGCGTGTCTCTGTGTGTGTATAAAGTGTCTACACCCTTTAGAGCAATGGACTGTCAAGATCTGTAATATTTCCAAAGTTCCAGTGGTTTAACATGTTTCCTTCAGACAAGACCATTCTGAAGAAATTGGCTGTGAAATAAAGAAACACAAAATTACTGTTTTATTTCTGAAAGAAGTTACAGGCCAGGGAAAATCTGGTGATTACAGTCTCAGTGTTCTCATCACCCGTATGAACACTGGTCTCAGCTCTTTGTGCTTTTTACTTTAGCCCAAACAACCATTTTAAGTGTCTCCACTAACTGTTGTGTCATGGTCTTTTGAGCTTTCCAAGCAGATAATGCAGTCTCTTCCCACTTCCACTTTTCCACATGGGAATTTCCATACTACAGCCCCCCCAGCCCCAGATCCTGAACAGAGCCATTCAAACTCAATGGTCCTCTTAGTGGCAAAGTATTATTTCATTAAACTTCAGTCAGGAAGTATAGATGGTCCCTGTGGGCTCAGCCATAGCTACTCAGACACAGGCTGCTCACCAGGTACCCTTTCCCCACAAGTTCAGGAAGTTCAAAGCCATAACCAAGCTCAAATGCAAGTGACTACCTCATACAAACACTTTCCCACCAAATTGGTCATCCCAGGGGAAATTGAACCTACTTTCTTTTTCATTCTTTCTCAAACTTAAAATGAGAATTTTCTCAGACTGTGTCTGATTTGTTATTTTTAAGGAGAACACCCCCCCCAAAAAAAACCCAACCCAACAAACCCAAAAAACAAACAAGACCAAAAAACACCAGCCACCCAAATCTAAAGAACTACATCTCTGTTATTTTATAGAATTGTAGAATAATTTATTCTAAAAGAAACATCTGGACATCATCTAGACACTAGGTGACCTTCCATCCAAAGTAAAGCTAGTTACAACTAACCGGCTAAGCAACCTGATATAACTTTGTCTCTAATCTCTTCACTGAGTACCTGCAAAGAGTCTGGCTCCATTTTTTTCTATAACCTCCCATTAACTACTTAAAGACTGAAATTAGATCCTGCCCACCCCCCAAAGTATAATGGAAATGCTCTTTTCGTTATACTTGCTCCACTTTGTGAGTATCTGTCTTAAAAAGAGTGGCTCAAAACTGAGCATGAACTACAGCTTTGTTCACATTTTTCCCAGAAATCTGCCCTATAATAAAAAATCATTATTCATATTTTCACCGATATTTTTCTGGTCATGTAAACTGCAAATGTTTCTAATCCAGCCATGTTTTTATTCCTCTGTCTTTAGCGCACAGAAAACATCTCTAATACCCTCCCTCCCCAAAAAAACTACCAGCAAAAAGACCTAGAGGCTTTCTCATTACTGAACTGCTGTTTATTTATACAGTAGGAGCTATATAGCATTTGGTAAAGTGACAAAGCGACACGATATTAATATTAGGCTGCTCACTGAGCTGTGGAACTGGCCATAGCCCATCAGCTAGCTAATTAATGAAAAAAATGTGAGAAGTAGAGAGCACTTCTGATATTGTAAAAAGGAAAATAAACAGGATAGAAGGAAAAAGAAAAATCTTAACTTAAATTGTTTCAAAAGTCTTGTGAGGATGTTTGAAAATACACTTTTGTGTTACAGATACTATATACTGCAGTGTACACTGAGGACTGAATTATCCCAAATTACTTAGAAATACTGTGCAAAATGGACACCTACAAAAAAATTATGTGCTGAGATCCTCTCCTGCGATGCTTGTCTGATGTGCTTTCTTCCTCATCGTATAATATATAGATTTGCTTTCTATACATGTTGAATTCTCCTAGATCTACAATAATCCCAGAAGAGTTCCAAAGACTTGAAGCCACCCTCATGAGGAATGGAGTTCTACGCTGGCTTGGACTTTTGGGTCCTCCCATGCTTTTTCTTTTGAACAGAGGTCCTGACTCTTAGGTGCAGAAATCAGAGAAATTGGCAGCTGTTTTCTCTTTCAAAAAAAAAAAAAATTAGTCAAAGCTATGTAGTAAGCTCAACTTCCAGGCCCATCACTCTTGATGAGTTTTTCAGGTGTCTCCCCAAACAGCAGACTGAAATGCCTCCTCTTCCGTGTGTCTTCAGGTTACAATGAAAATACAAAATAAAAATTAAAAAAAAGGAGAAAATTCATTGCCTCACAGAAAGGCAAAATTGTAGTATGGAAGGGACCCTACATGATATTAACCAGGAGAAACAAAACTGTGTAAATAGGATGTAGATAGCAGATGAACAAGAGCTATTTCTTTCATTAAGCAAGTAAAAAAGACAATCTCTCTTGTAAGAGAGATCTCTTTTTTTTTTTTTAAGTTAATTATGTTTAAAACATTATGTTGTTTCTCTAATTAGGATGAGTAGAACAATATTTTATTCATTTCTCCTATTCTGTTTTTTCTGCTCATCATTAAATTTTTATGTTAGCAGTAATTAGCAGATTCAGACATTATGTTTTATTAGGTAAAAGTTTTTTAATGGAAAAAATATCACTTTAATTACATATTTTCCTATGAAACCATGAAATACCTTCAGATAGCTGGTACCCCAATGTGGTCCAACACTCATTAGATTGAGGTCTGTGCTTTACCTGACCCATTTTGCAGCTTTGTAATTATCACCCAATCACTGAGAGTCTCACTGAGATTTTGCTTGAACGTGTGTAAATGTGTAAAGTTAAATCGCAGAAGAGTCAGAAAGCTCTGTATCCAGAAAGTCCAAGATACAGAGGTTACTACAGACTGTCATTCAAACATCAATATCTCAGTCTGCAAAATGGCGCACCATACATTTTATGCATTTAATTTGCATTAATATATTAGTAAATCTTGTTAGGAATTATTAATTAATCACTAAAACCAGTTTTTGTTGTTAATGTCATGATCTGGAATTACTCAATAACTTTTAGACCTGAATAACTGATTATCAGTTTTTCTTTTTCATGTGGGCTTTTTCTGACCTATTATCTAACTGTCCAGGCTCAAAAATTGAATTTAAATGAATAAATCTTGGGTCTATATTTCTGTTTATATCTCTGTTTAAATCTGTTTTTTATCTTATCATTGACAGATTTTAATAATCTAGAATTTTTTACCGTGTTGAATACCCACTCCTGTGTAATGAAGCATGTCTGTAAATTCTTAGTCTATACAGCTATTTATCCGAGAATTTGAAATAAACAAGTCTTACTAAAACCAATGCTGGCACAGTATTTCACAGGTGTAAGTAAAGACTGTAATGAGAAATTGCAGATATATGCCATTATCTCTTAAATCAATGAAGTGAGAATATGTCAGGGCAAGCAAGCTGCCTCGGAAGACGGTTCATCTCTTTTTTGTTTGTCTGCGTTGCACACTTGTGCATGCACGAACTCAAATTTAAAGCCGTTTGGATTTTTTTATTTTAATGGAATTTAATTTAAGTGCAACTGAAATTCTTGCCGGATCATGGTCATTCGGTGAAGATTTTGCAAACAAATACGTTCTCAAGAAGAAAATTTCTGACCAAATCTCGAGAAGCATTCATCATCCCAGAATAGCTAGCACTAGCAGGGATATCCATTTTCCCCTTATTCAGATCAGGTTCTCGAGTTTCTAGGTTTGGTGTTCCAGATGAATTCTTAACTACTGTGATCATGGCTGGATTAAGCTGTCATCTCATTTTGCTGCCTTCTTTTTTCATGAGCTTGGTAACATCTTTTGCATCTTTAGATATCTAACAACTTCCTAAGCTGGAAAACTTGGGGAAGCATTGTGTATAGACTTGGTTTTGAGTCTTCACACTTAATGTCTTTAAATACTGGTCTGAGAGAGACTGAAGCTCAAGTCTGTTTCCTGAATAACTGTCACAGCACTAAATAGTAGACTTGGGGAAGAAAGAGACAAGCAGTACTTCCATCGTTTTTATGTGTCTTTGAAATGAAACCCAAACAAGAAGCTTTCAGGGCAAGATAAGCTACATATTGATTAGCTAAATATTAACAAAGGTCTCTTAATTTTTCTACTTGATGGGCAATTAAACATTTTCCAGTCTTCCTTGAGAGCTTTCATTCTTGGAAAGAGAAGGGAGTAAAATAACAAGAAGATGCAAGCACAGAGGGTTCTCCTCCACACTGCAAGTCCAGATTTTTCAATGGGTGAGGATTTAGTAACTAGTTAATACCGAGGAAAAGGCAAGTCTTTAAAAAGGTCTCAGCTTTGAATAAGACACTTTTCCAAACATGTTGACCATATTATTCATGTGCACCCAGGTTCTCTAAAGACATCCTCATCAACCTGCTGGAGCCTTTAGAAATCCCACACAACAAATTGAGTAATATAATTGTTTTATTATATTCAGTTTAACAATATTCAGATCCCAGATGGTCCCATAGCAAAAAGGAGTAGCTAAAACACAAAACCATCTCATAGATCTGAGAACTGAAAGAACCTGACATTTTTCTTTTTAAGTAAATACCATCTTTTAATTGCTGCAGCCCCAAGGTAACCATAAACTGGGGCACTGACAGCTCATGCGGATTTTATGAGGCTGTTTACTCTGTTGTTCATGAAAAAAAAAGTTTTTTTGGCAACCACTGCTGCTCCTGATGCTTGCATCACCTGTAAGCTGGAAAGCATCTAAATAAGCATCCTAAATAAGGAAAAAAATTAAGAAACATATTACCTGCAATGAAAAAGTTAAGAAAAGGAATTCTTAGTGTACAGTCAAAGTGAGGAGTTTTTAAGAGTATAGAGATGGCTCCAGTACGAGTTGTTGCCTGGCTGTGCCAGTCACCCCCCATTTTTAGTGTTATTTTCTTCCATCTAAGAGGATGGGGACATCCTTCTTGGCTGCAAAGATGGACCGTGGGTACTTATTTCTTTTCTTTTCTCTGTTTGTAAAACAAGATTAGTGATATCCTCAAGGTATTTTTATTAGCTTTTTAGGTTTGCAGAGCTTTTGCTCTCTAGTGGTGTAGGCCTTGCTATATAACACAAGATCATGACACCATTGAGTATATATATATATATGCATTTTAATAAATAGCATGTTCTAGTGATTAATGTTAGTAAGAGGATCCATTTCTAGACAGTGTGTTTGTCCTCCTATGAGTTTTATGAATGATATTACCTAAACCAAATCTATGATGTAATTTGCACTCTTTCTGGAAAGCAGTAGAACCAAAAATATTTCTGAAGATGTGGTATGTAATCTTTAACAAACAAGTATTTTTAGAAAATACATGAACGCTGCAGCAGCAAACAGCTAATGATAACACGAAGTTCTGTATTGACATATTTAGATGTCTAATGTAATGGGAGTGTCCCATTCTAAAAGGATTTAAAACAGGTAATTTCACATTTCATTATGTGATTTTCAAACTAAGATTTGCTATCTGATGTTTCATACAAACAGTAATATCTATTCCAGTTGCGTCTGATTGTTTTGCCCTGGTTGCTTCTATTTCCCACAGTTTAATGGGACCTAGATCTATTATTACTTAACAGAGAAAGTACCATCCATACCTTTCCACTTAAAAAAATACAAGTTTCAGCTTTCCTAATCACCTGAAACCACCATCACTTCTAGCTAGCAAGCTGAAATACTATAATCGAGGATATTTTCTAAGGCATAAAAAAACCAATTACATCCAATTTAGAGTCAATTGGAATTCAAAGTCTTTTATTTATTCCTTTAAAATCTTCTGCTAATGTATATGTTTGGCATTATTAACTCACACTCTTTTCTATTTAATCCCATGATGATCAGTTAACCAGAAAGGATGCGGTAGACCCCAACTGTATGAAGGAAAGGACATATTGTCCTTGCAGTATAAGAATCAAATATAGGACTATGTATGTGAAATAATAGATGTTACCTTTGGTTTTTCTGTTGTCTTGGCCCTGATTCAGAAGGGTATATAAGCACATATAGGTCTTATGCACATTTCTATCATATTAAAGTCAATGAGACGTAAGCAAATCCTTAAATAAAATTGAAGAGAGGTTAACATATGGGACTCTACTTTTTCAATTACTCTGTCAAAAACAGAAGAAAGGAAGGAAGGAAGGAAGGAAGGAAGGAAGGAAGGAAGGAAGGAAGGAAGGAAGGAAGGAAGGAAGGAAGGAAGAATAATCCAGCAGCCTCGGAATTAGGCTGGGAGTGTTGATTGCCCGGGCTGTGCCCCGACGTGCCGTCTACCGACTGGCCAACAGGGTCCCGAAGGAGCCCGTGTGAGCATGTCCATTCTAACCCTGAAGAGCAAGTCCCCCCCCAGACCACCCGATCTTCCAAGCGAAGAGCAGAAACCAGACCCGAGAGCCCGCGTATCTTCTCGGGCGTTAAAGCCTTGCCGTTAGGTAGGTCAGGGCACCTTTATTTGCCCGGGTGGACCCGCCGGTCCCGTTTCGAGGGCTGCACGAGAAATTCACGTACACACGGGTTTTTTTACACCGCTCTCCTACAAAGGTTGCTTCTTCCCGCGCTCCCGCTGATTTGGGGGGATTCGACGCTTTTGCGGATCTCAGGGGTTCAGTCACCGTGGGGCAAACCCAAACCTCGCGTGAGGAAGTGACGCGCTGCAATAGGTAACAGGGCACACGTGGAAGTGGTGGGGACGGCTGCGTGTGGGGAAGGTGATCCCTGGCCGGCTGGAAAAAGCCTTCCCCTCGGAGCCACCCTGCGCAAGGAGGAGGCTGAAGGGGCGGCCAGAGGTCCCCTTTGTCACACAAGTTGAGCAGCACTTTAAAACCAAAATCCTTTTGCCTGGGGAAACGTGACACATCCTCCCCTCCTCCT
>JAOXNO010000013.1:27687804-27720487 GCA_028565335.1 Limnodromus scolopaceus
CTCTTGAACTGGGGAGCCCAGAACTGGATGCAGTATTCCAGTTGTGGCCTCACCAGTGCAGAGTAGAGGGGGAGAATTACTTCCCTCGACCTACTAGCCAGGCTTCCTAAATTATTTTCATTTTACATAACAAAATTTGGTTCAAACTACAGATTTCAGAGAAATAAACCCACAAAACTATAATTGCATTAAATTAGCATATTTCAATCATATTTCAATCTTCTTAACAGCAGTGAAAAGCCAAGAGGAGTTTCAGTTTTCAGACAAAGCATATGCGTATATATATCCAGAGGATTACAATGTGAAGGATTGCTATGAAATCAAATAAAAATATTAACTTTGACCATTCTTCCATATTAAAATTAAAGAATTTGTTGGTTTGGGGTTTTTTGTTTGTTTAGTTTTGTTTTGTTTTTTTTTTTTAATTAGGATGTATGTATTTATTTTAATATGTTGATATCAGTGGTAAGTCTATTTTGCCATAAAAATAGTCTCTTCGCTTTAAAAGTGCACAAGGCATTGGGACTGGAAAAACACTTGAAATTCAGCATCTTCTCAAAGATTCCCATTCAGCTGACAAAGAAGATTTAAATACCATTTTCTTTACATATAACAATGGCTACTACACGACTGAATCAGTTATACATGTTACTTGGCTGTGAGAAGTATTTATGTGCCTTGGCGTGTTTCAGAGGAGTTGTGGCCAGAGGCAGACAAAATGACAAAGTTAGAACTTCAACCAGTCATCAAACTGATTGATTTATCTGTTGTCATGTAGTCAAGGCGTTTTGTGTTGTTTATGAGGCCAGACATCACAGTTTTGCAAGATACCGTTAACAAACATTCCCTTTTCCACCGCACTTTATAATTACCTTCCTTCTATTTGCAACAGGAGTAAAATTCAGGTTAGGATAGTGGTTCTATTAAGTAGTCCTGAGTCTCTACAGAATAGAAATTATATTTGTGCCTTATAATATATATGAAAACTTAGGACATCTGGAGCCCACCAAAATCATTTCAGCCGTCATAGAGCAGGCTCTGATCAACAAAACAAGCAAAGCTTCAGCAAGTGAAAATTTATCTTTATCTATTAAATCAGTGGTAGGGAAAAAAAGCCTATTTAATGTCTTACGAATTTGCAATTTACTTTAGGGGAATTTGCAGGTTGTAGACATAAAATCAGCAACGCAATGTAGCTAAGCAACGTTTCATTGCTACAAGTACTGCAACCTTTTGTAAGCTGTTGAGCGAGCTTAAACTTAGAGATATGGCAGACCGCTAAATATTCCAGGTTCCACCGGTCCTATACTGTCTAAGCCCTGTGTTCTACAAATTAGAGTCCTAGTGCTAACCTCAAAGCAGCACAAGGTGAGGGATGGAGGGAAGGCTGGAATTACAGACTTCTTACATAAAAGGAACTTGGAATGTCAACCTTTGCCTGCTTCCCAAGACAATAAACCTTTGAATTAACTGTGTTCATGAAAGCCAGCTCTACTTCTTGTCAACCACTTTACCAAAATGACGCGAGGGTGAAAGAAAAAAAAAGATCAAAGAGTAGGAAAGCAGAAAAAAAGCTGAACAGGCATATAGACTTAAATGCACACAAAATTAAAACAGTTCAAAAATTGTCTTCACTTAATATCAACCCAAACTGTTTGAAAGAATCGCTGTTCAGCAACATAGATAATGATATGCTACTTCACATAAATATCTAATGAGTTCAACATGAGGATCTAACTGTAATGGAGTGTCATATTAAAATATAAAAACTACTGATGGAAGTTGCAGCAGCAATCCAATCTCTGAAGTTGCATTTTATGAGGAGCTGTGTGTTTGGTGATTAGTGATGGGTGCAAAAGTATCTTAATACACAGCAAACATGATAAATACCACTGTGTGTATCCTTTTTGAAAGTGAACAGTGAAGAGGAAGAAGTATCAGTGCTATTCAGAAAGCTCTAGTGCAGAAAGCATCTTTTTGAATGTCAAAATACAAGTAAATGCTGAAAAGTTGTATGAAATATTTTCTAATACCCTAAAATAATGTCTTCTGAAGCTTTAAAAGTAACACACACATGGAGAAGAGAATGAAAATATTTTCTATGTTTATCTATCGCAGATGATAGGTTCAACTTCATTTCAGTTTCAAGTATTGGTGACTGAATAAAGGGTGCAAGCCTTTCAATTTTGAAATATAAATATCAACAGGGCAAAAATGCAGTAGAATACAATAAAGTACATACAGATGTTATTTCAAATATATATGGAGAAAATGTATATGTGTAAAATCATTAAGAAGTAATATGTGACAGTAGAGATTTTTAATTTTATGGAACTATAACTAAGGTATGTTAGTACATTCATATTATTATTTAAAAGATGGTTTTACTTACAATGATAGGAAAACAAAAAAGGAGGAAGGAAGTAAAACTTTAGGGTATTTTTTTTTTTCATTTTATTAATGCCATTATTAGTTAAAAAAAATAATAGTGTATAACTCTTGGCTTTTTCCAGCTAAATTTCAAGTAAACTTCAAGGAATTATTCACATTGGATAATATATTTACATATGAATATGTATTTTACAACGTAATGAAAAAAGAGAAAGCACCTTGTGCAAGAAACAAAATTCTTTCATTTGTCATATAGTGATGGGTTAATCTTACCTAAAGATCACCTGTACTGTTCTGCCACTGTCAGTAGGACTTCTAGGGCATGATGAGCCAGAGTCCAAAATCAGTATCACTATTTGAGCTGAGCAGAGGGTAGAAGTACCATTTCATGACGGATTTCAAGAGCCTGAAATTTAGTTTCATTTTTTCTAGGAAGAGAAGTTTCAGAAAAACAAAAAAAAAAATCTGAAAATTGGTAAGTACTAATTTTGGACTGAAGGAAACATTTCATTTGAGTATAACCAGAATATTTTCATGATTTCCTTTCATAATACCAAAAAAAAAAAAAAAGTAACTGCTAATCAAAACATATGTTTTGATCTTGCCAGAATTCCCTCTACTAAAGCAATTCTGACATTCAACCTTACTTTTTAACCAATCCACACTGTAGAAGAAACACCAGCATCATTGAATCCCATATTTCCAAATGAATCACTCAGATTCCTCTGATTAGCAACTGCTTATAGCAAAGAAATGTGCTTCTTAGAGCACATGGATATGTTTTTGTGACTTAAAACACCAATATCAGGATTCATAAATTACAGTGCTTTTTTTCACTACTGCCACCATATTGGGGGAAGCAGGGCATAATTGAAATATTCCATCAGTAGTTCCATTTTTTAAGATATTTTATCAGCTCATGTAAATTAGAGATGTCTTCAGGTCATTTTAACTCACCACAGGCATGGACATCTTTCTTAAAATGGCAGCAGAGACAGAAAAGTGCAAGATAAGCATGTTTTAGGCAAAACCATAGCATTACTTGCATTGTTTGTGGCTTAGCAATTACCATTATGCCCAACTGTCACATGATTTTAGGTAATTTCTGAATCTACTGTCCTGTTTCCCTTGCAGCCTCATGGGAATATCCTTTTTATCATACAGCTGTTAATTCAAATAATACATAGCAACAACTTGGTAAGGCTTAAGAATTATATTAATATTAAGCAGTAGAGTTCCCTAGTGTTGTCTGATCCGAAAGCATACCTTTATACTGTTATTCCTGCTGCAATATGTGGGAATTTAAAGATATCCAGGAATGAATAGTATGCAAAAATAGTTCGTGTGTTTTTACAGCTATATTACTCCATGTAAGTAATATTTGACCCCTACTAACTAGAAGCAGTTTGGGAAGCCTCAGTGTACGCGTTTATCCTTGGGAGCAGAGATTCCAAAAGCCTGAATGATTAATTCAGATTTCTCAGCACATCCATATTAAGATTTACCTTTCATACCACTATGACACAAAAGCATGAAAGCTACACTCTGACCTTCATTCATGTAATTCAGTTAAAGTGCATCAATCATGTTTTCTTTTCTTGGTTGAGTGGAGATCATGTTGTTTCATTTTAGGAACAATTTGCCCATGGTGTATTAAGTACCATATTATGCCTCCATGAAAAGTGATATGGTGAGTAAAGAGGGACAGCAGCAGGAAATGTACATCATTAAAAAAAAAGAGCTATAAATGATCTTGTCTGTGCTCTGCAAATTGATTTTCTTTGCACCCAAAGACAGTATCATGTAATCAGATTTTACTCAGAATTTTATGTGTCTCCACTCTGAGAAAAAAGAAACAGAGACTAGTTAAAAGATGATGGCTGAGATTAAAAGGAAAAATCAGGTGTCAAAGGCAAGACTGAGGAAGATTGAACTGCCAAAATCAGAAAATGGAATCTAAAACCTCCAGTTCAGTGGCTGCCGGCGTTTTCTAGACACTGATGTTCTGCATTATGTTGCTGCTCAGATCTTAGCAGGCAGAGTCCTAACTCTAGTACACCTCTTCTTGATATTTAAAAATAAGTTGGAGAGACACCTATGCTACTTAAAGGCACTAACCCATTCCAGTGGCATGAATGTTCAAAATGGAGAGTTGATGGATTTCTTTTTAATCAATGCCTGCGACTGCCAACCATTGTTCCATAGTAGCCAACTATAGAGAAAAAAATCTCTCCTCAGAGGAAGAGGATTCAAGTCCATATTTCTTATCCCCGAGGTGAAGGCTCTATCAACCTGGCAGCAGATAAGAATGTGTGCCCATGTTCCTGTGTGTCTGCAGAAACATAAAAATATCAGACTTATTCGCCCCTCTCCCCTAGTGCGCATAATTTCAGAAAGTGGGGTTGTTAGTTCATGATTAAAATACATCCGACATTGTGATATTACTCATACTGTTTAAAAGATCTCCTCGGTATGATTTCTTATTTTGTTTTATGCTCTTAACATGTTGTAGTCTAGATTTTTAATTATATTAGCTAGGTCACAAATTTAATGTAGCCAGAATTAAAAAAAAAAAATCCCGTAGTCCGATTCCACACTTTTGCTATTATGTTTACAGTATCTAACCCTTATTTTTGTAGAAAAAAACCTTTCATGACATGTTTTTATTATCAGTAACTTTGGAACTTTTTCAAGGTAGCAATGTCAGTATAATGACTTACCAGGTTCCGTGGTTTGACTGATACAAAAAAATTTAAGTAATAAATCCTGCATTGTGTGCTTCTTCAGAGTGCAGGACTTCTTCTACTGGGTGAGGACTCCAGTACAGTTGTCCCTGTACCCTCTATAATGCCCTTGTCATGGTGCTAAGCAATCAGGTTACCCTGTGACCCATTTTAGAGTGTAGTTGTCCATTAAATAAATGTTAATTCATCCCAGCATCACCATTCTAGTAGACTATAATGACCTTAGGTTGCTTCTAGGTTGAAATGAAGACAATTGTTTCACCAAATGCCTTATTCCAAGATTTAATTATATTGTTAATCCTTTAAGAAGCACAGAAAATCCCCTCTAGCAATACAAATCCTTTGCACAGATTCAGACAGCCCTAGTTGTTCATCTTTTAGGCTGATGTTAAGAGACAATTAGCACAAAAATTGTAACTTCAGCTACCATGCTATGCCAAGCTATTCTGTCCAGGGAATGGGTCACATCCATGCAAGTATGGTAATTCTTGGTGGGTAAACAGTTCATTGGAGTTCAACAGATTTCAGAGCAGAAGACCCCAGCAGACTGTAGAGGAGAAAGTCATACTCAATGTTCTTCAAGTCCTAAACTCAGCATGGTGTTACTTATCATTTCTCTCTGTAAGGACTGTGGCAGTGAGCTTTCCATCTTAGTCTGGCTTCATTAGCTTTCCTAGAACACATGATAAGATTAATAAATATTCCCAAGCTTTTCTGAGACAAAAGAATATGGATTGGGGTATTTGAGAGTCGGGTGGTAGCTTGACTTCATTTTGTTAGGTGCACATATTTTCTTAGTAGATATTTAATGCGGGAAGTGAAACTTCCATTTTTGCTAAGAAAATGTACACTTCAGCTGTGTGTTTTACACTTGCAGTTGTGTTGAGATTTTCAAGGCAAAAGTTAGAACAACCACAGAAAATACTTTGAAAAGAATCAGTGTGGTAGGTTATTAAGAAAATTTAAAATGTCATCCATATTGCATTTTTTAGCTGTAAAATTTACTCAAAAGGTCTGCATGGGGCTATAAGAGAGCCCAGAAGGGAGATATCTATTCTAACGATATCCCTGCAGCCAATACTTGTGACATCTTTCAAGTCCAATGCCAGAGCAAGCTACCAGATAGGCACTACTCCGTGGGTAACTCACTAACCAATGCTAATGGGCAGGATTTAAGAGTGGTTATTATTATCAACTGTATTGTCAGATATAACACTTAAATGTTTGTTTCTGATTTAATTTAAAGGATGAGTGGGACTGGCCTTACCTACTTAAGGTTTTTAGGATATTAACTACTACAGTTGTATGGGTCACTCTTTGCTTCTCTACAGTCAAAGGATGAAATTAAGCTCAAGGCTCAATTAATCTGACCTAATTTGTCTACATAAATTTTATATATTTTAGATATTTTATTTAGGTTGAAATGAATAGAAGCTCTTCTTTCTCCCCTTTCATGATAAAACAAATCTAGATGATCTAGATGGCAAATTCGGATGTTATTATCTACACTTTATCAGATGAATCCAGACACCGGTCAGGTCTCATGAATGATTTTATTCCGTTTGAGACACCAGTTAACCCTGCCATCAAACCTGGATTCAGTGTTGAAACGCTTTCATACACACAATGTTTTTTGTCATCTAAAAGTGACAAAGATCTCAAGAAAAGATTTAACACAATGAGCTACTTTATCTATTCATACTCAAGCACTGAACACAAAAGATTGTTTTTTCTACAATCAACAAAAAGCCTTTTTCTTTCCCCCTTATCTGGTAAATATTACAAGCCCACAGAGGTACTTTGAACAATATTTTAAATACATATGGGGTTATCTGAAACAATACATGACACTAGCAAAAACGGAACATGCTTTTCAATACCTGACCTTGTATTTATTTATTCTCAATGACCATATCTCATTCTTTGTCCAAATCTGAAGGATTCAACCAAAGAGATGTTTTTGTAGGACGACATAGCTATTGATATCTTAGAGTCAGAAGACCTTTAGGAGTTGAGAAGTTGGCCACGTTAAATGGCCACAGGTAAACAATGGTGTCTGTTATTCTGGTGAAATAATCTCAATATATGAAGTTTTAACAAGCTCGTACTTTTTATTGGATCAGTGCCACCATATTCTGTGTTCCACTAAAGCAATACAGGGAGAGAATCTCCTATTCATTGTAGGTTATCACTGTTACTTATTAACCAAATGTACTTGTTAACCAAATGTTATTTGAAAAACATTTTTTTCCAGTGTTATTTAGGCAGGGAGAAATTCACCCATTTAAAATCGTTGACAATGTATTGCTTTGCACCTTGGAGACAATTTCTAAGCCCTTGACAAATATTCTGGGAGATAAAGGATATTAAAACTGGCAAATGATAAGAGATGAGATGGGACACTGAATCCTCAGTTACACAGATTTAGTGGTTATGGACTTTAACAGAAGGGCAGCAGCATTTATTCTCGGAAATTCTGTCTCTGGAAAACAAAAGGCACTTCTACAGAAGATAAACTTTTATTTTACTGTAACTGAAAAGCTGTCTCACTGTGAAAGCAGTAACTTTCTCTGTAGGGATGAATACATTTGCTGACAAATATCTAGACATTCCTTGTTGCTGTAGACATGGCAAAAGAAAAGAAAAATCACAATTTTGGTTGCTTCTTGCCTATGTATTTCACCCTTCAGGTATTATTAATGTTATTATCATATTATCATATTATTATTCTATTATTTTGCTATTGTAATTTATTCTATAATTACACCAACCATTTCATTAGTTGTTGAACAACGAGCATCTCATGGAAAACCAACATAAGTGCATAGCAAGGCAAAAAGTACAGCAGTGAAAAGAAGAAAGCACGACGAGAAACTGGATGGACTATATCAAGGCTACATCACTGTCTCTAGGTCCATTCAAAATATGGCTGCATTGCGTCTTGGCTCTAGTTGGCTCCACAAGCTTGATTCTCCCTAGTTATGCCTAGAGGCCTGCAAAGTTTCTTAGCTTTGGCTCTTGCAGGCTTGGACAAAAATTAACTGACTATATTGTTAAAACGGCACTCATTTTTTGGCACCCATTACACAATGTTTCTTTCCAGAAAATTAATATGAAAACTATAATCCTGAAGACCTGAACTGTAGAGAAGGAAAGTCTTTTCAACATCTACATAGAACACCTATTTAAGGTGCAGAAGTTAAGAAAGCTTCCTGGAATAAATATATTTGAGAATTATAACTTCTGCTAAATTCAAATTTTTCTATGAATTTTCTTCTGCAAGAAACTGACTCTTTACATAGGGGGAAGGCTGTATCATGTCTCTCAGAGTTGTTTCACTCTTCCTTCTCATATCTTTGTGTTGTTTTTATTCAATTCACGTCTAAACTTCACAAACACAATGTTTAGAGATTTACTTTTTTTTTCAAATAAAAACTGAGAATACAGAGAAACAGATAATAGCTTCAGGGAGGTCAGGAAATGATCTGTCAGTACGTATTGGCAAAAAACAAACTGCTGTTACAATTGAAAACGCATGCGGGCCAGCAAAATGATACTCCAGACTGTTTGACTAGATCTCCACTCACTGTAACAAATCTGAAATGCAGACAGCTACGTTGGAGATATACGCAGTTGGGAATCTGAATCTGTAGCTGGAAGAATTCTTCTAAAGCATTCATCTAGTGTTCTAACCTGTCTTTGATAATAGTGGTAACGGGGGCTTAGGTATAGAAAGAGTTTAAATACAATGTTAGTTCCTGAGGATATTCTCCCTGCCATCCAGTGATTAATAGCCATCAATAGATTTTTCTGCTGGAATTTGTCTGGCCCCTGTCTTAAAAGATCTCCAGTAACTAATGCCTTGGTCTACTCTTGCCAACAGAGTTAGACCAACAAACAATCATTCTAGAATTACAGTATCAGCAAAGAGATGTCAGCCTTTATAACTCCCCTGGATTCTTCTTGGTATAAAACCGTGTGATCAAAGGTGTTGTGGGTTTTTTTTGAAAACTGTGCCTTTATCCTGTATTTTTCTAGCTTAACTCTTTAAGCTAAAAAATCGAAAACAGTAATTGCCACATTGAGGCCAGCTTTTCATCTGGTTATCTTCCAGCTTACTGTCCTGACCACAAACTACTTCTCTTGAGTTTTCCCAGTTTGATACAATTAATTTGCCAGTATTCACTACAGATACTCTCATGCACACACAGATGCACACCCTTGTTTTATGATGTTTCTTCATTCTCCAGCTGCATATAAAGTTAATCCAACCAGCTGTTTTAAATTCAACAGCTATAAAATTAGGTGAGGTGGGGTTTTTTTCTTAGTGCAGCAAAATGGTTCCTGGGGTTGTTGAGTGACAAATGCGTATATTTACCTGTTCTCTGAAACTCTGAAGCCAGAGCTGAATAACTTATGCATTTTCAAATTTACGTCAGATGCTTGGAGTTACATGCAAAAACAAGGCTGTAGCTTTTGAATTCCTTTGCATGTGTAGTCTCACAGTTGATACAAATCAGCATCTGCAAATGAAAAATGTCTAAAGCAGGATTTGAAGAGAGAAATATTTTGCTGTAGTCCATGCTTACAGTGTTTATTTAAATAAATTAATTCACTTCCTGGAAACCCGCACTAGAACATAATAAAGGATAAATGAGGAGGTTAAACAATATATTTCCTAAATTTTGGTTCCTAAATAGCATGATTAATTGTAATTTTTGTGTGTAAATTTGGAAAAAAAGTTAATATACTTAGGGAAACTCTGTTGGAAAATCAGGTTAGAAACAAACACGTCTGTACTCTAAACAGATAGTAAGACATCTGAAGTATGTATAATTATATATATAACACACTTCGTTTAGATTAAGTATTACATATTTTTAAAGAATTAAACTGCAAGCATGATACTAACTACATATAATAAGAATTTATTCAAATGATATGGCTACACCTTTGATAAAATTTTATTGGGAATCCGCTCATAAAAACCTTCAATTTCTTGGAATGTAATTTCAAATAACAGCCTCTAGTGATTTTTGAAAATGTTAAATTAGAAATTGTCTTGTAAAATGTAACTGCTGCTTAATGCATAATAATTTTTCATTTAAAGCTTCCTTTAACATGTTGTGGTAGTATTTAAATAAAGAGGAAAACTTATTAAAACAGTTCCTCCAGTGTTTTACAATTTTAAAATAATTTGCCTTCCACTTAAATATGCGAACTCTTTTGGCAGAATGTTTAAACCAGAAAACTAATGGAATACAGCTGATCAAAGTCAACTAAGACGAAAGCCATCATGTGTCTTGCCTCTGAAATTCTAGTGAGTGAGTTACAGAATGACATTAACTGCCTGCAATTCGAAATAAAGGTGATTAGATATTGTCAATCCCACTCATTATAAGATTCCTTCATTTTCATTAACATTATCTATCTGTCTTACATTCCAATAATGCAGTAACAGGTAGAAAAATAAAATCAAAACCAATTAAAATAATGATTCTACCTAAAAACAATACTCACTTATAAATGTTGTGCTTTCTCAAATTTTCTTCCAAGTTTGGAGTTTTTTAACTTTTAATTTTCAGTGGTGCTGTCTAAGAATATTAACCTTGATAGGTCTTAGAACATTTTTTCATAGATGTCAAAAAAACATATATCAAACCTGATGATTAAAAGGGAAAGAAGAGGATGAGGAAGAGAAAGAGGAGGAGAAGAAGGAGGAGAAAAAAGGAGAAGGAGAAGGAGGAGAAGAAGGAGGAAGATAAAGAGCGTTGGCATAGAAATAGTAATAATTAAAACCTCGAGGAAGAAGAATGCCGCAAATATTTACAGGGGCATGAACTGTACACAGAGTAAAGAATAGGCATGGTATAGAGTCCTGACTTCTTCCACTAATCTTTTCAATGCTACTGAACTTCCCTGATTTGGTTTTCAAAGAGCAGACACCGATCCTCATTCAAATGAAAAGTGTGTTTTCTCACTCAAAGACTCTTGTCTGAAGGAGCACGGGGTGAGAATGTTCCAGTGTACCTAAAGCAGAGCTAGTACTGCGTTCATAGTTTGCAAATACAAGGGTAGTAAATAAGGCCACATTCTGTCCATGAAAGTAGATTCTGACTTACAAGTCAGAATGGTAAACTGAAGTTTGTTGATGTAAATAACGTATTTCCTCAAGTATTGGCCAAGTCCACAGCACTTAGAGGTAATGTGAGTGTGACCTCTATTTGAGCTCAGTTTTTGTAGAACCGCAGTAGGCTCCCCCTGATTTCGTGCTAAATTTAGAATTTGCCTAATACAATATGAGCAAAGACAAGTTTATAATTTTACCATCTGCCATGTGTAACTGATTATATAAAGACGGAGCATCTGAAGGGTAGACAGTGTGTCAGAAAAGGCTTTGATAAGAGAATATAAAATGTAATAGCTAAGTAATAACTAATTACACTGATGCACCAAACCATAGTTTCTTTTATTTATTTCTATTGCCCACATGTTCCTGAATTTGTGTTTGTTTAAACGAGTGTCCCACAAATACTTTCTGACAATCCCGAATTAAATAAATCAAACTATGAACCCCAGAGGTAGGGTTACATATGCTGGAGCAAGCTAAGTCTGAATCAATAGCCAAGAGAAGGGTTCACTCATTACTTTTAGTTTCTCATGTGGCCATTAGAATCTGTGTGTGGCTGATAAATATCAGAAAATTCTCTCAGCCTGAACTGCTTGTCTTTTTTTTTTTTCCTTTGAAAAAGGAAAAGGATATAAACATTGCAAAGAGTTTTGTGATAATTCACTTGTCTACACTTTTCAAAACTAATTAAACACAGAAACTTTCTATGCCATATATCAACTGGAGTTTATTTATTTATTTATTCTAGAAAATAGCCAAATTATATGTGAAAAGCAACAAAAGACAAGAAATAATTTAATGTTCTATGTACTAAATTTGAAACGCACATTAATGGAGCACCAGCAAGTTTGACAAAATGCCATGGCATAATTATTTGTTAATTAGCTAGTGTAGTCAAACATGTAGGATTTACTGCTACTTACATGACTTCATTGTAGAACTCAAAAAAGGAAATGATAATGACTTCATGTTGTAAAGACAATTCTTTTTGGTTTTGGTTCATCTGCTTAGTTTCAAAATGGCATTGTATGCTCAAGCACCTCATGTTTAGCCTCATCTTTTATTTAATTTTGAAATCTCTCTCCAGGGTATGAAATGCAAAATGACAAAGACACTAAATTGAATAATAAGTGTATGTTACAATTATGTGTTACTATGTGCTCACCAAGATCCTAATGCCAAGTCTTTATTGTAAATCACATTGATCTGTAATTACTACAAACAGTACATGCTTTATACTTCCTAGACTGTGTAATACAGACAATGATGCCCATTTTCAGAAAAGGAAAAAAATTTTCAGGGGAAATCCCAATTAATAAATTAATAGAAAATTTTTAAAGTACCATTTACAAAAAGTATAAACTGCACCTGGGTACAGATATTCCTGAGGTGAACTTATTTTCTCGCTAAGCAATCTATACCAATTGACATGGTATTTCACTGTAGACAAATTGATATGCCACTTTGTGTGAAATATTCCTTGCAATAAAGCAGAGTGTATTAAACCTCAGTATTCTTTATACACTGAAAAATATGCAGACTTGTAAACTGACAGTCACACTTCTATCTAAAGGAGACAGACATTTGTCCATCAATATTAACACTGGGCAAAAACTAGATATGATATTAAACATGGCAGGGGGGCTGGAACACGATGATATTTAAGGTTTCTTCCAACCCAAACCATTCTATGATTCTAAACAAACAGCAGCCTGTTGTCTAGAAAGGCACTATGATATCGGCCTCCAGAAGATAAACTTTCCATGGATGATTCCTAGAAGGGCGAACCACAATTAATTATACTGACTTTCAAAGAACATATGGTTTGAAACTTCTTCAAGCTCCGGCTATCTGCAACTTGATTGTCTTGACTAAGCTTGAGGCCTGGGATGTTTGTATAGACAATGTAGAAACAACTAAGAATTGCTGTTTCCTCCATCAGTTTTGAATGGGGAAAAAACATCACTAAAAAGGAGACAGGGTGGACTGTGGATTGTTGTCAGGAAAAGCTCTCTGTTTCCATAGCACTAATGTGGATGATTATACAGATTACAAGTCTATCTTTTAAGCGTCTATACTTAAGTAAAGTGAGTCCCACGTTCAGTGTCTCATGATTTTGAAATGTCTCCTCTAACACTTTCCCCAAAATGTCCACTAAAAATATCACTCTGTTGATTAATTCGGAAGCCTTTGAAGTCAGTATTCCACAGCACTGAATCTATCACTTTAATTATAAAATTTTATTTTTGAAAGGATATTGTTTTATTACAGCAAAACACAGTGAGCTAAATGGATTTGAATGCTCTAAATGTTGTGTGGACTCAATACTTTTAAAATTTGCTTTTTAAATTGTGAAAAATAGACTTCCTACTATAGAGCTGGTCACCATCTTTGACTTTCTAACCTGTGAAAAATGTAAAGGATAGTTCTGCTATTGAACGTGTTTGCATTTTGCACAGCAGGATAATACATTTTCCTATTTATAAACTCAAGCAATTCTACAGTAGTTACCATAACCTGCCTACACAAGTGAAAGCTTATTTGTTTGTGCTCACCATGGTGTGGCTCATTCCTTGATGCACATGGAAGGACATTGTAAATAATATTTTAACACCCACGGCCCAGTTCATATTGAACAGACGCAAGGTTTGGCTAGCCCATTTAAAGAAGAAAAAGTCAATGCACACATAAGAAATGATAGTTATGTCTGTAACCTGCCACATACAGCAACAAGAATCAGCATTAAAAGTTGAGATAAAGAAGCTAGTATTACAGGTCTTACTTTAGTCACATTATTGCTAGTTTTATTAATTGTAAACAAATGGCTTTGTTCGTGTTTCTGCGCCTTTCTGTGCTTTCTGCTTCCACCTATATTACAAAGACAGCAATGTGAGCAACACACTGATTTTGACCCCGGAAGGCCTGAGCTGAAGGCACACAAGAGGCGAGCTGTGCCTTTCACTCAGCTCTGCTGTGAACAAGTATGATTTACTATAGAGCATATGTTTTATGGCACCAGACAACAGGTAACTCTAGAAAAGAAAATCAAAAGTGATTTGGGAAAGGTAGTGAGATGAAGGCTACAGGATCAGTCAAAGCAAGCATCTCTAGTGTTTAACGTCTGAAAGACAGAGGGGTAAAAGGAAAGAATTGTTTTGTGATGTTTGAGTATCAATAACAATATTGAGGACAATTTTTGTTATAACTCTATCATTTTAAACTTTTGCACTAAGGAAATAGTGGAAAAATACCACTTGAATTCACATGAGGAAAACTACTACTTGAATTCACGTTCTTGATAACAATTCTGTATGGACATCAGAAATTAAAGTGTGTAAATGAAATTATGTTTCCTATTCAGAAGCTGAACTATTGGAAGCTAAATTTACAACCTGACTTTGAGCTTGGCCCAGTTTCCAGGCCTCACTGTTGCTTTCTTGCTGACTTCTTGATGGAATAATGCATATTAACTAATTCCTGTTTATACCCTTCATGGCAACAAATTATCAGGGTGAATGATCTCTGGAAAAGTAGTTATGAATAAGTTTTAGACTCTTCTAGTTCCCTTGAACTGAAGTAAATAAAAGCTAGGGCAATCCACACATTTTTAAGTACTAAGAAAGATAAACTTAAAATGCATCTGGCCCAGGAGCAATATAAATTACCTGCAAAAAGGCAGTTGTAAAAACTTAAAAGAAAAACGAAATAAAATCATAGCTATTATGTAAGCTTTTCTAACTCTGAGAGAGCTGGCTTTTTACAAAATAATACATTTTTTGATATCAAAGCATTTCAACCTCAACTTACTTTTAATAGATGGCTTTAGTGACTGTATTTGTGATGGCAGAAACCTTAGAGAACACATTGAACCAATGCTGTAGCTCATGAAGAAACAGACGCAGTGTAGTGTATCATGACAGACTGAAATGGAATTCCAGCCGTGTGAAGGTAAATTTTCCAGCTGTGCTAGCACAGATTGGAATAACTCACTCATGACTGCTGCAGAAGAAAGTGTCAGTCTATATCTCAAACTGTAGCTATCAACCACTTTGTACTGCTGCCTGCAGCAGACAGGGAGAGATTCTGGAGTAACAAGGTGAGATTAATGCATTTCTGAGAAGTAACTTATAGTTTTATAATATTTTTTGCAATCTTTACTTTTCAATTCCAGTAGTTTTTGCTCTGAGTTTATGAACGTGTAGGTTTTTTGGTTTTAAATGGATATACTACTTCATGTACATTACTCATTGCCATGATATTCTTTTTCCCTTTTAGAGTAGAGGCTGTTTTATGAATGTTCAACATTCTAGTGAAGATTGTGCTACTATCATGAGCAATTAATGAGGTTAGTGATGTTCACATAAAACCTTAGAATGGGGACAGAGCTACATGAATATTCACATGGGAGAATGGCACAGGATGATTGTAGGAGGGCTTGGGAGTTCACAGAATGGACTCTTAAAAATGTCAGTCACTAAATCAATAATGCATTATGGTTTTACTTTGAAAAAGAGCAGGTGAATTTTGTGCAAGTGAACTTGTAGAATCAACAACACTGATTTCTACTAAGCACATTTTTTTTACTATTCACCAGTTCAGAAGTCACACTGAGTCTCTCAGGTCTTATTTCTGTGCTTAAAATTCATCAGACATTCAGCTCCTTGGCTTGTGCTTACAGAAAAGGAGATTTCTAAATGGCTTTCCTATCTAATGCAGGTTTGGAGCAGTTTGAACTCCAAGATCAGACACCAACAAGTCTTTGAACAGGGACAAAGGAACTTAAGATGTACAAAAATATCAACATAACATACATCTTATCATCAATGAGTTCAGATAACATTTCTCTCTTTCCTTTCTTTATTCCTGGCCTCGTGCTATGTTGCAATACACAGAATATGAGGCATTACCTTCAAAAGTAAAATTCAGCTTAAACATAAACAAAAGAACTGCTGAGACGAAGGATGAGGAATGCCAAAAATCTAATGGTTCCTACAACATATGTAAATAGGAACTTCCGTATTAGAGTGCACATACTATTATTTTCTCAAGGGTATTATCTCCTTCTGAAGGATCAGTTCTCTGTTTCCCCAACTCGGTCATTACAAACTCATGCCTGACAAGACTTTCTAAACTGATAATTTCCCTTGGAGTATTTTAGATTTCATGCCATCTCAGAAATGACCCACTTCTATTTAATTGGTGTCTGGTCTCACTGCTGCTGGTTTTCAGCCATCATAAATCATCAGATAAAGTGATCCTATATGAAAATGGTGGAAAATAGCTGGAATATAGATATATTCTCACTAAACATATCTTGCCTTTTATAAGACAAATTAGTAATTTCAATATCCATAGAAGTGCAAATATATCAGGAAAAGATCTGCAATTATTTGCTACCCTTTTGCTGGTTTGTATACCTATACTTCTGAATCAAACCAGGATATTTTATGAAATGTGAAGGCGAAGGAAAATCTTCCTCTGCTCTTATGTGAGAAATACATGAAGTGCAGGCAAGAGAGACCCTCTTACAGCTACTCCTACTTCTCTCCTTATAGCATACACATGTGGGTGTTTAGTGCACTTTACCTTACAGTGACTCGAAGAGAAGTTACAGTACCTTGGCGGTTGGTAACTTTCAGTCTCCCCAAAATTAAAGGAAAATGTCTCCTCAGGTGATATTGTTCCTTCTGTGCTCTCATCCTTTTTCCAGCACCTATTTCACATACCAATAATCTCATAATTTCTGACTTTCATCTGATCTCAGAGTGATTTTCTGTAGGAGTTTAAATCCCATCAGAAAAACTGTGCAGCCACTCAAAAATGTCACTCCTTCCTGAGCCAACCAACCGTGTTAGACACCTAAAAGAGACCCCTAGAATAAATGACTACTAAACCTCTAAAAAGCCAGAATCCAAAACTAACTTTGCAGTAGCAGATAAAGTCATTGAACCATGTCTGTTTAAACAACATCTATTTCAGTGAAAATTTTCATTAGCTGTTTGGCAAATTCACTCAACTTCTCCCAGCTGCAGGACTGGATAGAAAATGAACTCTAATTGGACTTTGAGGTAGCAAATTTGACACTCTACAGAAAAAGAACTATCTGAAAATTTGCAGCTGGGGTTTAAGTTTGTTTTGGTTTCCTTAATTTTGATACTTCTTTCACCACAGATGTCAAAATCTCATGTAGCTTTGAAACACATGATTTATTCCCGACCCAACCAGCTTTTCACCAGCTGTAGAAAAGTCGAACTGGATGGAAGAGGAGATAGTCATTTTAGTATTTCTCTATATAAATTTAACTCAAGCATCCACGACAAATATTAGGCTCCATTCACAGACTATTTATAAAAAGCAGAACGGAAATTAAACTAACTGCCAGAAAGAAGTAGGTGCATGCCTGCAGAACTCAGAGCAGTGATTTAAGAGTGGCTTACAGCACCTGGTGACAGCACGTGTGAATAACTATGTCCTGTCTCACTCCTTTGTACTGCTATTCATTATCATGCAACATGAAAACAAAAAAATACAGAGATGGAAACAATTCTCAAAAGCCTGGCCACAACAATGAACCGATGAAATTACTGTGCACCCAGGTCAAAATAACCTGGCAGGCACGGAAGAGGAAACATTATGAAACTTGATGTTAAAGTAGAGGTTCCTGATGAGATGCTGCAAAATCAGCACCTAAAGTGAAAAGAAACATATATGACTGTAGGACAACTTGCATGGTCTGGAAATGAGCTGGATGCAAATATACATACTTGCACACAAAGCACGTAGAATTTATACAATGACAAGAATCAAAAAATATATTTATAGGAGTCCCAGAGGCCATGGATTTCTAAGTACGGTTTTTATATATACATGAGAATCCTTGCTGTCGTCTTCTATGCTTTTCCAAGTTTCATCATGACCCTCTTGAAATGGGAATGATGAGACCTGAATGGAAGGTTCAGTATATGAGTGCACTATAATTAGTAGTGTTGTGGCACAATAATGTTTCCTGATTTAGTTTTGTTTGGTTTTTGGTTTTGGTTTTGGTTTTGGTTTGGTTTGGTTTTTGTTTGTTTGTTTTTTCCCCAAAATGTGGCACTCTGGTTGAATGTATTTCAGAGAATTCCCACAGTGATGTTAAAATCTCTTAAATGGAAATAACTCATTTGGAGAACACCACCGAATATAGACATAGTAAGATGGCAATCATTACTCTTTATCTGGCCAACTTAGTCTAGTTTGGGCCTACTCAGTAGAACATATTGACATAATGTGGAGTGAGTCCAGCAAAGGGCCACCATGATGACAAAGGCATTGAACCACATGGCATATAAGGAGAGGCTGTGATAACTAGATTTGTCCAGCCTTAAGAGAGGGGATGAAAGAAGATCTGGTTAGTATCTACAGCTGTCTGATATGAGAATATTGAGAAGAAGACAGGTCATGGTGATATGACAGGACACTATGGATATAACTTCTACCAAAGGAAATTCCAGGCAACTCTTAGGAAAGAATTTGGAATTATTGGAATAAATTGCCCAGAGGGGTTGTCTAATCTCCATTCTTGGAGATACATCCCAAACGTGACTGAACACAGTGCTGAGAAAAGTCATCTAATTGATCCTGCTTTGAGCAGATGAATGGACTAAATGACTCCCACATATCCCTTCCAATCAAAATTATTTTATGAGTCTATGATTCAGATAAGAGTAATACTGTGTTTATCTATTCTGCAGTGCTAGAAGAATATTCCCAACTTGGTCTATTCATTTTTCTGAAGGATGAATTTCAAAGAAATGGAGATAAGATCACCTTTATAACAATGTCCAAAACTGAATTACCAATGCATTCACTCTGCTAAAGGGAAAGTACAGGGTGAGGTAAAAAGAGGGGTAGTTTGCATCTAATTAGTTGATTACAGGTATTGTTCAATATGTGAAAATGATTTATTTCTGTTGTGTTCTTTTTGAAATGAAATCATCTGCACTGGAGGCAGTATGCACTTCAACATACTCATGGGAAAAAATGGTACAGTGTTGTCCATAATATTTTTTTTTCTTTTTTTTTTTTTTAAATCCAGCTGAATATCTTGCTTTCCTCAATTTGGCACTCATTTTGCAATGATGTTGTAACTTCACTGAACAGTCCTTCTTTGTTCCTTTGTGTTCAGTCTTGGGAAATTTCAATGACAGACCTAAATTATTTACACCTTCAATTGCAATTACTAATGTTTATCGTATGGAAGTTATCTGCGATCATTCTAGCCTGTTATCATTTTGCCAGTATATATTTCCTAGATCACTAAAGAGTTTTGGAACAGCATTGAAGCTGAAGACAAATCAAGATGAAAGCTAACCCTCAGTTGATTTCCATGAACTGCATCACTGCACAGGAACACGAAGAATATTTTGGGAGAAAAAGTGGGACCCCTTCATGTCACATAAAAGCAGTGACAGTTTAGTTCCATTGAGCTAAATAGAGGATGTCCCACTAGTGTATGTTAATGCTAAGGATGTAAACAATGAAGATAATGTATATAAGTAGTGCCAGAACATAGCATGATGGCTAGTCAGGAGAAAACTTTATTACTGCCGTAATTGTATTTTGTGCTTCAGACAGAATAGCTGGAGTTATAATAGCCCTTAAGGAATACAGTGGAGGCATTAACTTCTGATAAAGAATCTGACTTTTGTACATTGCTCACTTCCTCCTTTCCTCCTCTTTTTCTGATGTTCAAAACTTCTCCATGT
This sequence comes from Limnodromus scolopaceus, assembly GCA_028565335.1. Classification (NCBI taxonomy): domain Eukaryota; kingdom Metazoa; phylum Chordata; class Aves; order Charadriiformes; family Scolopacidae; genus Limnodromus; species Limnodromus scolopaceus. The sequence goes on from JAOXNO010000013.1 coordinate 27,707,817, forward strand.
ATTAAGCTTGATTGCACAATCAACATTTTGACAAATCCCAGTTTCTCTCTCTGTTTCCTTTCATGTTATTGCTGCCCATAAATAGAGACAAGCCAGGAAGGGAAGATAAGTATATATCTATAATTGTAACAGTGTAAAAACAACTTTTGAAACATTAATCACTGACTAATCTTCCATACTAATTTATCCCACTTGTCTAGCAGCAGCTCTTCCCTTCTCTGATCTTTCCTATTCTGAGACCAAGACTTCATGATCATATTCCTGACTAGCTGATGCAGCAAATTGGTATTATCATTTAGACTACAGCTTCCTGTTTCCCATTATATGAAAACTGCCAACTTTCTGCATGATCAGGAAAATATACATTCTCATTTGGGAAGGGAAAAGAGGAGAGACTATTTTCCTAAATATGGTAATGTCATAATGAAACTGTTATTATATTCTGCAAAGCATGAGAGAGAGAAGAGAGATAAGATAAGATAAGAGAGGAAAAGAGCAACATTCTTGAGCATGAATATTCTTACCTTCAACGCAGCTAAAACCACAGAAGACCAAGTCTTGGGATCCCTACACCCACTCTTATTTCTGGCAGCAGGTCTCCAGGTTAAATAAAATTTGATGGGTTTCCTCTTCAACTAAGGAAACCAGGACTTGATTGTAAATGAAGAAATGATTTGACACCGAAAATGTACTGACTATCTGCTGCTCCTCCTGAACCTATGAGATTAAGCAAATGAATCAAGCTTGTGTCGGTAATAGACGCAAGTCCCTGGCACAGTCAGCCCTTAGTTTCTAAGTTGTCATCCTCTTTCTGTATTTTGAAATCAGGGAAACATTTATCCTATCCAGTTTCCACTTGGTAGCTTCAGAAACAAAAGACCAGATTGAGTGACCCACCATTCTCTATGATGGCCCATAAGTCAAATGGAGTTGACCCTTCTCCACTGCTTTTGGGTTTGTTGTTCATTTATCTTGGTTGTCAGGGCTCTGTATTTCTTGGTGATGATGTGAAATGTGAAAATGCATCCTCTGCTGTGACTGCTTTTTACTTTTTAAAGGATAAAAATAGAGTGAATCTCCAGACTCTTCCAGGAGTAAAGAAAGGAAACGGAACAAAATAATCTGCTGAGCTTTATCAGCAGGATGTGGTTTTTTCCATTCCCTCCCTCCAAAAACCCCAAGTATAATTAGTGAAAAAATAGTTTAAGCCACCATAAAGGTAATGTGTTCGATCTGCTAGTATTGTGTGCTGGTTCAATGTATGTACACCAGGCTATTAAAATGCTAAAGGAACTGTAGTATATGTACTTAAAAGTAAAATCTTGCCTTTGGTCAATTCGTGTACTGCCTTTCTGCATTGATTTTTTTTTTTTTTACAATAAATTTGTTCCACCTTGTGTGTTCCCTCTTAAAAGTCATTCATTGAACAATTTCACCTCCACATCAGTAACTCAGAATATTGTGTTGGTTTGTACATTTTTCTGATGAGAAGAAACATGAAAGGTTAGACATTATAATTTCTCAGTACTTCCTTTCTGGAGACACAAGTCTGACTTGTTACTTCTGAAAAAGAACAAACAGTTTATCAAGATATTTACTAGCATAAAATTTATTAAATATGTTTCAGTATGTATTTTTAAAAAGGTTGGCAGATGTTGAAATATTTTTCAGAACAGAAGCATGAATTTTTGACTCAGAAAAGAAAAATATCTTGGTAGTCAGCTGTACAAAGTTAATAGACCAAATTATAGCCTCATTTAAGCTATTATAAATCCATAGCCACTGCTAGTGAATTTAAATTTAGCCTAAGCTAAACGACAGGCAAATTTGGGTAATACAGCAAGGGGAGATGCAGTTCACATGCTAATCAACAGAGCAGGGAGATTTTGATGACTGCTGGTTCCATGAAAATGATCTCTATAAAAGGCTGAAGCTGTAGCAGGACAGGTCATCAACACAAGATCCAAAGTATATGCCTACCTCGAGCTATTGAAACTTCACCCCAGACTTACAAAGTGGGAAAGGACACTGTTCATCTGCTCTGGATGTGGGCTGTGGAAGTCCCCTCTTACTCCCTTCTTCCCCAATTCCTACATTACAATACCTATGTTGGTATTGCCTATTTAGTCAGAATTCAGAAAGTTGAGTGTCACCCTCTCAGAATATCATGTTTTAAATTCAGCTCTTCACCTTTTCCCACCTTTTTTATTTATATACGTTCTGCCATTGCGATGATGGAGAACAATCTGTTAATGAGTGCTTAGAGGGAGCTTAGGTTAGAGCCAAAAGAGGTAGTTACTGTCACTGTGAAATAAGGAGATCAGCAAACACAACTCTGGAGATCAGTCCAGTTTCAGAACATTTACTTTACCCTGAAATTTTGATTGCCCTGCCAGATATTCAGTGTACAGATTTATATAGTACTTTATAGCTATTAGTTAGGAATATCTACCATACATCTAAATCAAGAAGGAAATTCACCAAAAACACAACATCTCAACAACCTAAAATATGGTCTTGTCAGTATTTTTTTGACAAATATTTTTTAACATATTGATATTTTCTTTTAAATCAAAACTAATCAGTGAAATTACTTAGTTTTTTCCAAATTTGTCTGCTCAGTTTTCAGTATTTATACATGTTTGCAAAACTTCTTTTAACAGTTTTTTTAAAGCTTCATTTTTCCTTTCAAGCCAGCTTCTTGTTTAAAAATGCCAACTTGCTACGAGAAGAAAAAGATCAATATCAGCAATTTATAGTCAAATTTCTGGGCAGGTACAATTCTTGAACCACCCAAATTTTCTTGAACTAAAGAAACCGTCTCTCATCCAGGTACCCTACAGGCAAAGCATTGACTCACTTTCCACCTAGTCTTTACCATAACTTCTCTAGCAGCTGATTTTAATTAGATGCTTAAGTAGTTGTCTGGACATATCTCACTGTCGCATAAATGCGTTTCTCTACTTCATGTCTCATGACACAAAATACACCAAACACGTGTTTCTTCATTCTGTCATTGCTGATTTTAACACCTTCTCCACAGAAAAGGGAAAGTATGAAAATAAAGGTAAACTGTGCAACAGTTGTATCAGATATATATATTCACATCCACATCCAAACTAAGGGATGCAAGAGACATACCCAGCAATTCAAAAATCTCATTTAAACTGTAAGGACATTGATATTCCCTCATGTGGATTTTATTAATTTTCTGTAATGCTTTTTGTCAGTTCAACAGGCACAATGCAGAAACACATCAATCTTTTTTTTTCCTGTTCTTTTCAGTCAGGTGAGTTCACAAGCTCATTTTCAGATGGAGCAGGTGGGTGTACATACACTATGTAAACAACACATTCTTGGCAAGGTTGTGTATTGCCATTATCTCTTCTAGACACCAGACAGAGAGGAAAACCAACTCCTGCTTCTCTTAGTGCCAGACACCTGTTCATTTTTCTTTCATTGCATCTGCTTCACCTTCTGCTGCTTTATCAATTGCTCTTGGGCTGTGGCATAATTCTCTTCAGCAGGAACCATTCCAAAGAGTCAGGAATTTCTCAACCATTCTGGTCAAATGTACCTGCGTCATAAGAATGATCTTCAACTAAGGTGTCATCATAAGAAGCTGCCCAGGGAGAAAAACCTTGCTGACTTTCTAGATGCAATATTGTTCATTATACAGTAAGAAATCAGAACCTTAAGCCACACAGAGGACTGAGAGTGCGTGCCAATAATAGCTAAAGCTAAAAACAGGAAAAAAAATCTCAATCAAACCCAGTTTTCATGGAATATTTTGAAATCCATGGAGAGAACAGCTTCTAATTGGACAGGAAGGAAAAGATCCATAGGACAGTTAGAGTAAAGTAATTGATCTGCCTTGTCACTTGGTTGTTGATGCAGGCAGCACATATACATTAATAGCAGCAAGTTCTGTGGTTTTGAATTGCTATATGTTTAATAAAACAGTTCTATTTCTAATTTATGAATCCAGTACCAGAATCCTGAATCTTAGTTAAGACAATTCAAAAAATCTCAACATTTGAGCAGATGGTGACAACTTGTTGAGTCTATGGTGGCATTGGGGAAAAAGAAGTTAATATTTCAGTTTTGTTCTTAACAAATGTACAATATAAAATAATTATGCACTCGAGTTATTAAGGAAAGCATCCCATCAATTTGGCATTTTTGTACACTCTTAAAGTGGTTGTTTAAATTATTTCAATAAAATTGACTCAAACATGAGATCAAGAGCTCTACTATCAGGTTTACTGATATTTCTTAATATTTCCCAAGATACACAACACAGGTATAGAGACTATATAGGTAGAATAAGTTATACAATTTCTATTTATATCTGATGGACAATTACTTCTTAATTTAAGTAAAAAGAACAAATAACTCCATATGAAAAAAGGACTAACCATGTCATTTCTAAGATAGCTACTATTCACAAGATTTAAGAATGTCTGGTATGATGTTATGGTACTTTTAAAAAGAGTATAAAGCTGGGGATGAGTTTGTCTGTTCTCACTCAAGCTATGCTTTACGTTTGCTTGTAAACCACCTAGTGAGTTCACTAAAATCATTTGTCAAAAGTGGTTTAAGTGGTTAAAATCCTGTTTAATAAGGATATAAAAGTGAAGTTTGTCTACTTGCTCCGTTTTGCAACAGGACTTGGTTTTGTTTCCATGAAAGGTTTTGTATTTTGATGTGCTTTAAACTGTTTTAAAACGGTTGTTAACAAATGATTGCATCAGCTCTCTAGAGGAAAGAACTTTCATGCAATTTGTACTTGATAAAATGGAATTTTTATCATGTTTGTGTTTTTGCAATGCAATGAAATACTCTTTCAAAACTAGCTATTTTTAATTCTCCTTTCTCATGGGTTATTGTGGCTGTACAGCTGTTAGACTGATAACTTCTTTTTTTAAACTGGCTTTTGTTTGATGTTTTGCTTTTTAGAAAAAAAAAAAAACTTCCAGTTTCTTTTTCTCGTTTAAATTTGCCTAAGCATATTCAAGCCCTCTATGGGGAAAAAAAATTAAAAAGCAAACCAAAAAACCAGTGTCAGTTAAACCCCATAATTTCATATAGAGTAACAGGACTCAGTCTATCCTGTGGCTGAGAGCCCCAGATGCTCCTGGATCTGTAAGTGTTCCCTCTACCTGGGAGGAGCCACTGCAGCCTTCGCTGCAAGTAAAGACATTGGGCAGCATATCCAAAGGCATAAGATTCAGTGTTTTCTTTCCCTCCATCTCTTTGTTTTTCTTCTTTATATTTCTCTATTATATTTAATGTAATTTAAATTAATTTAATAATTATATTTCTGTAATATAATGATGATTTGCATTAACTTTCTTCCCTTTCCAGGGACCACAACAGCCTGAGTGTACCTGACTAAGCCACTCGGATTGTGTCTCCATCAACAAAAAAGAGAGGCTGGAGATAAGCAGACTTGCAGAGCAAAACACTGCGTGCTGAGGACTCAGTGTCCACACTATACACATTTTAGGGGATTCTACCTCAGATTACCTCTAGTCTGACCCTGTAAATTGAGCGCTCAGTAGCAGTTGTGCTGCTCTCGTGCTGCTTTCGGTGCATTTTGAGATCAAACCTTCCCATTTCATTTCATCCAAAAAGAAACCCAGTGCTTAGAGACTGCTCATGCACAGTGAGCAGAGATGACCAGGACACTCGTTTCAGAAGTACATTCATACTCTGATCTGATCTAAAACACTAACACAGATGTAACCAGAAGCTGTGCAAGCATCGTTAGCATGGAACTAAGCCCAAGTAACAGCCTCTACAATCAGGAAGCTTTATTAGTGCAGGTTCTGGCTCAACACTGTGCTAATCACATCCACCTGGCTTCTGGCCAGCACAAAGTGCAGGCAGAGGTCACTTGCCTCTGTCTACAAAGTACCATATACATATTACCTAAATATGCATTTGTCCTTCATATGCTACAATTATGTTTATTGCATTACTGAATGAAAATTTTGCTAGAGTTTAATGTTGCCTGGAGGATGACGATTCAATTTTACAGCAACTGTGGAAGGTTTATACGTATTTGTTGTTCTGCATTAAAATCGAATTTGTTTAAACATCTGTTTTCAATTTGAGAAGTGGAGGTGAAAGATTTGAATGATACAGATTATTTGAGTGAGTTAAACCAGGAACGTGGAAGTCAAAGGACCGTGTTCCACTCCATGAAGAGCTTTTTCCCTGATTAGGCAAAGACATTTCTTGAACTCGACCCGTCTACACTTCAACCCTATATGCTAAACATTTTGTGGGATTTGACATTACACCCCAAAATTTTATTAAGTTCTTGAAATGTTAAATAGCAGTGAAAATCATAGCAGATTTAATGAAATTAATTTTTTTTTAAATTGTCCCAATCAGTTTTAAAAGAAGCCACCTTTAATAGGCTACCTACTGTTTTAATGGACTGTCCAAAACTATCTCCAAAGAGCTGAGTACAGTCCTGCTCTGTCTTCATTAACAGAGAACATATGTTGGCAGCCAATTTTTTGTAGCTCCCTTGAGTGGATCAGAATTCACTGATAATTGCTTCAATAAAATCTATTTTAACACAAAGGGCTTGATTTTGGAGGTAGCCTACATTTTTCTGTGTTCTGCCTTATGCAGGCAAATACCTGTACAGACACTCTCTACACTAATGGGACTGCCCTTCTGGTTAAACAGATGCTTAAGGGCTTTATCAGGTCAAGGTCCAAAGTCTAGGTATGCAGGTAAAAGTCTTTAAACATGTTTAAATTCTGTATATGAGCAGAAGAAGGAATGATTACCCGAATTTTCAGAAAATGACCATGGCCATACCCATCATGCTCTCTATAAATAGAGTCTACACTTCAACCCTGACATCTCACTCCTGTATATTCATCATCTGTTTATATAGCAATCCTGTAGCAAGAAAAATTTAAATGAACCCTGACTGAGCTTCTGATGCGCCAGTACCACAAGAATTAACTGTCCACACACACACTCTTTATCTCTGTGGCATGCTGAGGTCTTGATGGGTACAACGTGAGAAGACAAACAAAGGATTTTAAGTGTCTGTGACAGTTGAGTCTGATGAATAAAAAAACCTTTAATCTCTCTGTTAATATCTGGGGGAAAAAAAAAGCTGTAAACAGAGACATAAAAGAGCAGTTATTAAGTCTAATATCCAAATGTGAGTATAATTTTTGTTTAGGAGCCAAGAGAGAGTCTTAGCAGGAAGATAAAATGTCTCTGTCAGCTGACACTTTTTCAGGTGGAATGACCAAAGCTTTCTTTTGTCCTAACTTCTCCCCGTAGTGACCTGTGAAAGAGGAGACAACCTTCCCGTCGTAGCCTGCAGCCAATAGGTGGAGGAAAATAGTTTCAGTCCTAAGTCTCAAAACCTTTGTCTTCAGAGAATGCAACAGGGAAACTACATGAAGCCAAATGTTCCTAAGACAGAGCACAGAAGAAAAAGGAGAGATGTCACAAGACCTTTACTGAGGTTGCACAGGACAGGTCTTAATGACTGTCCTTGTGGAGAACCTATGAAGTGATTGTGGGAAGATGAATCTTGGCAGGAAGGAGGAATTAAGACTGTTGCTAAGATGTTGGAACACATATTCTTTCATTGTGATTCAAAGTGCTGTGGGAGCTTTATTGCCTTTTGGCAAAGGTAGTCATACAGAAACACCCAATGCATCCTCTCTAATCTTCTGTCAGTTGCCTGGGGGTGGAACACACCATTATTTATACTCCACAAACCACACGGACAGAATGAAGACTTGATGGAAGGGAATAGTCCTTCTTGATAAAAATGGTATTTTACAAGCCTCTTTCCTTCAAAACTGTTTTAAATCCACATACGCTTAACATAAAGAAGTTTGTTCCAGAAGAAAGCTTTCTTTTAGATGCCAAAGCTTTATTCTTTATAGTTAAAAAGTGTAAATAGTTCATTTATGTTATTGTCTATTTCCCTCCCCACCCCCTTTTTTTTTTCCACAAATCACTGCCTTTCCCCTCTTCCTGCTCCCCTGTCCTCTCCCTCATGATGTACTCTCTCCCAGCCAAAGAGGGCTAAATAACCTGTTCCATGCCAAGCAACCCCTTGGGCGAGCATATTGTTGGCCTGTAATTTGTTGAAAAGTGGTGGATTGCTGCGGCCTTTTCAAGCAAGCTGCATGAAAATCTCCACAAATGAGCCTATGCCATTAGTAACAAGAGCCCTAAGGGAGTCATTGTAGTGACTGAACGTATATTATGGATCTCTCTCTGTAATTTAATTCTGGAACTGGGAATCTTAGGTACCATACGAAGAGCTGAAGAACTGCCCCACCGCCCCCACCTCTCTTGCTCACACTCACACGCAGAAGGGAATCAATGAGAGAAATGTCCTTGCAGCACTGAATACAAATGCACATTGGCATTTAGGAAAACTTCTGCTCCCTGTGGGGATGAGGAAGGTGGCTTAGAGGAAATTAGAACAGCCTGACACTGGTGCAGTCTCCCACCCCGCAATATAGGTCATGATTGACAGGGCTCTTGTAAATAGAGAATTCAAGAAGGAGGAGGCTTTTAAAATTACATATAAGATGATTGAAATGACATTTAAAATGCCAATTTAAGCAAGAATGCATTTTCTGAATTATTCACTTCATAATGTGCCTTTGCATCTCTGCTGCATTTCCAGGACATTCATTACAAGCCTCATCCAGTGGCTTATTTAAGGAAATCTGCGGAAGTGGAGTATTTAATATATATAATGGATTTGCATACATAAGAAGAGTCTCTCTACAAAGTACTGAATTGCACAACAAATTTACATTAATATTGGATTAAATCTTTGCAGAATGCTTTTATATGTAAATATGGCTGCCATACAAAACCAAGTGCACAACTACAAGACAAAAGAGAAAATGTTATTCCATGTACCCATAAAACTAATCTGCAGAACTTCTCAGTGTCAAAATTGCAGGCTTCCAAAACTATGAAATGATGGAAGAAGCAAATAAAAACTATAAGAACAAATTAGATTAATTCTAGCAAACATGTCAGATATTTGTGTGTGAGAAAGTTAATCCCTCCTGGACTGACAACATTTTTTGTTTGTGGTAATTACAGTCAGAGCTAATAAAAGCAATTTTGATTTGTGGTAGAGATCAGTTACCTCATCTAGAAGAACAAAAAGAATCCTGCACTCACATTTGCATAGAACACAATGAATCCATATCAAATTTGCAGGGCATATGTTACAGTTTTCACAGCAGTTATGCTTTAAAAGGTGATTTTTCAACACGGTGTGTGGGGATTTAGAATTCTAATGTATCCATCTCAGGGTATAGGTTTCTCTCAGTGTGTCCCACTGGACAAACACTTGCTCAGGGGATGCAGGTCAGAACTATAGCAATATGGAAGCTATCAATTTAGTTTGGATTAACTTACATATCAGTAGGATTTATTTTTTTTCTAGGGAATTTTGTTGACTATAGTACCCTTTGACACAGTAGATGTTGGAAGGTGTTGGAAGGACTTTCTTCAAACTGTTTCTTCAACTCTGTTTCATGTTGGAAGCACACAGCAAAGGAAGCTGTGGTCTCTGACACACTGAGACTAAGAGGAATCTCAATAAAGCTCATGTCTTTCTCCTTGCAAAATTCAACTAGTCGTTAGTTTTGTGTGTCATGGATGATGTGAGACAGTTAAGATCTAGGCACTTTCTTGTAATAAAATTATTTGAAGGAAAGAAAACATGTTGCAAAAAAAAACCTGGTTGCAGAATTTGAACGTAGCCCAACAGAACATTCCCAGAGCCACCATGTAGCTGGCTGGGCTTCACAGCATTTGGTTTAGTCCCGCAGTCCCTGTGATGTAATCTGGACTGTAAGATCCTCCAGGGTTTCTTTCCTGACCTCTCTTTCTTTTTCTTGATGTAGCTGGCATATTCTGTTGCACAGCTGCCTCTGCTCTGATTTCCCATCGCAAGCTGACACTTGCACAGCGTAGAGAAAGCAGAGGAAAGGCACTGAAACGCGATGGGCCTGACAGCTTCAGAAGGAACAGCCAAAGAGCATGATTGGAGAGGTTCTTGCCATCTACATCAGGCAAGCATTTTGGAAGCAAAGGCAAGGGGCAGACAGAAGCTGTCAGCTTATACGCACAGGCATTTGAGATTAGTAACTCATTTGCTTGCTGTTTTCAGTTTAAAAGCTCTTCATGTCAAGTTTTGACAGTACTTTTGAAAGTACTTTACAAACCACTTCTGCATTTCAGCCTTTTTATCCTCCTCACTGGAGTGAATGGAAATATCTGGTCCTTGTAAAATAAACAAAGACACCAAGGAGAGGGATCCCCTTAAGATATGCAAAGAGTGACTTCCCACCAAGACAAGGTTAGCAGAACTCTCTCATGGCTGGTTGGAAGGACTTTTCACTTTAGCATGTGTCTTTTGACCTGGATCAAGGCTGCAATCTGGTATTAAGTCTAACCACTGACAACAGATATAACATCAACCAGATATGTTATCCTTAGTATCTGAAAAAACCCTCATTTTTCACTTGTTAATATTCCAAGATTGGTGAATTCAATCCTATTTCATTATAAACATATCTAATTAATGCCTTAATAAAAGCAAAACTATCTAATTGCAGCATTTAGAATAATATATTAATAATAACTAGAAGATTGTTATTATTATTGGTTTTACTATTATTCTTTCTTTGACTGCACTTACACATTCTTCCTAGGGATTTCTACAGGCTACTTTATCCATTAGTATTTTAATAGTACCTTTGTGGCCAGAGACCCAGATTAAGATTAGAGCTTTCTCATGGTAAATACACTATGAACACATGTTAAAATGGAATTCTCTTCTCAAACGGAATGGTGTGTAGACATAGGTAAGTAAGCAAGAAAAGATTAATTATCAATTACACAGACTATATGCAATTTTATTCAGACAATTGTATTTTTCAGATCAGAAAGTAAATATCAACTCCTTACTCTGTTCTAGACAATGTTTATCAGCTGCTTATTTTTTTCATGGGTGGATCATCAACTTTCAGAATAGCAGTAGAACATTTGCTTTACTTCTTATGGCATTTATCCAGCTACAACTTTCTAAGTTAAATTCAGCTCTGAGAAAAATAGCACTTGTTGCATTGTGTTGGTTCCACAAACATCAGATTGGGAAGTGTAGACATACTGTAAACTAAGAATTTACACTTTTTGTCTTCCAATTGTTTGGGAGCAGGAGTCTGATTTTAAAATTTTGTTGCACATTAATGGGGGAAGTGCTAGAAAGGTTAGATGATACACTTTCTGCTAACACTTATCTATTAAGGGACAGGTACATGTACTAACCAGCCCAGAGCTGGTATGAGGCAGGGAATGATCATTAAGGGGTGCTAAAAGAGAAGAAAGAACTGAAAGTAGTAGTTCTGAAATATTGAACTGTAGCTGAAGCACTGTGTGTAACAATATAGCTGATTCAATAGACAGCATTAAAAAAAGGAGCACATGGCAAAAGTTTGGGCAGAAGTGAAATCAGTGAGTGGAATGAAATTCCATAGAAATTGATCTAACAAAACCAATCTCTGGGTATCAAACTGATGGAGTCGTGCAACTCTGTCTACATAGCAAAATAACAAGAAACAAGAGGAATGAAATCTAAAAGATATGGGTGATGGCAGAAGAGTATTGACAGCATCACACTAGATCTGACAGAGAGCGAGCATTTGGGCCAAGTGCTAAGTGAAAAGGGATTTGGAACAGTGAGAAGGAAACTGCTCCTTGTTTAAACCTAATCCAGTCTGGACTTAGAAAGTTCTTTCTAAATAAACAGGAGAAGTTTACTTGAAGATCTTGTGTAACCATGCCCAAAACAGCTCGCTTGTTAACCTCCTGTATCAAGAAGACATAAAACAGCATGGAAGTGGCATAAATTTACTTTTGTACTCAGTCATGCTTTTTGGGTTATTTCCCACTACAGTACAGTAGTAGGAATTACAGTACAAATTGTCATCGTTAGGTGCTAAAGCATTTCATGTTACAGCATATTATCACATTATTTCGCTTGCGTTCTTCTCAAGAAAGGATTATCTCTGTGCTCACTCTTCACAACACTAGGAAATAAGATGACCAAAAAAGTCCTAAACTGTGTTCCTTTTAGGTCATTAAACAAATGCATCAGCTATTGGACAAATACTATAACTTAATTTGCATTTGAAGTGCTTGGGCAAAATCTGTGAAACCTCTATCTATTCCATCTCATTGCTAGTTAAGACAGTAATTGTATGATATTTAGCCAAGACCAATAGATTTGCTTGGTATGCTTTTTAGTCACATTTTAGTAGCTGACTGTTCCATTGATTTTCTTGCCTTATGCTTTCCTCTGAGGTGGCTGGTTTCTGAAAATTGTTGGACAGTCTGCTGGATGCTTTTTCGTCTGTTCTTTCCCTTATGCATCATCTGGTGTATCTTTTCTGGATTTAGCTCTTCTTTTTTTGCAGTAGAAGAGAGAAATGCTCCTTTTCCCGTCTGTTGTCTGAAACATGTTTACCCCTTCTTTTTTTGTAAATTCTTTTGTAGAAAAAAACCTCTTAAGGAACCTGAAGGTGCATAAGTCCATGGGACCTGATGAAATCCATCCACGGGTCCTGAGGGAGCTGGCG
>JAOXNO010000013.1:27720587-27736430 GCA_028565335.1 Limnodromus scolopaceus
GGGGGTTGGAACTCGATGATCTTTAAGGTCCCTTCCAACCCTAATGATTCTATGATTCTATGATTCTATGATTCTATAAAAAATACTTTCATAAGAACATAGAAATATTGACTCAGACCAAAGGCTAACCTGCTATCCTATACCTGATAGTGGTCAATTGCAAGGAGAAGCCATGAGAACAAAGTGAAGAATTAGTGCTCACACCTCCTCAGCTTCCAGAAACCAGTGTTTCAGGGAATTTCTGAGGAGAGATCATATCTGTATAGTATTATAAGTATGGTCGGAATTTTTTATCTACTAATTTGTGTAACGGTTCTTATAATCCATCCAGTTTTATCAATGAGCTCCCTAGTTTAACTACCTAATTTGACTTACTTTAAACCTACTAAGAAGTCTAATCTGCTGATGCCCTTTATTTCTTTAATCATCTGATGCCCTTTATTTCTTGAATTGTTCCCCTTCTTAATCTTCTCCATACTTCTCCCTATATTACAATCTGTTTCATATTCCCCTCAGCTGTCTGTAGTTCAAACTGAAGTCAGTTAACGTCTCCTCTGATGGAGAGAGATTAAACCAATCCCATCACTTGATTATGTTTGTTGTCTTTCATTTCACCTTTTACAATTCTAATCCTTTTTTGAATTTGAGGAACCACATTTTCACTCTATTGAGGATATTTGAATGTTTATGTTACAGTTTTGCTTTCAGTTTTGTTCTCTAATCTTTTTGTATTAATCCATAATGTATTGTACATTTTTTTTTTTTTTTTTAAGTACTGATGAGCACTGAGAGGAATACAAGATATCTTTTTGGTGTGTAAATCGGTAACTGGGAACAGTGAAATGTGTAGACAGAAGTGGATTTTTTTCCATGTGCACCCTTTTGCACAAATTTACATTGGTTTTAAATGCAAGTGTATTTTTCATAGCGGAAGTTGTAGGAAGTTGAACCTTCTGTTAATGATTGAACTGATTGAAAAGCCAGTTGGAATTAAAGGAGGGACAGAATCTTCATTATCTGTGAATGGTTCTTGAATCAAGATCTAAAGTAGAAGACATAAATATATCTAGACTGACAGAAAACATGGAGTGAAAGATCCTTTTAGATCTGGATCAGATCTTCAGTACATTCACCTGAATATCTGAAGTAAAGTCCATGCTCACACTCAGTCAACACAGGATCAAACTTTTTGTCCTTACAACATGAAATTAGTAGCCACAACAGCAGTATTTCCTTCCACTTTTGTGATTTTTATCTATGTTCAAGTCAGATACATCCACAGTCTATAAAGAGAGCAACAGATACTCAACACCCTTGGAAACCCAAGCCATAATTTAGCTCTTACATGTCCCTTTACCATTAATGACTCCTTCCCCACGCTTTGCTTTTTTGGTGTCTTTTAGACACAGACCTAAACAGCTCAAGTTTGCCATTCATTTGTGTTGTTACAATTTGTGCCCATTGTATGGCTGAGAAATGTAGCTGAGGTATTGAAATAAAATGCAGAAGTTATTATATCACTAGTTGATCCAATCTGAAACTAGAAGTAGTAGAATTATTTTTATAAAAAGAGAGCACTTACTCTCCCATATTGTGTATTTTTTGCATTTTCAAAGACCATATAAACTCAGGATAAGCCTTTTGAATAAATATTATGATTTTTTATATGGAAAAATTTAAATGAATTATTAATAATGCATTCAGAAATCAGAGCAAAGTCAGATTCAGCATGCTGGTAAATTGGAGTGCCATAGTGAATATGAAAGGTGACAGTATTGGTAAAGTTAAGCCAAGACTAGACTATATTTTTATGTACATAAGGAGTAGCTACTGAACTGCTGCGAGAAATGGCTGCAACCCAACAATATTGAAAAAGTTACTGTATTACATATGATTTGCACTCATTTTTTAAAGTTAAATTCTGATTGGTGCCTTTTTGCTAGCTTCACTGCCACCGACTGGTTTCAAATAAAGCAACAACCTAAAAATGCCATTCTTTCATTTTCTTTCCAAGTAATTTGTTCCTTGGTGCTTAAACTTCTAGACTGCAGCTCTGCCAGATCTTTCCATAGGTTTCTGAATCTCAGAAGAGTTTCTTAATTCTCAGCTAATCTTGCCTACATGTCTCCCAGGTGTTGTAACCTCATTTATCTTCCTTTTCACTGAAGCAGTGCAACCAGGAACTGTCACACCCACCAATAAATCTAGCCATAATTACGTTAAAAAAACTGGAACATAACTTCTTGCCTAGGAAGATTCTTGGTCCTTTCCTTTTTGTTATTTCTTCTCCCCCCTCCTCTTTCTGCTGACTTCTCTCCCTTTGGAAAAATTACTGACAATCTCCAGAAAATATTATGAAGATGAGCAACTTGTCATTTCTCCCTCAAAACCCACAGATCTCTCAAAAGGTTTGCAATGAAGTTTAAACCTACTTATGCCTGTGATTAGAAATTAGAGATTAATAAGGATTGACATGAACATTTCACAAAGAATCTGTAATTATAGCTGCACAAATGAACAGGGGAAAAACACAAAGGAACTATGATGCCGTTCAGACCTCTCCTTTTTTATAAAATTAATGAAATGTTTCCAATTTCATTTTCTGGGGCTAATCAGAAAAGTATTCTGCTGGAAAGAAACCAAATGATGGCAAATATGCAGGATTTCTAATAAAATATTTGCATTTTGACAGTCACACATTCTCCATTCTGATTGTGTGCATTTTTATTTTTCTTTCTTCTTATATAGTTCTGGTCAAAAGGACATGTTATTACACATGAAAAGGCCAAAATGTACGAATATTAGCTACTTAATCAATGCAGTTCATTAAGTGGAGGCAGAAACAACTTTGATAAGTCTATGATATAGATACAGAGGACAACATTGCATGTATATATGACATAAGTAATTTTTTTTTTCTGGATATATCTTCATATTCATTGCCCTCCACAAGACTTCCATAAGACCCCGATTCAGCTATAGTTGCTTGACCTCACACATTTACCACACAGTATCCAGGTATTATATTTCAATGTAAATACAAATGATCCTTTACATCCCTTGCCCTCATCTGTCCATTGACTGCAAGGATAAGATGCCAATGAGGATTAGCAATAATACATAATATTTTTTTCTTTACACCCACTGATTTCAAAGTGAACTACAAAAGAATGGGGAAGGAGAAACTGGGTGAAGCTACTCACATTATTTGCTCTAAACCTCACTCCGTCTAAGCGGGTAAAGAAGGTTACAGCCTAAGAACTGCTCTCGTGATCAGGCTGGAGTGGTCCCAGCTGACTGCATCTATGCTATCCGTTGAAGAAGTGAACCATTGAGTCCTGTGCTTGGGTTTCCTGACCCAGAGAGACAGATGGTTTGCATCAGTTTAGCCACAACATGATAGCTAATATGTAGAAGATGTGGAAACCTGGGTGTTTGCCTGAAGAATTATCTCAGTCCAGTCCATTGAAGACTGCCAACATAATCTTCAGTCTCTGAACTTTGTTTAGAACATTTTGCAAAAAGGAAAAATACCCATCCTGACCCATGTTAAAAGACCCTCTAAGCTTTTTTCAGATGAAAACCCCACCCCCCAGAAACCCTCCAAATCTAATACTCCTGTGCATAGTTACTTTTGGATGTTGGAAGCTTTCACGTTTATATGATTTTTTTAAAATCACAAGCCAGGGGATATTCTGCTACTCCAAATATACTGTTATACAAAGAATACAAGGACCTCATTTGAAAAATAGAGGAATTCAAACAAAATTCACCAAATGGCTCAAGATTATTTATAGTTTTAATTATCTGGCAACAACTGCTATAGAAACTGCAAACACAAGTTATATGATTTTAATGAAGGCTCTCATCCTTTTGTGTGGACAGGTACAGATGCACTTAATCAGTCTTTGAGGCCATGTCTGCCTGATGTTCTATACAGCGAATGACAATTTTATCACTGATGGCAGCAGATATTCAAAGAGGTTCATACAGAAGACCGAGAGAGAATTACATCCAAGTTAAGAAGCCTCAGCATTACATCTATAGTACTTTATATGAAATTATCTTTTTTACTAATTAAATGAAAATAACTATCATTTACAATAAACTGACATTCATACGTTCTATTTTGTATGCAGTACAAAATAACTACCTTTAAAATTGTTACGATCTTCTTTAATACCTTTAAAAGACTGCCATTTTCAGATATTGTTTTGTTTCGTTAGCTCATTTTTATGTACACCTATAAAAAGAATTGTGGTTGGGAAATACAACTGGAAATCACTGGAGTATTTGAGTAGTGATAAAAATTTACTGCTGGGTACCCAACCATCTATACTGCTTACTGCAGGCCACTGAAATTAATAATGTAATGGCTTATGGTTAATAAAGTATTGGTACTGTTAAGAGACAAATTACAGCCAAAAGAAAAGTGATTTGTCTTACAAACTTAGCTTGTGTAATAGTTTACATATTAGATAGGGCAAAAACTTATACAGTGCCAAAAGACTTCCACCTTAATATATTTTCTCTCTCAGGACAATTGTGTATTTTTAGCATCCCTACACATCTTTTTCAAAACTATACACCATTTTTATTATTTTTATAGTGCCAGAGGGAATTACCTCTTATTTTGATTGTATGCATGTATTAAACCAGCTTTTTAAAATGTTTATGAGAATTATCTTCTTGATAGTGTAGCATGGCAAAAATCGGGTAGCCTCCTTGGCTGTGGTACAACTGAGGAGGAAGGAGAAGCAGAAACAACGAGCAATGAACTGACCACAACCCCCATTCCCTCTCCCCCTGCCCCACTCAGGGGGAGGAGGTAGAGAAATTAGGAGTGAAGTTGAGTCCAGGAAGAAGGGAGGGGCTGGGGGAAGGTGTTTTAAGATTTGGTTTTATTTCTTATTACCCTACTCTGACTTCTAATTGGCAATAAATTTAATAAGTTTAATTAATGGGTGCACATATGCTAAATAAAAAATAAAAAATAAGGAGAGGCAATAAAATGACCAAAAATCAGGGAAAATAAACATGAAATACTATATTTGGTCCAGAAAAAGAAGAATCCACTTGTCAATATTCAGTTAAGAAATCCTGTAGCATGGCATGTCAGAAACTCATTGAAATGAAGAAGTATCTCTGTGTAGGCTTAGCAGTCTGTCCATGAACGATCAATAGGTAATGAATGCTTCCAAAATGACACTATCAGCAAGGGAAGTATTTGTGCTAATGAAGAAAAGAGAGGACTTAGGGAAGGAAATACTCATACTGTTACTGTATATTAGCTTAAATTTCTTAAAGGAGTCTTGACCTGGACTGTTGCTGCATGGGGAGTATTAGGTACAAGAGCCCAAGAAGAAGTTAGTAAATGTTAAAGAAGGAACTTAACTGCATATGCATTCTGGAGTTCATCCCTGTGCTATCTCATTAAGGGGGGTTTTTTTACTATTAACAGCTTTTTTTATTTTTGAAATAGCACCATTTTTTAGCACTATCTGCAGACTCTCTTCTGGCATGAGGTCTGATTAGGCTTCAGACTATACACACATACAATAAAAAGGGCAGTCCCTGTACAGAAAACATAAACTCTCCAGTTAAAATGACCTTAACAAACTGAACCCAATAAAAAGGGCTTGAACAGTCTAAGTGCTGAGGAAATCATCTGCAAGTGACAGTTACCTAGACAGTGCTATAGTCTATTTTACTCACTTGTGGTTGTTATACATTTACTCTATCAAAGCAAATTGTCAAAGCTCCTTTACTGTAAAACTGTGGCGAATAGCAGTGCTACAGAGCTGAACAGCTGCTCTGTGGTGAGGTTGCTGAGGGGACTCAAGGAACGTATATGTCTCCTCCCTCACCCTGTAATGCTTATGAAAAATTAAATGAGCATCCTGGAGCTGAGGCCCTGTCCAATTAATAAATATACCTACTGGTTTGAATGGACACGTGGGCTTGTGGCTCACTCACAGGCTTGGGCTTGTACTTCATTCTTCAGCTCATCTGCATTTTTTCTCCCCAAAACCTGACTGTTGGGTTTCTACCTCTGTATCCTGCTACTTTAAGGCCAATTCCTAGTATTTCAACATCCACAGATAAAGGTTTCATGCTTATAGATTGGAGACAACTTTCACTTAGAGTGAACTAATCTGTAGAAAACATTATGGAGGACTGACCAGAAATATTCAGTGACTCTTTCAGGCAGAACTGGCATATACTCATAGTGATTTATTTTAATTCAGCCATGGGTATTTACCTTCATTCTCAGCAGAATCCCAGTTGTGTGTTTGGTGTTTTTTGGTTTTGTTGCTGCTGTTGTTTTTTTCTTGAAGTTATCAGATGATGATGTCAGGTCAAAAAGCTCGTATCATGTAGGTGATTTTCAAGGTGAACACCAAACTTAGAAGAGCTCCTGGAAGTTAAGTTTATGCAGCTCTTATGCTCAATACATTCCTGTTCAAGGTGGCTTACTATTTTGCACCCACTAAGAAAACGACCTTGGTTAACTATCTCTGCAATTTTCTTATCTTGGTCATTTGACATTTGCTTTTTGTGTGTGGTTAAAACTGTGAACTCAGAGAAGAATTGACATCAGTTCCAAAACCCTATTTTTCTCCACAGGAAATCTTGTACAAGGTTCTCATGTTCAAACTGGGTAAATGCACTGTCATTTAAGTAATGGGCAGTACATTTCTTTTAGTGGAAAATACTTTGGGTGCCTACTGCCTTGGGAAACAAGCAGAGAAACCACAACTGAGAATCAGACAATACTGCTGTGAAGAAGAACATGTTTTGTGCTTCCCTTTTTTTCCTGTCTCAAGGCTACTAAAAAGATGAAGTTTTTGGCAAATAATGGACGACAGACTTAACAAAAGTTGTAAGATTTTATCGCAAACCTTTGTTACCTCAATAAAAAGATGAAGTACAAGATTTAGCAATCAAGTTCTCCATTAGTCCATCGAAACAATGTTGGAAATATGAGCAGACTTAAAAAAAAATCTTTACAACAAAAAGCCCTTTTAAAAGATAGATGCTGGAAAATAGAACAGTTAAATTTATTTAAAAGTTAACTGCATAGCAAATATTAGTACTTTCTTTTTTAATTTTTGAAGGTGCAGACCATAAAATTGACCATTCACTGATCTCTTTATGGACACTGAAGAAACAGGAGGATCTGAAATCAGGAGATCTCTGAAACTGCCATATGAACCACATTTGTAAAACCATATTAAGGAACATTAAAGGTAAAAACTTCACATGCGTCTCTATTCTCAGCAAGAAGATAACTGCTTAAGTGAACACAATTTAACGTGCAATGTTACCCAATCTAAAGAATGCAAGATAGATTTATAAAGCTGCTTCTGATTTTATATTTTATGAGATCAGGGAAAGGATACGTAGTTTTGCTTAAACTAGCCAAAGAGGAAAATTGGCTAGTAAGGAGTGCCTCTGCTTTGTCCACACTGAACTTTGCACTATAATAGTGAGTTACTCAAGCTGGCTGGGTTATATATGTCTCTGTTAGGCTTTTGGCTTTGTAAAATAGTCTATAGAGAGCTTTACGCTAGTTAGTTTACTGCAGTTCACCACATTGTATATCTTGAGCCAAGAAACAGCTAGTAGACAAAGATTTATGATTGATTTTCTGTGTAGTCTTCAGCAAGTTTTTTGTAGTTTGTAAATCAAATAGAAAAATCCCTCTTTCCATGAGTGACATAAAAAAAAAAATTACAATCTTAACTGGTAGATATTGCTTTAGCAGCTTAACAATAATAATTAGATGTAGTATTATGTTTATTTATCTATACAAACTTGCAACCCACTCTTCAAATGTGAATGGTGCGGCTCATTAGTTTGTTTGTCTTGTATTTGCTCTTTCTGACAACTGCAGATGTTTTGTTATTTTCTACTTGTGACTGTATAAATTTGCAAACATAAAACCCACTCAGTTTTTGACAACTGTTTATTTGTAAGTTAGTAAATGTACAGATTTCTAGCTTTGTAGTTTGGTTTGTAACAGCTCAAATAATTCTGTGCTATTTGCTTTTGTGAGTTCTACCCTAAGTGGAGCCTGTGTTAAATCAGTGGCTTCCACTCAAAATTACCTGGGAGAGTAGGAATTGGGGGTTGTGCTTGTAGATAAGGTTGTGAAAATATTCCTGTTGTTCCTGATGTGCGCTGATGAGCCTCACTTAAAACACAACAAAAGTCTATGTCTTTCAGAGTGGCTCCTGTAGTCCTGAAGAACAAGTGGCATCTCTTCTCTTAACACTCTTTTGGGCACACTTAAACATGGTATGGATCTATCAGGTGTGGTGGTATGTTTTGCTACATTGATATATTCCCACTAAGACGTAATTTTTAATCTTAACCTCATGCAAAACAGTGATGAGCAGGAATTCATTACTTATCCATTCGTTGCTTGTCTCTGTCTTGTCAGTGACAGAGGCCTGGTGTGAAAAGTCTTTTTATTTTTCTTCATTTCTTTATCTCAGATACAACACATTTTAATACATCGTAAGAAGAAGTTAATTATCTTCATTTTTGTTATTTCTGGAGATATTGCTTCATATTATGAGGAGTCTATTTTAATGTACCATCCTATGCTCTTTAATTCAACTAAGGACTGATTTTTAAAAGCAGGCCTTGCTCCTCAACCTGTTGCTTCGCCTGTATATGCATCCTGTATATGTTGTTGGATCATCCTTATCAGCTGTATATAAAAGTTTTGACACCAAATACGGACTAGGTAGCTAACAAATTAAGGGGAAAAAAACCCCAAGCAAAGCCAAAGTAAAATTATTTCTTCAGTTAAGATGTGACCTTTGCAGACTTTAAAAAAGAAGACATTTGAGCCTGGTCTGACTTGGGTCTTGATCAGCATTCAGATGTGACTATACAACACAAATTTGAAAGGGCCACGTGGAGTCAAATTCATGACTATGTGCTCCAGAAATGTTTTTTTCCTGATTGATATGCAGACCTCACTCACAAAGGGGGCCACACACAAAAGAGCAGTGATTAAAAACATCAAAGATGTGGAAGTTTCTTATGAGAGAATTTAATATTTCACATAAAGAAAGCCAGAGCTTGATGAAATACTCAGTTCTTTTGTATCTTTACTCATTCATGTGGCATAAAATTAAGAACAAAAGGGACTTCTTGATTAATGACCTCTGCTAATCATTCCAGTAGAATACACAGAGACATTTCTTATTTGATTCCAAATTAAGTTTGCGTTAATCATAAATGTCACTTGCACACAAATCACACATAAATATTCAGAGTGATCTATATTTTATCAGTTATAACAGAATGCTTGGCAGCCAGAGTGAGTTTAAACAAGCAATTAGTGAATAAGTTATTAAACATTTTAAATAAATGTGCTGCATGAAACCCAAATTAGAGGAGTTCAAAGAAATTTAAGTGTCTTGATTACACAGGTGCCTGAGCTGGAGGTAGATTTGCCATGTATGAGAAAAAAAAGAATATGCATTAGAGCCTAACATGCCACAGAATTTTCTTTCCTTACTTGTGTTTTAATCTCTTTGATACAACCTTTTGAAAACTTCCTTTGGCAAATCCCAAAAAAAAAGCTATTTCTGAGTGTCTTTTCCTTAGATTTGAATTTGTATTGGCTTTCCTCATGCCTCCTCTTTTTCGTATTGGTCTAAATTACCGGCTTTGCATTCCTGTTTATGACCATATAAGTTCACAGAAAATGAGTCTTAAACTGTCCAGGGAAAATCTTTTACCGGGGTCAATATATATATATTTAATTGCACTTTTCAGTTTTCAAACAGTATTCACACAAAAGCTTTTTTCATGTTAATTTATCAAGGCACACTGTAAACAATGGAGGGAATGGTTTTTCATGTTCTGACTTCCATGGGGTAATGCTTCCTCCTTTCAATAATGTTATGGTATGCAGTTTCCCAATGATACTTCATGGAAATCTCTTATTACTTAATGTGAATAGGGGCTGAACCTGATGTTCTCTCACTTTCTCTGAACAACCCCTCGCAAAAATGGCCATGCACAAATTGATACAAATTGATTCTGCAAATGTAAAATGAAAACAAGAGGTTACCATGTAGGACCTCAATCCTGAGCTCTTAGCAGTTTTGATAAATGCAACAGTGTACACCAGAAACAGCTCTTCAGCTGTGTACGGAATGAATGACCAGGTACCTAATCTGGAGATGAAATACTAATTTCTTATTAAACAGAGGTTTTGGGTGCTGAGAAGGTACTATATGTTGCTTCTGTGTATATGTATATGGAGCATGTATATGTAAGAAGTTATAGTGGATGCTGGATGTAGGGTCATATTGACTGAAAGAAGGATATAAGGGCTTACAAAAAGTGTGGATGGAAGAACTGTAATTGCTTCTATTTAGGTGTAACATCACGTGTGGTTAAGAATTTTCTACAATTCTCAGTTAATTTCTCTAAAATTGATATTAACCTCAGCCTAGGGCATTTCCTGGGGATTAATCTGGCTGGGGTTTATGGCCCAAAGCATATCTTTGAGCTGTCAGCTCTGCCCAGGCATTCATTAATCTCCTGGTAGTGCCTCAATGTGTGTTGCTTAATTAATATTGGAATAAATATGGTAGTTTCGAGCTATTTCAGTATAAGAATTGAATAAAGCTTCCTCCTTTCACCTTCTGACTTCTGGTACCTTTACGGTTTTGTAAAAATGAAAGCCTGCAAGCTGTAATGTCGTCTGGATCTCACAGACTGATTAGCCCTTACTTCAT
This sequence comes from Limnodromus scolopaceus, assembly GCA_028565335.1. NCBI lineage: Eukaryota > Metazoa > Chordata > Aves > Charadriiformes > Scolopacidae > Limnodromus > Limnodromus scolopaceus. The sequence continues at coordinate 27,731,357 of JAOXNO010000013.1, forward strand.
ATTTGTATTACATCAACATATTTCCTCCACGAGGCCAAAGGCTGGACTGAGGATATTAAGTTCTAAAAGCATATTAGCTTCATCAGACCTCTGGCTAACCAGAAGTAGGATTCTGGGACTCAACATCACTGCTCTGATGCTCAACTCTCTTGTTTGTGGTGAAGACAGTCTTTATATTTCTTATCAATTAAGGAAAATAAAACAATACTCTCCCATCTGACAATATTCCATGCTTAAAATTAAAGATGTAATCAGCAGTGAAAATGACCACATGGGATGTTAGTTCATTTCCAGCTCTGAAACTGAATTAATTTGACTTCTGCAGTCCAATTCCTTATTGAAATCTGATTGGTTAAATTTCTTGGTACACCTCTTCTCCAACATTTCATTTTAAATCTCCTATCTTTGAAAAAAAAATATTCAGACACAAACTAAATGAAAACTTTAATGCTTCCTTCCCTGGCTGTTAAAATTATTTACAGAATAGTGAACTTGTGGTTAATTGAACCTATAGCTCAGCAAAGAGGATGCAATAGCATTGAAGAACATTGAGTGGGGAAGAACACTAGGAAAGAATTATTAACATAGGGATTGGAGAGAAGATCATGAATTATCCTTTTGAATATAGAGGCAGGGGCAGCATGAAAGAAAAAATAATATGTTTTGATAAATTAATGGAAAAAAATATGGTCATTGCTTGAACTTTTGTTTATTTATTGTAGTGTTTGTTCATTTCTAATGTTAATAGAAATTGAGTGTCCATGAAGGAAATCTCAAGCATAACTGGAAGCCAACAGAAAGGTTCATTAGTCTCTTCTTACACATTAGTATTGTACATGGTTCACGGTTCGTTACGTACATTGGGAGGACATAATTGATGTTGCTCCTGTCAACAGACCTTGAAAATTGTCTCGATAAGGATGTGGATAATAAATAGTAATAATAGCAGAGGCATCATTGAAATAATAATTCATTCAAATTTCCCCTCATTTATCAGATTAACATAATGAAATTAAATTCCAAGTAATTGTCTCCCACATCTACATAGTTTGAAGACTTTAAAATGGCTTGTTTGTTTGTTATTTAGTCTATAAAATTTTACCTCTCCCACAAATCTTACTTCATTTAAAAAAGGATATTTTAGTGATCATTAAGCTAAAATTTATCTCAAAGAATATTACCTTTTAGTTCAGGCCAAAATTATTATTAAGCATATATGAATGATAGAAGAAATGTAAACTTTTACATGGGCAATTCAGGGAACTTTTCTCATATTTGTTATTTCACTATAAATAATTCCTCAAAGACTTACTACTATAAAGACACAAGCCACAGAAAACATTGCATATGTTTCTACAGGGACCATATGTGTTCTTCTGCAGAATGTTGTGCTCGGTTACAAATGTTACTCTTGCATTTTCAGACCAGGTATATCAATAAGTACTCATTCTGAGCTATCATCCCAAACTCTGAAAATTCTTGCATGCGTAGGCTTAGTTGCCAGAAGAATGCACAAGTTCATAAAATCATCTGTACAGACTTTTTTACAAAAAATTATTAATGTGAAGTACAAAAATAGGAATACAAAGACTAGGGAATAGTCTCAATAGTTATGAATACTCAAAGGTTCTCATGGAAGCTTTACGTTTTACTAGAATTGTACCTGGCTGACATAGTTGTAAAAAAAATAATCAAACCAATCTCTTAACCAATAGAATGCTTTCAGAATATTGTATTGTAGCACTTCAGTGGACAAGTAGATGCATTTGTGCTGTCTGATACATCTAAGTTATTAGTTTGAAACAATTAAAATATCACTTTTTGACTGAAGCCATATTTAGCTAGAATTCCAGTGTGTGCCAGAAGTTATATTGGGATTCAGAGAAATACTGAAAAACATGCATTGGCTTAGCTGAGTATTGTGAATGGCTCTTATATGTGTGTTCTGCGAAACATTTACCTTGAGTTTCAATAGAATGATTATATACAAAGTAAAAGACTAAGAAGGTGAGATTTTGGAGGAATAGCGACCTCCATTACTTGTAAAACATTTCAATATGTACGGGTATCTCAGAATTTTTAGAGCCAAATAATGTACATTAGCAGACTGCAGCTAAAAGCAAGATCCATACCACTCTCAGTCAAGGTAGATTTGGTTCCAGTGTAGTCTCCAGGCAGCACAAACCCTCCTGTAGACCTACGTACACACATTTTAACAGAACAAACAGCAAAACAAAAGCAAGCAAGACAGCGGATACATAATCCTGACACAAATAAATATGACACAGAGGAAACAATGTGCGGCTTTTCCTCACATCTTAAACTGATGATCTTCATTGTTTTCCAATAGTTTTTGCAATACATTTTATGGATGTCATGCAAATCTTGTGGAGCTAATCTGGATAGAGTTATAACTAAGCTTTTCTGGCCCTCAGGCACCTCAGTCTTGGCAGTCTCCTGCTGTTTCCTATCAATGTTCAACCTGCATTACTTCTGTAGCCCACAAGAAGAACTTTTTAGTATTCAGTATTGTGCTTTTTTATTCCATCTTCAAAGCTTTTTCATTTCATTTTATGCAGTTAGGCTGCACTGTAAGTGGTTGATACCACAACTTTCCTTGTCTCAGATGTTTTTTTTTCATATATAATAGAGTGTCGCCAAGCAGCAAGACTGTAGTTAATATCTGTTAATATTTCCTTATTAAAGTCATATACTCAGGATTTAATAACATAGCTGCAAAAAGCTCAGGGTTGAAAGCTGGCATTGAAGATGAGTCAATAGCAAAGAAAAAGCTTCTCTGAAAATACATTATATCCATGGCACTCTACAGGTTGATATATATTAGTTTTCTGAATGCCCTTTTTGCTTAAGTGCATCTGGGAAAGTTTACATCCAAATTATCCCTTGAGCTTTGAGTACTGCAGACCCTTTTTTTTTCGTTGCACAGAACTTCCAAATTATATTTAGTGTTGCTAGAAGACATTATGCATTTATTTTGTTTCCTAAGTGGAAAGAAAAATGATCAGTCATGCTAATGAAAAATATATCATTTAGAATATTAGCCTTGACAGCTTTATGTATCAATTAAGTATTAGAAATAGTGTTCTGCTTGTATATAGCACACATATAGATGCAAAGATGGTGGTCTCCATTAAAAAGTCAACATTTATCAGAAGTAGATGAGTCACAGTAGCTTAGTAACATAAATGAACTTTTTAAACAGAGGAAAATACTGTAATGTCTTAGAATTCATGGAGATTACATTAATCAACACTGACTTTTCACTGGTGAACTTTTGCAATATTGCAAACAAACTGGTGAGGAGAAAAAAAAGTAAGCAAGTTGGAAATAAAAGGACATCTGAGCTTTTTTTCTAGTTGATCCAGTCTAAAATATTAGTGGAGGAATGGCAGTTTCAGGGAGGCACTGAGAAATGTATTCCACCTGTTTCTTATTTCTGATTATGCACTTAGGTTTACATCAGCTCTTGCAATTTGTGAGGATAAATAATGCTTTATAATTTAATGCTTTAATGAAAATAAGGATGCAAACACTAATCAAACTCCAGATTCATAGGTAATATGCTTTGAGTAAATATAAAGATAGATAAATAAGTGATGTTGCATTATCTTGAAAACTAGAAGGAACAGAGATATCTTTCCATCCACATTTTCCTTTCTTTGTCTGTGTTTTGAGGTTAGACTTTTTGTAGGTCATCCAAGAAATCAAGTTTCCAGGCTCACTTTAGGACATGAGTCAAAATAAGTGCTCCAAGAGGCTTCCTTTTAGTGCTCAGTATTTTCACATTCATTTTAAATCATTAAGTGAAGACCTGACAGGAAGTAGACAAGTGAAACAACTATTCAATAACACAGTTTTCAGCCCCAACAGAACTTATTAATGAATTTGGTGGCTGTTTGGTTTTTGTTTTTAAGGACCCCATTAGAGAGAATTAAAAAGGCAGATGTCCTTTCCAAACAAAAACAAAAGATAAAAACTTCAAACTTCAATTCTTTCCAATTCCACCTCCTGTTTTTCATAGTCTCTATTCTCAAGGGTCAAACACTGAAGGTTTGACTGGACTCCAGTAAGGTTATCCTTGACGAAAATTGGTTAATGACCTCACCAACACATTCTGTCCAGGCCTATATCTGTTTCAGGGTGACTACTTCAGTAATAACTCAAAGTCATCTCAGCAACTTTAATCAGCAGATGATTAGGAAGTTTATATGAATAAATACCTGGGTTTAATGTTGGGATTTTTTCAGAATATCACTAATTGCTTTTACGCTTTAGCTAACTCGGTTCAATTCATAGCAGGCAGTTACACTGAGAACTCAAATCTTTGCAGAAATTCTTTCAGAAAACCAGTCAGTGCCAAAATGTTTTATAGTAAAAGCTTAGGTGTTCCAGAGCATCAGGTCCAACTTGAATAAAGGAGCAACTGTGAAGTGTGGAGCTGTATTTTATCAACTGTAACTACAAGGTAAATTTTAGAGGTGCAGCCTGCTGCATTATGTTAATGTTACCTTCACTTCATGTTTGTTAAACATTAGGCCATAAACCAAAACAAAGTTTAGTAAGGTAAATTACTGACGGTTTTGCAAAGAGCTACAGAAAAAAAAAGTTATTAAAAGCACATAATCATTACTCTGGGATATAAATGAATTTTCACCTTCTTTGACCTGAGCATAAAGCCAGTGAAAATCCAAACATAGTGAGTGAATTTTCAAATTTACAAGGTATCAATCAATCAACTTAAGATAAACAGATTGGAATACAGAATTATTAAGAACAAAATTTCAAATTTACTTTTTGATAACCCTAAATGTTTTTATATAGGGCCGGTAGACTTCTTCAGACTTAGAGGAGAAGAAATCATTTCCTTCTGTTGAATGGATTTACCCAAAAGTAAGGCAGAACTGTAGGCCAGGTGCTGAAATGAGAACAGACACCATTACACAGCTGTTAGTGTTTCTTAAACATTTTTTAAAAAGATAGGAAAGAAAGAAAGAAAGAAAGAAAGAAAGAAAGAAAGAAAGAAAGAAAGAAAGAAAGAAAGAAAGAAAGAAAG
>JAOXNO010000013.1:27736530-27759845 GCA_028565335.1 Limnodromus scolopaceus
AAGAAAGAAAGAAAGAAAGAAAGAAAGAAAGAAAGAAAGAAAGAAAGAAAGAAAGAAAGAAAGAAAGAAAGAAAATTAAGGAGTGCCAAGGCTTCAGTCGTATTTGTGCAAAACAGTGGAACTGAGCTGCCATTTAATGATAATGTGTCCTGGTCTTAAAAACATAACATTTTGGAAGCCTATTCCTTTTTGGAGACTACCTAGTAGCAACTCCACCTCACTGAAACAAACTACATTTGATTAGAACTGTGAATATATCAGAAAACCTATCTTTTTTATTTATTTTTCAAGAATTTTTTTTAATTTAAGGTTTTGTGGCTTTAGCTATTCAGTTATACTTCATATAAAGTTAAATTATTATCTAATTTCAAAGCAATAAAAGGGAAAATGGGAAACATTGCATTGAAATAGATTGATATGAAACATTTTTAGATTTATTTAGTTTTTGTTAATTTGGTGGAACCCTGGAAATTCATTGCCATTATTTGATTCTATTAGTTTCCTCCAACATGTTTTTGGTAAAGAAACTATTCCTCCAAGATTTTTCACATATATATACTATAAAACATATAAAAAATTAAATGACTAGCCACAAGAAAGAGAATTAGTTTATTCTGAAAATGTCAGAGCAGTAAACTTGACGTTACTGAATTCCCACCCATATGTTTCTTTCCAACAACATTCTGCTGTGTTGGCATTCACAAACTAGTTGTTTACAATGTCATCCCAGACTTTCAGTGAATATGCTTTCATCAGAGTGACTCTGTCTTGATTCATTCAGATTCAACAGTTTCAGCAGAGAAACAGGCCCTACAGGGGCCCCAAGCAAGGCTGCAGCCAAGTGCCAAGCCTTTACCCAAAGGGTAGTGAAGTGTGGTTTTGATCCAACTTCTGCATGAACTTGGAAGAAATTGGACATGTGATTGACTTAGTGGGCTTCCCGTGATCCACCACGGGATTCTACTTCATGTCATTTCCTAAATCTTTGATGTGAGTAACACAGGACCAGCTTCAACCTGTGATTTTGCAGATATATCTTGAAACTTGATTTCTAATGTTAAAATGAAGCCACACAGCTTGAAGAGATGAGTTTGTTTCATATTCACATTTTTATTTTAAGAAATTGAAATGTTTTATTTGTACAAACAGCAAGCGGGACTGCTTCTTCATGTGCTCTTGAATACATTTGTGTTAAAAAAATTTAAGCCACTGATTAAATGGGTTTGAAACAAGGGTGAGTCAAAGGATCACATCTAAAAGGGCACAGTAACCCCAACAGCCTATCAGGATCTTAAATACATGACAGCTCTGAAAGCAAATGCAAAGCTGCCAATATTATCTGGGGAGTCAGCCAAGAAGCCAGATGCTACCCAAAAAAATATTCTTTGCTGTTTGGCTTTTTGGGCTCTCATGGGTCCCATTGAAAGACAAAAAGATCCAGTGTACTTTATAGAGCAATATGTTAGGCCTCAAACGCCTCTACTGATGTTGAGGACAATTTCGTGCTGAAGAGTGGTGGTGTCAAAAAAACCCAAAAGAATCATATCTGGTAGTATATGAAAAGGATGTGAAAAATGAAAGCAGTTTTTTGGTTCATCTTCCTTCCTATATTAAATTTGGGAATCTGAGAAATTCAGGTGTAGCTCAGGATCCTGGGGTGGGGAATGAGCTAAGCTAAAGGCAGAATTTCATTAAGGCTGGCCTTCAATATTAACTTTTAAATCAGCTTGCTGCTGTGTGAATCAGATAAATTTAAATGGCAGACAATTACTTAGCAAAGGGTCCTGCAAAGAAAAATAAAACCAATCAATTTTATTTACTTTTTATTTTGCACTGAGAGATAAGAGCAGGAATAGATATTCTTTTAATTAAAGGTCCATAAGATTGATCTTGATTTTTGTTATTTATCTGTTTCTTCAAATTTTCTTCTCCCTTTATTTTAAGGATTGATTTGAGTAGTACATGTGTCCTGCTTAATTTTCAATTGTATTAATAACTGTAGTAGATAAATTTTCTGTGCTTTTTCTCTAGATACTTATTTTCTTAAAATTAATATCAATGTACTCTTAAGGAGCTGATGCATTGGATTTTAAAGCTGAATTTTTTTCAACAGTATTAGCACAAATTACCACAGAGGTGTTTTTAAAAGTTATTTAATTTTATTGTACTTGCCCAGGCAATGAATGGAATAGAAGAATATCAGATATAGGCAATTATCATAAATATCTGAGATTATTGACAGTATGTTGAAGGAACACTTGGGAGGTATGAACCAGTTCAGATAAAACAATGAATTTCTGAGTCTGCAACACCCACTATCCCATTTCATTTTAAAACACTATATTACAACACTATGCCTCCTAGTGTCATCTTTTCTCTTGAGGGGGCTAATGGAATTTTTCCATTGGTTTTGTGTAAAGATTATTACTATTATAGCTTATTTTCACTTGACTACATTATTTGAGAAGTACAAAGATAGTTATAATAGGCTTTTAATAACTTCTGTGTAATATTCATTCTTTAAACACAGCAAAGTTCTTTGAGTTTTAGATAGATGATGAACTAAATTGACTGGAACTGGAAGCAGGGAATGAGAGGCTCAATATTGCCCGTCCTTGTTATATGGCATAAAAATAGGTTTAAAAAGCCAAGTAGCAAACTTTTAGCAAACTGTTCTTCCTTGGTAACTACCAGTTTCCTCTGAAGGCCTAGGTTAGAGTGCAGACCAGATTTCCAACTGCCAAAGTGTAAGCCATTGAACAAAGCAGTGATGTTTCGAAGGAAAAAGCCCTTAAAAAAAGATTTACCTCAAATCTCCCACACAAGGCTTACTCAGTGGGATTTATTGCAGTAAAATCATATCTTAAATAATGCTGCATTTTAAAATTATAAAAATTCTCTAATAGATAAATAGAAAATATTCCAGAATGCATGTTTACTCTCAGTGCATTCATTGTTTTTCTCCAGAGAACAGTGTCCTAAGCATCTCAGTGACTAATATGGTCGTTTCATAACAATGAACATCAATGAGGCTTTTTTTTGAATCCTTATGGTTTTAAAGTGTTAGCTTTAGAAGCAAGAAAATCCAGGGAAGGAGGCAAAATCCTCATACATTATAAGATAAAGAGGTATATCTTAATGTTTCAGAGTGATTTTCCAGTTTTTCTGTCTCTGTCATCTAAAATGACTGAAATTAAATAAAGCTGAGATCAATTTCAGTGGGGAGGGATGAAGCCAGAAACTGAATTTATAGGTAGCAGGAAAAACTGCTACAGAAAGCTGTAGCACATCCCACTGTGAGTAATGACTTGCACAAAATATGTTCAGTTACAGTTGAACATCAGCCAGTTACAATTTAACTCTCTTCATGATATTGGCAGCTTTCTCTTCTCTTCCTCATTCCATTCGCTGTAGCTTGAAAGAAATTGTATGATCTGACATTATTTTCCTGCCCTGCACAATTTTGCAATAATGCAAAACCAGGCTGCAAGCATATATTTTATTTAACTTAACAATACTGTTAAACCAGCTCTGGCATGACTAAAATTTCCTTTAGATCAGAGAGAAAAGCAGACTGTGACTGCAAACCTGCAGGTAGGGAAGCCAGTAAGTCAGTAATACGTCTACACTGATTCCTACCATGTCTTGTGGAGTACCAAAATAATGTACATTTCTGGACAGCAGAGATCGTTTTGACTCTGATTTCACCCAGAGAGCATTGAGAGAACAGAAGATGGCATATTAGTTGGATTTCTAGGATCTACAACTCTGGGATACGTTACGTACGCCGCTTCATGTGCCTAAAAAAGTGATTTTATTCTCTGAGACATTGTCTTCCAATGAAGGATAACACTTTAAGTTTATTCCAAAAATTTCTAAATAAAACAGTTTGATCAAGAGCCTTCCTAAGTGTCCACACGGAAGACAGGACATATGAAAAGCCAGTGTGATACTGTTTGCCCGTGTCACAACTTGCAGCTTCTCTGAATGGGAAGGTTGGAATCTCTTTTTCCCCACAATGAGGCACCAGCATGACAAAGAACTGAAAAAAAAAAAAAAAAAAAAGAGAACTGGCCTGCTAAAGATGTGGAGTTATCTTTCCTTTGGAAGAAAGGTGGAACAATAACAATTTCTAGGTTTCTATTCAGTACCTGGTGTTGTGAAAGGCTTTATAATTGCTCACATCATGGCAGAGAAGCAATTCCTCCAAAATATGACAACAGGGAAGGGGAAAGTAATAATTTATTTCTTGTGAGTGTCTTCAGTATCACACATTCTGCCCTGGAAAGGGGAGGAAATGCTGACATAATAGCGGTAAAAACCATTGACCACACTTCGGAATTTCAGGTGAAATCATCATTTTTCCTCCATTTTTTTTTCTTTTTAAGCACAGGAGTTCCATGACTTTAAAAGTTAGCTTAGCGTAATTTATCTTGACTTTGTGATTTACTTTAAAATTATAGCTCAGAACAGAGTTTGCTAGGCAAATGATTCTGCTGACAATATCAGGGAATAAACAGGTAAGGCATGGAAAACACTCCGTAAAACATTACGGATTTGGATATACGCTTATATTTAATTGTATTACCAAGAGTTTAGAAAATTGTGAGAATAAAAATGTTTCCTGCACAATCATTCCAAAGACCAAGAAGTCAAGGCAATCTGGGTATTACCTTCCCAGATATAAAGCATACTATACTGGTCTTCTTAATAGCCTAACCTCTTTAAAACACTGATTCAAATCGCTAAATAAAATTATAGGCACCAAAGGAGGAATATTCAATATATAGTATATTTTCTCATCCTTCGTCGTGGCTGGGAAACAGCACTAAGTCTAGGCTTCTTGTGGCTTCTTATTTTTATCTTGTGGATAAGAGGGGAATGTCTCCTCAGTTTTGATAGACACTGAGACCTTTCTAATAGGATGGTATTTTACCTCCTGCTTTATAGAGATTTATAGATGTACATATTTAGTTCATACTTGGAAGGGGAAAGAGAAAAAAAACCAACAACAGTATGAGAAAAGAAAGAATTTGCAAATCCTGGAATAGGCACAGGATCAGAGATTAGTGCTGCCTGGATTCTGCTTTAAAGAAATGTTGAGCCTTACAGTGAGTTGAAATGAGTGGAACTGAGAGAGGCAAAGTTAGTGAGGAAAGGATGATTGAGCAGGGTATGGAATTTTATTTAAGTAAGTAAATAAATAATTATTTATCTAAGAGTGCAGAATCTAAGGAGATGATTACTGTTTAAGAGTTTGGTTTAACAGCATCTTTGAAAAAACAATGTTTTCCTGAATTGACTGTATAAATTTAGAAAAACATAGCATTTTAATATTTTCTGAGATCGAAGAAAACAGACGGGCTTATTTCAAGTTTTGGAGTGTTAGAAAAGTGTCTATGACCAACATGAGAAAACAGTCTCTTCATGCTTTTCAATGTTAAAAGCATATTCAAATGTAAAAATCCAGTAATTTAATTGCAATAACAAACTCACTGATGTGTGTTTATCTTTCTTTTACACACAGGGATTTACTAAAAATCACCTTACGGAAAAGTAGTTCTATGTGCTAAAATCCAGACTCAATGGACCACTACACATAAAAGTTATTAAAATCAAATGGTTCCTTTAAACTTTAAATTCAAACTCAGAGCACCAGCTAATCCAAAAGGAAATTAAGTGAAATGCCCCTCTGGGAAATGGTGAAATTAGTGCACTCAGGAAGAAAGTTAAATGATGAACAAAATTAAGAACAATGAAATTCCTTGGAAAATATGTATTTTCGCAATATGTACACATGCATGTTTGCATGTGTCCAAACATTAAACACTCAAATTTCTTAATTACTGCAGAGCACACTTTAAAAATCATGTGAGAACCTTCTAGCCTCTTCTTTTTCATTAACTAGTTGAAATTCAAAGACAAATATGTCCATCAAACTTTTTGTTTATTGGTATTTTCTCATTGTACAAAATATAAATGTCAAACCTTTAACAGAGGAATCATATTACCAATATATAACTCTGATTTATGTTTTCTATGCCCAAGGTCAAATGTTAGTAAAAATCATCCTGCTTCTGACAACCTTTGTAGATCCCACACTCAATCAAAGGCACTTTGGTAATTTATATGACAGGATGATTAGCCCATAGTTTCTCCATAAAATCTGAGAGCGAATCAAATCGTCACAATGACTGTTACTGCTCTTGAAGAGAGACAAATAGGTGGATTTGGTTTAACAGAAATAACTCATACAGATAAGCAAATATGTGACTCTAAAGGACTTGGTGGTCTTCCTGGCCATCTCTGGGCCATGAATGCTTTGAGTAGGTGTGAAAACAAGACTGTGGACCAACTGGTTTGGGATTCCTGTAACTATGACTAGACCTGCCCCTGGTGTATGTGGCTTAGACACCCATGAGCTACATACATGCTTCTTCACACCTGATTCTTCACCTGAGACCTTATTTGCTTTTCTTAGAAAAATCAGATGTTATAAAGAAGAATATCCCTCCTCCTACATAACATTTTCTCTCTTATTTCCTCATTTCATCGCAGAAGTAACAGCATTACTTTTTGTCATGATGTTATTACTCAGCATGAGTGGGCACCACCTCTCAAAATGCAGGCTTCACTCCAGCAACACAGAGTGGGATTTTTTCCCTCGAATCTGTATATTTAATAAAATAATCTAATTATTTTTCTCTATAAAGAAAATATGTCTTCATTCTCCAAAAACAGTTTTTACCTTTCATACACTCTTTGGTATATAAAAATGTTGTGCTAGAAATTTGGCCAGTGAGTAAAGAGAGTGGGTGAATTTAAAGACCAATTCATTGCCTCTTTAAGGGAACTTGTTAAATACCAGTACTTGTGAAGTCCTGCATAGTACATCTAATGCATCCAATAAAATCAGTTCTGTACAACGCTATTGAGTAATTAGTGCTTAAACCAGAAGTTCTACGTCTTATTAGTCATCTTGATGCTCAGATTGCATAAGCTAAATTGATTGCTTACAAATACCATAATCACAAATTTTATTGTTTTATGTAGGATGTTATGAAAAAATCTGCCTCATTGTCTTCAATGTGAAACAAGATTACTTTTCCCTAAGCAATGCAGTAGAAGGTACATAAAATCAAGTACGTGAAATCATTGGTTCCCTAATGCCACTGTTCTCCACAGAGATAATTGCTTCATTCAGTTCATAAATTCTCTTGCTTGTTTGCATTTGTAGCTCTCCCACAGAACCTCACTCCACTGATCTAATGTTAGATGTTGGTTCAGCTCTGTTATTTCTGATTGAAATATAGTAAGTTAACAGCAGCTGAAGATGGATCCAATATCATTATTACTGGCTTTTGCACAGAGATCAATCAAGATCCAACAGGATTTCAGCAATTTATTTGCTCCCTGGTAATGTCTTAACACCCTCTCACCCTTTCAGAGGGCTTTTTGGTGTGTTATTATGTCATAAATGAAACGTCTTTTTCCTACCTTATATATTTATTTCCTCTCAAGAGACAGAACATATTAATTGTGGTGAAAGCTATGGATAAAAATTAGAAGAATCAGTCATTTATTATTATTTGTTGATATTATGGTGGTATTTAAGAAGCCCCAACCATATTGTTGTCCTGAACAGAAAGAATGACAGAGGTCCAACAGCACAGTGAGCAGAAAGAACTTGGAACATGTTACATGTAGAATTATTATTGCCACTGTTCATGTAACAAGTATTTAATGATCATTTGCATTAACAGCAGGACTAACTCTTACTTTGTAATCAGTCAACCACATATATTTATTTTTTAACATCAGAGTGATTAATATTAATTAATTAATAAATTTAACTCCTTCTTTGCCTTACTACTAATAAAAACATATGTATCAGCTACTCAGAATTTTGGAGGCCACTTATAAGCTCGGTTATTTCCTTGTATGCTGCCGTTGTATTTTTCATGCCCATATAAGAGTTTTTATGCCCATTTTTCATGCCCATATAAGAATTTTTATATTAGAAAAGGGCTTATTTGCTTTCACTAAGCCTTGTTTTTTCAAACTTTGAGAAGCTTGATAAATAGTCTCATTTGCCTTTTTGTGATACAGTTGTCATCAAAATAATGGTTATCAGAAATATATTTTTTGTAATTTCTTGAATAAATTGAACTGCTTACAGATTACCCTAACTTCCCTGTATCAAGTCTCCTTATTAATCTACAATAAAGAAACTCCTCAGTAATCTCCTGTTATGCTGGGGTTGTATCAGTTTCAGTAAACTTCACTTTTTTACTGAGTTAAAACATACACATATCAAATTTTTCACTTTTGAGATCACTCTGCATTGACAAAAACTTTCATTTTCACCATCCTTGTGTCACAAAGAATTGTTCAGGCCATTTGACTCTTAATGGAATAAAAAGGTCAGAGTATTCCCCTCTTTCATCTTCTTCTTGATCCCTCTTCTAGAAAATAAATAAATAAATAAGTGTAAAAAGATTTAGGAACACACAGAGAAAACAATTTGAGCTATAAGTAGTTAGTTTTAACACCTCTCTTCTAAATACGTTACATTTTTAGGTCTATCTTAGTGGTAAGAAAGATTCAAAATCAGTAAAAATCCTGTTCAGCCACATTCTGGAGTTTAATGAAGACATGGGTTTTTTCACAATAAAGAATAACACAGCACTTTGTTAATTTATGGTAGCTTGCAGGTCTCTCTATGTTACTGTGTCTTCTGACTTGATTTCTTCTCAAAGATTACTTAGTTTCTCTCACTGTAACATATACAATTTCATATCTGTAGATTTTAGAGGGTCAGGGATGTTATTATCCCTGCATCACTTTCTATAATTTCATTTACATTAATTCAATATAGTTGTTTTCACTCTTGTTCTGTTCCCATTTGATAAATGGTGGTATTTGCTCAAACCGCAGGGCTCATCATTCAAAGGCACAGCTTTTGAGAAGGGCTTCATCAAAGTCAAGTATCTAGTCCAATGTATCAGAAGTGTAGGCATTTGTGATTTTTCTTCTGAGTTTTTTCTTTGATGCTGTATGACACTGAGGAGCCTGTCCTATGGAAATACAAGAAGAAGCACTTCCGAACCAGCGTTATTTCACCAAGCTTGCAATGAGCCAAACAGCTTTCTTTGGAGAATGAGACTTACAAATCTGGCTGCATTTCTGAACAAAATGTTCCTTGCATTACTCAGAACAAGAGTTTATCTTAATTTGAAAAAGGGCAAATGTTGAACTCAACAATGATTTCCAACAGATTTTTCTATATTTTTGCTGTTTCAGTTAAAATATTTTGCTGCTGGTATTAATTTGAATCCAATATTTACCTAGATCGAAGTTCAAACACTATTGAAAACCACTATTAAAAACCTGAATGAACCCTGCTAGTTTGGTTGAAACTAAAATATTAAATTTGATTCAGAAAGTCGAGGTTCTTTTTATTTAAAATATTTTGATTTTTTTCCCATTTAGAGAAAAAAACTATTGCCTGGTTTTGTTTTAGGTTTTCAATTGTTATGGAACTAAAAACCTAATTATTTGAACAGCTCTACTATCAGTCTCTTTATCTTCTTTACCTAATTTTAGAAGGCTACAGTCTGGAATGAAACCTGAAGAGACCTACAATATTTTGTAGCTTAGATGATTCTTCATTTGCTGGGTATTCATGCAAGATTTCATCACAGCCCACTGTTTTGGTTTTGGTTAACTTTTACATTGGCGTAGACACTAAAGATTCTCCAACTTTCTATATCTATCCTTGTTCCTTTGCTTTTGATATATATTTTACATTGTTTTTCTCTAATCCTAATTACAATTACTTTATAAACTTGAAAAACAAATATCCAAACCAGATTTTTGGGAAAAAAAAAACAACTAAACCACAACAACAAAAAAAAATCAAAATTTTGGAACAGAGTCTGGAAATCTCACAGAATCTCTTTCCTGGTAAAGGTAAAGGAGATTATATTAAAATCCTCTGAGAAAGGCTATGACATGCTTTCAAGAAGGAAGAGTAGCTCCATTAGTAGTAGCTCCTTTAAAAATGAGTATAGTATGTTACTGAATATACTCCAGGTTTCCTTTCTATACAGTGCCATCTTTAGAGTAATATATCTTCTCAGCAGCATCTTCTGATGATGTATTACTCAAATACATCATTGGCCTGAACAGTGTTTCAAATGATTTATAAGTCTAGTAAATCACTAGAGTGAGGCACACTGATAATGTATTATTCAAAGATAGTGCCATATGGGTAAGAAGGTTTTAAAAGCGTAGTCAACAGAATAACAGAACAAAGCATAAAGCACAAACAAATTCATACCATGCAGAAGGCAGCTGCCCCGAGCTTGAAAACGAATGTTAATTCCAAACGAGCTCCAGCCATGATATAGGCTGCTGCTCCTCTTCTCTCATGACTCAATCTGAACACTGCTGGGGAGTGAGGTTCTGCACAGATAATACTTCTAAATAAGAGAGATACACATGAGAAAACTCCCAAGTGGAATAAGGGGCAATGGGATCCTGGAACTTACCCTTACTAAAATTTGTCTAGGGAAATGTGGACTTACGCATCTTAAATACCCACCTGTAACAGAGGAAAGAGGGAATATATTTGAGTGTGTGCGTGTGCACAGGAGCAGATGGGTAGGAGTGTGTGAGGAGAGTAACAATGAGCTGGTGTCTGTTGATTTAGGACATTGTTCTGGGTCATTCTTATAAACAGCAGCAGAATCAGCACACTAAACATTTCCTCACCCCTGCTTGTGGTTACTTGAATGGGCCAAAGCCTTTCAGGACACAGCACAATATAAGAGCTTATGGAAAAAAAAAAATTGGCTGTAAGAACTTGTCAGTAGCTAGGAAAACTAAAAGTAACTGTAATAATGCATTTTATAGCCTTTTATTTCTTGTTATTGTAAATTACTTCCTACTCTACAATAGACAGACAATACAGACCTAGTTCTCTTACAAAAAATGCTGTCAAGGGAAGAAAAATGAGGAAGCTTGGTATGACTAACACTGACATTTTAGTTGCACTTCAAGGTAGCAGTTTCTGTGTACACAGCAATGCCCTATTAGGTGTTTCATAGCTTCCCTAAATAAAATACACTATATTCTGCAGAAATACACATTTCTGATGTGAGTGGGCCTATTTCCTTCCCAATGCTACAACCGTCATTCCAGATCACCTACGGGCCTTGACGTTTGCTTTCAAGTAGCTTGCTGCAGCTTTTAAAAATGGTCCTGCATTATGTAAAGGTAGTAGAAAATGGCAAACAACCTCTTCATGTACATGTGTCTTAAACCTCACGATGAAGCTCTGTGCAAGATTTCTGCAGCAGAGACAATAATTAAAAGCAAAAAGGCTAAAGTTCAACTGTTTGTAATGTCTAAAAACACCAATAGGGTAAGATTCAAAATTTTAAAGGAGGGAAATTTCTAGTTCATCAAAAGATAATCACAAAACCAACTTTCCTTGAGACATCCTGCTGCAAGGCTCCACGTTTGTAACACACAAAAACATCAAAAGACAACCAATGTTTTTTTTCTTATATACTAAACTTCTGGGAAGAGAAACTGCCTTTCTTATTTTGCTTATGTTCGGGAAACAGTTGAATTTACTGGGACAATCTTTTATCTGACACTTTTTTCCTGAAGTCTCCTTCCTCATTTCTCTTGAGGAAGATCTCAGATGCCGAACTTTAGATCCAGAGAATATTGGAGGAGGGGGAACATAAGAACTGAGAAAAAGATTTAGGTGCCAGGAAATTTGTGTATAATAATCTTAGTTACATTATTAATGTTTGTTTTCTGTAAAAATTAAATGATGCAGAGTATAAATGTTGGCATCATTATAACTGGACTAACAATAACTTTTCTGCATTTTTATTAGAATGTTAAAAGAAAGACTGAACTTGCAATAATTTATTCGGTGAATAAGGTGTAATTCTGCCCATAAGAAGATTTTGAGTGCAACAAGGCACACCTGGGCAGAGTCGGAAAAAAGAGAACTTTTGAAAAGAGCTATTGAGCCTAGAGCAGAGACAGCAGCAGGCACCATTTACATGGGCCATGCTAGAAAATACTTTTCCTGAGGAGTAAAGGTATATTTGTAAACATTAAAAAGTAAAGCAAATTGATCGTCAGTGGGATCTCAGTTTAGTTTCATTTTTTTCCTCTCTCAGATGTTGCCTTTTTTGAATCCAGTAATTAGTGACATTGTATATCTCTGTTTCAACAAATTTGCTTGTCCAGGTATGACCATTTTAGGTAAAAAAGGCCTAAATATGTCTTCAATGCAGAATCATTGAGCATGTGCTGCACAGTACATGAAGATATATTTCTGTCTAGGAAATCACGGAAAGAAATACAGGAGTCTTACCAAATGTATTTGGTAGGTCAAACCCATGGTTAAAATACAAAGTTTTGCAGGTGGATTCTCAGACTGGAAGGAGAAAAGAGTTGAGAAAGATCTGGATAATATGGGTTTCAAGCACATTATTTAGCCCCTGAGCAAATAGTGAATGCAGGCATCTTCCAAAGTAATAGAAATTTCCCATCCAAAGCTTAACGGTGCCAGGCATCTGATTTCTCCAAGCCAGATGTTTAGGATTTGTTGACGTACAAAGTTTCTTTTAGAAGAAAAATGTTTTCTCACAGGACCCATTTCGTGAAACTACTCTGGTTTCTTCTGGTATCTTCTTCTTCGTGTGATATTTCTTTTCTCCAAAAAAATCCCCCAGTTAATTCAAAATTCCATTAATTTGGTTTTGTGAGATAACATCCAAAGCTTTTTAAGTACCTGTTAGTATGACTAATGTATTGATTTAAAATATGTTACTGTATGAAAATTATTAATTATTATAAATTATTTAATTATTAGAGCTAATTATTGTAAGAAAAAATTGGAGTTTTCTATTCAATCTTCTATTAATTTCATAAATAACATATGGAAACAGAGAAATCTTATAGGATATAATTGAAGACTAAGTATCTATTTTGCCTTTCAACATAAAAAACTCTATTAAGATTCTTATTTTGGTTTAAAAACAAAAGCGAAATAAAGATATAATCTAATATCAATCCATAATTTTCCTATTTTGTTTGAGTTTATAAAATCAAAATAATTTGATTCTTCTATTCACTTCACAGCAGGAATCACCTGCTTTTCTGAAAATCTAACAGTTTTATTTGCTCTGCAATAGCAGCACCTTTCAGCACCATTACATTGATGGTGTGTCGTTGTATAACTAACAATGCCTTAAACTATATTGGTCCCAGGCCTAGAATTTGAAATAATGGGTTTTTCTGGAGTTGCTCACATTTGGAGTTACAAAACCTGCCTCCTTATAAGTACTGAGGGTCTTTGAAATATCTGGGCATATATATGTGTTTAAATGTAAGTTATTCTTTAACCTGAAAGATAATTTAAAACTCTAATCTCATAATCTGTCTTGTTCATATATCTTTGACAGACCTAATGGAAATATACTATATTGGTGCACAGAAACTCTGATCTACTGAACGTTGAGAGGCAAGCACATAGGAGGTGGAAATCAGAAAAAAAAATATAGAATGACTATGGAAGAAAAGTCTGGAGTCAAAATCATAAAGTACAAGGAAGAAAAGGAGTTCTATTTAGGAAATGACAAAAGTGGCATGAAATAATCACTTTATAAGATATTCAATGTTTGGAGAACTACTGTAGGAAGAGTTTATGCTTTACTGAACAATGGGAACCAAAATGTTTAATGCTTTACTGCTTCACAGTTCCCTGAAATGTAAAGAGATCATTGGTTAATAACAGCAGAGACTTGGAATCTTGGCCTAGAATAAATCACAATAAATTTCCTGGTTTCAGATTTCTCAGATTCTAAGAAATTTGTGCTGAGATATTTAGAAGGCTCAGGACGTTTAACAATTATTTCATAGAATCATGGAACCATAGAATCATAGAATATCTCAAGTTGGAAGGGACCCATAAGAATCGAGTCCAACTCCTTGCTCCTTGCAGGACTACCTAAAACTGAACCATATGCCTAAGAGTGTTGTCCAGACACTCCTTGAACTCTGACAGGCTTAGTGCTTTGACCATGTCCCTGGGAGCCTGTTCCAGTGACCAACCACCCTCTCAGTACACAACCTTTTCCTAATGTCCAATATGAATTTCCCTTGATGCAGCTTCATCCCATTTCCATGTGTTCCATTGCTGGTCACCAGATAGAAGAGATTAGCACACCCTCTCTGCTGCTTCCTCTCGAGGAAGGTGTAGGTTTTGTTGAGGACACCCCTCAGCCTTCTCTTCTCCAAGCTGAACAAGCCGAGTGACCTCAGCCACTCCTCATAAGTCTTGCCCTCGAGACCTTTCACCATCTTGGTTGCCCTCCTCTGGACACACTCATAGTTTGATGCCCTTCTTATATTGAGGCACCCCAAAACTGTACACAGTACTTGAGATGGGGCTGTACCAGTACAGTGTAGAGTGGGGACAATCACCTCACTCAACTGGCCAGCTATGCTGTGCTTGATGCACCCCAGGACATGGTTGGCCCTTTTGGCTTCCAGGGCACACCGTTAGCTCATATTCAACTTGCAGAATCAGAGAATCACAGAATATTCATGGTTGGAAGGGATCTTTGAGATCATTGAGACCAACCCCCCTAAAAAAACCCACCAACAAACCAACACACACACACACCACACCCACCCACAGACAGACAAAAACCAACAATCTCGGGCATTAGAACATGCCCTGAAATGCCACGTCTACATGTTTCTTAAATACTTCCAGGGATGGCAACTCCACCACCTCCCTGAGCAGGCTGTTCCAGTGCCTGACCGCTCTCTCAGTAAAGTAATTCTTCCTAATACCTAATCTAAATCTCCCCTGCCACAACTTCAGACCATTTCCTCTGCTCCTGTCATTATTCCCTTGGGAGAAGAAGCCAACACCCACCTCTCTACAACCTCCTTTCAGGGAGTTGTAGAGGGCAATGAGGTCCCCCCTCAGCCTCCTCTTCTCCAAACTAAACATGCCCAGTTCCCTCAGCCTCTCCTCATATGACTTCTCTAGACCCCTCACCAGCTTGGTGGCTCTCCTCTGGACACGCTCCAGCAGCTCAATGTCCTTCCTGCAGTGAGGGGCCCAGAACTGAACATAGTACTCGAGGTGAGGCCTCACCAGTGCCAGAGGCACAATGACTTCCCTATTCCTGCTGGCCACGCTATTCCCGATACAGGCCAGGATGCCATTGGCCATCAACCCAAATCCCCAGTTCTCTTTCCATGGGGCTTCTTTCCAGCCTCTTGTCCCCCAATTTGTATGCATAACCAGGATTACCCATCCCAGGTGGAGAATCTGGCACTTGCTATTGTTAAATTTCTAAACACTAGTGGCATACAATTTGCATTATTACAGTCTGAGGAACTGTCAAATATTGAGCCTGTTGTTAAAAAGAACAAAAAATGGTACCAGAGAATTTTAGACCAAACAGCATTAGATCAACTCTTTCAGAATAAATGGTTGACTAACTCATGACACGAACTGTTGTTATGAATGTAAAATAAACAAAGACTTGAGTAACAGGCAATGCAGAATTGTCAGGAAGAAGTCATGTTGACTAAATTTCCAGTAAGTAATGAATCATGAAGCAGTAGTTATATTTCTTGATTTCAGTACGACGTCTGTTACTTAGAAGGCACTATTTTCTATGACATTCTTATAAGCAAATTGACAAGACAGCCTAGATCAAACTTTGCTTATATGGGGAAGAAACGTGTTAGGAAACGATACTCAGAGAATACAGTGGTTCACTCTCAAAGGTGCATTGGAAGATACATCTGAAAGAGCCACTCGGTTTCTGCAAGGATATGTCTTAGGTTTGATGTTATTCAATAACTACATCTATAACATGTACACATTACCTTATTATTACCATTAGAAGACAGCATTAAGGTGGGAGGAACAAATATTGTGTTTGAGGACAGGACAGGATTTAGAATGCTACAAAAAGTAAGAATGAACCGGAACAAAACAAGTGAGAAATTCTGTCAGGTCAGCATAACCAGCAGCAAAATAGAGCCTGGTTAAATACCTGTCCTGTGGGATAGAGGGATTAGAAGAAATCACAGGCTGAGCGTGAGTCAAACTATCTCTTGGTGTGCCGAAAAGGCAGACATTACATACAGACGATACATGAACGTATTTGTAACTTTAAAAGCACAGTTTTCAGGTTTATGTATAGAAGACCAGGTTCCAAAGCCCATAGACGGAAAGCAAGATATATAGATATTTTCCAGTGTAAAGTATATTTTATGAAAAACATATCACATTACAGCAAATATAGAACTAATCTGCAGCTAAACAGTATGGTGAGTACTGTGGATCTCAGTAGCTCTCAAGTCCAAGCTGTATCCATGGTCTTCTGAATTCAGTAAGTCTTATAATCAATTAAAGAGAAACAAAAGAATTAGTGGAGGTACAGCAATATTCGGAATCTCGGAAAGCATCACATGAAAGGAAAATGTTAAGGACTTAGAGTTTAGTCTAGAGAGGACAATACTGGTGGGAGACAGCAGTCTTCAAATAAGTGAAAGATTTTTGCAAAGAAGTTGTCTACTACACATAGAACAAGACTTAATGGGCTTAAATGTTATCAAGGGAGATTTAAGTTATATATTAAAAAAAAAATCCTAATGGGAAGGACAGATAAGCAGTAAAATAGGTTGCCTAGGGAGATTTTAGAATCTCTATCATTAGCCAAATAATTATTGGGAATAATTTAAATATAGTTGATCCTACCCTGAGGCAAGTTAACAGACGAAATGCTCTCTCCAGGTCCCATCTCGTATTTTCTATGAGGCTGTGCTTCTTTCTACACCCCACAATATGTACATTGTACATTTTATGTCTGCCATACCATCATTCTCGAAATTCCATCCTGCTCCCAGCCTTATCTTTTTTTTTTTTTCCTGCAAGGCTTATAAAGAGAATAATGCAGCCTCTAGATTGGGAAAAAATCAAAAGTACTTCCACAGGTTATCTCTACAAGCATTTGGTTTCATTTCAGCACAGGTGAAAAATGAAATCATATTATTACTTCCTATAAAGTGTGAAGAAAGAAAGGGACATTTGCACTATGTGGATGTTTTTCTTCTTGTCCACAAATGAAATGAAATATATGAAAATACACAGGAAAATGCACATGGTTGGAGTACTGATTTGCCGCTGCTCTCTGTTAGTTGTTACTGTGCAGGGTGTATTATCTTTCTGCACCTTCAAAAAGACCAATTCTACCTAAAGCCTCAGTCAAGAGCTTTAGTGAACTGCATCCTTCATAATTTCGTGAGTTCATCACATTTCAGTATGACATTTCCTAATGTGCTGATGGAACCAGGGATGATATCTTGTATTGCTAATGCTTGAAACTGAAGAACTGCTGAAAGAAATAAAAAAACCACATTTAAGAATAGCCTTTAAGAAAAAATAATATTATTTTTGTTAACATAAATAATTCATGTATGGCTCATGTTAGTAAAGAGGATCACAGGAATCACCATCCTTATTTTTCTACTCACTAACAGTCCACCCCGTCTCCATTTTCAAAATGAAATCTTTAAAAATGTATTCATCCAGAATTTCTGAAAGAGATGAGAAAATGGCTCATTCATTCAAACTGCCTCTGTAAAAAAGACAGAAGATATCCTGTACAATAAGAAAAACATAACTTGTAAGATGAAATACAAAGTAGTATGCATTAAAACTATGTTTATAACATTAACTTAACTGTATATTCCCTTTGTTTTAAGATGCTCTTCTCTAGAGACTTCTCTTTCAAAATCATTTCATGTGCACTTATGGCTTTGTTAACATAGGTGTGAATAGAAGATTTTTTCTTCAAAACCTTCAGATTTTTGGATTTATAAAGAAGAATTTGTGCCACAAATTTCAGCAATCTCAAGGTTTCTTATTATATAAGCATTTTGTAGTGGATTTTGTGTTCTGTACTGGCTAATGATTCTTCCTCTCAAAAATTCAAATATAGAGATAAAGGTTTGAGGAATGAAGCTGATGAACTTCTTTTTAGATAATGTTTTGAATTGTAGCTAGAATTCTGATAGAATTTGCCTAATGAGGGGGAAGCAAGGTAGAGAAGAGAAAATGTTCTATTTTAACATTTTCTAATATTTCAATTTTTCAATTTAAGTTTTTGTTTTTGAACTGAAGACTTTTTTTAAACTTGGCAATCTTTTTAAATGCAAGAAGGCAAAAAGGCTTCCATTAGTACCCAGCAAAAATTCAACAAATAGACTGCAAAGGAGTTTAAGTAAGATGTAATTATACTACATATTCTTTTCCTGCACATTAGTTTGACTCTTTGCTTGAATCATGTATTTGGGAGAGATATAACAATTTTTAAGAAGGAAAGGGTGAAAAGGCCCCTTATATGAAGTACAATATTAAAAACGCAAAGGCTTTAGAAACCACTTATGAAATATCATAGGTGCTTCTGATCTTTTCCAGGTATTAACATGGGATATTGTGTATAGACAGACAGATGAAATAAAGAACAGAAAAAATAACTTCACCGAAACATGATAGAACACAAAGATTGGAGGGAAGGCATTCAGAGATACTGACAGAGACAGTGAGAGGTTTTCAAAATTAGTGCTTGTTATTTATTATAGAAATTATGGTGAGCTAAGGAAAAGGATTATTGAGTTTACAAACATGAAATATAATACAAGGAAGAAATCCTTTTGAATTCTTTAATAAGTGATAGTAAGTACATTATTTTGAAAAGATTCTCCTTCAAAATTAAGAATGTTTCTAATGTACCTTGTCACTGACACATTTTCTGACAGATTATTACTCGGTTTTTGCTTTTTTTCCATAATCTCACTAAGATTTTTATTATATTATGAAAAAATGTAATTTCTAGTCATCAGCAACTTCTTCTAGAAGAATCTATCTAATTTGTCTGTAAACTCCCATGAATATCCTTGATGTTACTGAAGGTATAAATATTCATAATAATAAATAGCTAAGCAAACTCAGATCCTGGTCTAAAGGATACTGTAGATGTTTGCAAAATGATTGGATGGGCATAAGTCTTTATCTCAAAGGACAAAAATAAGGGAACAGGTTCATGAATCTGAAACTAACATCAAATACCAGCACTGAAGTGGTAAATGTTATAGACGAGATTGCTAGATTGAATTTTGTGGAAGCTGGGAAATACTTCAAGACCTTCACCAACCAGCTGTCCTCCTTTTTTATCACGTGTAGTTCCAAGGGACTCTGCTCCCCCCTCCAGTGTATAATTAAATGGGCTCTTATTCCATTACACTGAACATACAAACTTTTTCTACTGATAAAGACATTTATATATAAATAAAGCCTCATCTTGTCCTTCCTTTACTCTCACCTTTGTCTCAGTTGTCTAGATATGATTCAATGAATCAGTGGAATTCTACTGCACACCTTTCTTGAAAAAGATTAGACTCCAGTGACCCATTCTACTTTGAACGTAATCACCATGGTAAGGAGCATGAAGGTTCTTTCCAGAATAAAATTACTCTCTCTGGTCTCCTTTGGTAGTTCAACCATGTAACTTCCATGGTCTTAATAAATAAGGATCATTCTGTGGTCAAGAGAGAGACTGTCTTAATTCCTGGCTGTTCCAAGGACCTACCACCTTGGGCAACATGTTTTCTATCTTTTTTGATATTAGATGTCATAATAATTTTCCTAATATGGGGGACAGAGAGGATTGAAAGATGCCATCACTGTTATCTCCGTAATTGCTGTTTTGGGGTCTGTGGAGAGGGAAGAATAATTTTTATGTACAGGATTCCAACATTTTTGGACATATATATGTGTGTATGGGATATGCAGTCAAATCCAAGTTTAAACACCCATTGTTATGCTCTTTACTTGAAATAAACTTCACTCAACAGAGGAACTGTGTTTCTCTAACAGAAAGATGACTCTCACAGGTTATCTTACTTTATTTCTCAAAATGCATTCCTTCTCATAGCTCGCTGAATACTGTTTCTTTCTCTCTGATGTGCTTCTTTCATTCAAGCATAGATTACTTTTTAGTAATGTGCCACAAAAGGCTCATTACCACTGAAGAGCGAGAGTTTTCATTTTACAGTGCCATATTATGGCACACTTTTCCCATCCCCATCTGCTCATGTAAATCTCCTGATAAATTAATAACTCTGCCAGAGAAAAGTTATTTACTTGATCTTTTGGTTAAGTAATTGTTGCCTCGTTGAGTAGCTGCCATTGTTTTCTCTCACAAACAGTATTTCTCATGAAGCCAGATTGCTATTAATTACAGAAGTGCTTCCAGGTATCTGTGGCAACTTCAGCACTGGGTGAAAAACAGAGACTGTTTTATATACTATGATGAGAGGTTTTTTCTGAGGAGTTAGAAAGGAATTTTTGTACAAGATCCTTTATCCCCTGAGTCTTGGGAATGTTCAGATAGCACTTTTCAACAAGGTAACCAAAAAGCTCCTTCCATGTTTGAACTGACCTAGAAAGAACCCTGATATGCAGGGAAATGTACATTTAATCAGCCTGTAGTGTTTTCTCTGTCAGGATGGAGTATGACTGGCAAGGAGAAACTTGATTACAAAGACAACCTGTAATTCATATAAAGTATTAAAGAGCACTAAGGAGTATCGCACTTGCAGCACAAATCCTGGACTCTGAGGAGAAGTTATATGAAAAATATAACACTATAACACTTTTGATAGCAGTGTACTGCAATCATGTGTCATTCAGAACTGTTATCATGTCTGCCATCAATGAAACTCTGGAAACAGAGAACTTGACTAGAAAGCACGCTGCCAAACCTAAATAGTTCACTCATTTAAAAAATTAATTTTCCATCATACACCTGAGTTTTAACTGTCTTTATTTAATTTATTTAGGTGGTGAGATTTTCTTCCTTTTTATAGTAATTCTTTCATTCAAAATGCTAACCTATTAAACACTCCCCAAAAGCTTATTTGCTACTCTTTCAGAGGTTTAACAGAATTACTAAAGTAAAACTGAATCTCAGAGGCAGAAATTCAGGCTGTGTCAGCTTTTGGGTGGCTTTGGGCAACCTGGTCTAGTGGGAGGTGTCCCTGCTCATGGCAGGGGGGTTGGAACTCGATGATCTTTAGGGTATGTTAAGTTAACCCTTTGTGCTTCTGATGAGAAAGAATAAAAATACATTGATAGCCAATTACATTCTAAAAATAGCAGATTAAAGGCTAATAACTAGTGTTTTCAAAATTAGTCTGAAAGATAATATACCTGTGCAGCTAACTGAAGATCAAAAAAACATTACAGATTCACTTTGTGTAAAATCCAGCAACATACTGTGTCTGCAAATTAATGAATGTTTAACCAGGATGAGTTACAGTGACTCTGTTATGTAAGTCAAAATGACAGTCAGATTTCTACCAAATGAATTCATTATGGTCAGTGAATGAATAGCTAATGAATTTGGAATTGAGGATCTCTTACATTAAAAGTAATCCACAGGGAAATATCCAAGTAAAGTCTCGTAGAGATTTTACTCAAAATGCAAATCAAATGAAAAAGGACAAGAGGGCTAAGCAGACCAAATGCATTGTTAATACCTTGAGAGGCAGCACTAGGTATAACAAAAGGAAAAGAAGAATCTTTGGAATTACTTGCTACATAAACAATAGCACAGGAGAGCCTTTCTTTATGGAAACTGAGAAGGGGAAGAAAGGGAGCAGCTGATCCCTTTTGATTGCAGGATATGAAGAAGTATCAAAACATCTGTGAGTCTTAGTTTTAGCAAAGATTAAATATAAGTAAAAGATCTTTAACCTGCCTCTTAAAGGTCGGAGTTTAACATTGGAAATCCAGCAAGATTAAGCTTTAAGGGTCTCTATAGCTGTATTTGTTCAGATTGGCTGATGGAGATGGAAATGTAGAATTCCATTTCTTCCCTCCGTACTCATGTCAGGATTAAAAAGAAGGACTCTCCTTTAAAGTGAGACTACAAAAAACCATTTAGGCCAAGCGTTCATATCTGTCGGTCTCTGATAATGAATTTCCTGAATAAGCAAAACAACAAGCAATTGCGATAGCTGCACTCATGAAAAGACAGAACACACAAAACTCATACCGAATACTTAAGACAAAGAAAAAATTTTCCCAGAAAAAAAAAGCCTTAATTCTGATATGAGCTTGCACAACCACACACAAGAGAAAAGCAAGAAGCCATTAAAGCCTTCCTTCCTGTCACTGCATCAGCTTTACATGATCCCAATTAGATCTTCATTCAGTGAAAAGAGCTAATCTCTTCGTACTGAGCAACCCAATTCAGGGCTGAGTGGCAACAAAGGTGATGAAAGCCTCTGCACACAGAAAACACTGATTATTTAGAAGTAAGATATTTTGCTACAGCATGTTAAACTTAATATTTTTAAATTCTAAATTTAGGATCGAAAACATTTTGTTTAAGGAAAAAATAAACACAAATACTATTAAAACATATGAATGTTTCTCAAAATCAGAGCATAATTTTCTAGTTTAAAGACACAAAATTTTTTTACTAATCCAAAATCTCATTTTGAGGAACATTTTAAAGTATTCATTTCATTTTGTTTTATAGGAACATAGGACTTGAAAGGACCTCAGAAGTAGTAGCCACTTCATCATAAATGTAAAAAGCTCCCTGATAAAACTAGAGACATTGTCAGTTTCCATTCCTTCAGATTCTGGCAGAATTAGAACACCTTTGCTCTGTTAAGCCTCTTACCCTTTGACTGAAGTTTCTTCAAGATTTTTTGGTATCCACCTGCACCATCCTTCAGACTCCACTTTTGGGAAAAAAGGCATTTGCATGCCTTTCAGAAGATTGGAGAGCAGGGTTTAAAAACATTTTTTATTCAATATTTTTAAAATATTTACAAAAAAGAAGAAGTATTCCATAGGTGCAGGTCAATTAGGAAGGCTAAAAGGACTACATGAAGAGCTGAAAGAATCAGAATCATAGAATCATATGGGGTTGGAAGAGACCTCTGGAGATCATCTAGTCCAAACCCCCCACCAGAGCGGGTCTACCTAGAGCACATTCCACAGGAACTTGTCCAAGCGGGTTTTGAAAGAGAAGGAGACTCCACCACCTCTCTGGGCAGCCTGTTCCAGGGCTCTACCACTCCTACAAAGTGGTAGACGTTCCTCCTCGTGTTTAGGTGGAACTTCTTATACTCAAGTTTGTGCCCATTTCCTCTTGTCCTGTCACTGGGCACCA
>JAOXNO010000013.1:27763184-27782203 GCA_028565335.1 Limnodromus scolopaceus
TAGATGATCTTAAAAGGTCCCTTCCAACCTAGGTGACTCTGTGATTCTGTGATTCTGTGACTGAGGCTGACCTGTGGTATATATTTGTTACTTGCCAACTCATTCATATTCAGAGATTGTCTGATGTACAGGTTCTTTTCTTCTATAATATATCATAAAAAATTATAACACTTAAGGTTATATTCAGCTCTCTTTTGCAAAGGGCTAAAGAATTGAGTAGATTTGAGTCACTATACTATTATTATATTTAACATTTTTTCTCCATTTCTTGTTCAAGGCTGGATCTAGAACTATAATGTGTGATTAAAAAAAAAGTCATTGGAATGTGCTAATATACTATGCTTTGAAACTTGTAATTAGATGCTTCTGTGCATATCATCTGATTTTCCATCATTGCTTGTAGTCAAAATTACGTTGATTTTCTCTGTATACATTCATCTGGAAACTTTAATTATGCTTTACCATCTTACCTTTGGGGAAGGCATAAATCATCTACATAGTATCCTGCATTGAAATTATGATGATAACTTGGTTATTTAAGAGGACTCAGGACAGCCATTACTGCGGTGTCACTTAAAATACACAACTAAAGCGTAATAAATTTTGAGTTTCTTACTCAAAAAATAAATTTTTTGTGACATCATCAGAAATTGTAATGATGTGATTATACATCATATACTAGAGTCATAATGACATTCTAATTATGCAAGGAGAAGTATTTATACTAAAACAGGCAATTAGGTGTAATTACACTAATGATGTAAATGTGCAAGAATTAACTGAAATTGATTTGAAAAGGAACTAGGGAAATGTGTACAAATAAAACACATTTGATGGCTAAAAAAAGCAAATTTCTCTGTTAAATGTTAAGTCTTAATTATTTATTAGGAACATCATGCAAGGAAATGCCCCAAGGTCATTTTTCCTCCCAGAGTTCCTACTAAATGTTGCTATTGTCTGACCCTTAAGGAGAGTGAGAGATTATATTTTTTCCTCAGATCTTTTCAGCCAGATGGAGAGGGAATCTCTTAAGAATGCTCTCCAAAAGAAGTATCTGTGGCTACCTATGTGTTTAGTTATTACATAATGCAACTGGCACTCATACTTTTCATGTTTTCCCCAAAATAACTAAGATACGTTACATGCAGGTAGCTGGAATATCACTTCTTACTTTCTTTGTTAACATTTTCTTTGTAGCCTGATTACTTTCTTGCTCTCAGATCCCTGTCTTATGTCCCTCCTTCCTTGTTCACCACAGGGCAATAACTAAGTCAAAATTAGGTTTTAAGAAAATCCTAGTCTTGACTGTCCCATCCATGCAGTTACCTCATCATCTGTAGTACATTTTGCAGAATTTTCTTCTACTTGATTTTCTTTGGATTTACCTGAAAATTCATAAATGTTTTTAACACAGTTTTGTTTGTGTGAATCACAGTTTAAACCAAATATGCTTACTGCGTCCAGCTCTGGAGTCCTCAGCACAAGAAGTACATGGACCTGTTGGAGTAGGTCCAGAGGAGGGCCACGAAGATGAGCAGAGGGCTGAGGAGCCCCTTCCAGTACCTGAAGGGGGCCTACAGGAGAGATGAGGAGGGACTCTTTGTCAGGGGGTGGAGCCAAAGGACAAGGGTAAATGGTTTTAAACTGAAAGAGGGGAGATTTAGATGAGATATTAGGAAGAAATTCTTTCCTGTGAGGTTGGTGAGACACTGGAACAGGTTGCTCATAGAAGCTGTGGCTGCCCCATCCCTGGAGGTGTTCAAGGCCAGGCTGGATGGGGCTTTGAGCAACCTGGTCTAGTGGGAGGTGTCCCTGCCCATGATCAATGATCTTTAAGGTCCCTTCCAACCTAATCCATTCCATGATTATGTGAAATGCTTATTAAGAAACCAAAGGAATGTTTATCATCATGAAGAGTCTATAAGCAAAACAAATAATATGTCAATAAGCAAAGGAAATTGTTCGGTGTTTCACATCTATGGGTAAATTGCATATTTAATGCACACATTGATAATATTATGCAATTCTAAAATAAACTAATGTATAGCATCTATATGAGTGTGTATGTCTGAAAACATTGTGTGTATACATACATGTACATATATGTATATCTGTGTATATATACATAGCTGTGTATGTATAAACAAAAATCTGAACTTGGGCTCAGCAAGAGTTGTTGAAAAATAGAAGTCCAGTTGTCTGTTACTTACCCTTTTCACAGGATTCTCAAGTTTCAACTGTCAGATATGCAAATCTATGTCTTCAGGATGAGGTTTCAATTCCAGGGCAACAACTTTTCCACATGCATAAGGAAGTTGAAGCTAAGTCTACAGTTGAAACATTAGAGACTGAAGCAATTTGTTTAATGGTGTAAGTTAAGACACATAAGGGAATATGCAACATGAAAGACAAAATGAATTCCCAACACTTTCCCAAACCTTGTAGAAGTAGCATAGTTCAAACTGATACAGAGATTTTTATTTTGCATAATGAATTGACTTTCAGTTTTTTACTTTAAAAAAATGTGATTCGGAAAAGTATTTTTATCTAATTCTGTTTTACTAACTAAAATGAACAAACTTATATGTTTGTGAGAAGTCACTCCCTAGGAGAAAGAAAGAGCAAATATTTCCTAAGAGTTCCTTTTTATCTCTTTAATTCAGGTATAATACTTAGCAGTAGAAAAATAAAAAAACAATTGTAATAACAGAAACCAAAGACAAAGAAAATTACTGCATAAATGCAAGTGGATTTGAATTTGAAATAACTCTTTCCTCTTAATTTAAGTCTGAAAACGTTCAACCACAAAGGTTTTCTTTTTCAATGAAATATACAGCCAGATTATGGAGAGGCGAAGAATATTTGATGGGAAATCAGGGATGCGTGGAAAAGGAACAAAAGAAGGGCTGTGTTTTGCCATACGTGCCTCTTCTTCATGGAGCCAGTAGTGCTGAAAGGATCTGACAGGATTGTGACTCAGGCAAACTAATAGGCCAGACAGTCACTCCTCATTCCAAACTAACTCTTATTTATTTTTAAACTAAGCCGATGCAATGTTAAGGTTGTGACATAAAATGACAAAAAAATGGACTAAATATGTAAGGTTAGAATCTATCTCTTATCCTTTTACAGTCAGAGCTTAGTGCTGCCTTCTGACCTCTAAGCACAGTTCACAATATAGTTGACAAAATAAATTATTTTGTCCATAAGTGGAGTGTCAAATCACCATTCTGTTTCTTAGTGGGATGTGAGTTCTCATTCTGTCTTCCATTTTATCTCACAGGCTCACTTATCTGGTAGGTCAGCTTCAGCCTAAGTTGATATAGGGAGTGCTTTATATCATTTCATTTTTGAATGAAATACATGTCTCAGCCTTGCTAAGACAGGTACAAAATTGACACGAGACCAAAGACAGTGAGGGGCAAAACTAATGATAAACAAGGTTATATCCCACTACAAATGGATCTCTACAGTTCTGGGTGAAGTTCTGTTTTGCAGTATGCTCCCCTTCTTTTCTAGTCTTTTCAGAGACAATGTCCCCAGAAGATTTGATCAGAGAAAGGATGAGCAGAAAGCAGTTACCTCCTTCAGGCTTTCCAGAAGATAGGTCTAATGTATGGTGACATAGCCTGTAGAATTCTTTACTACTGGCAATGTTGGCAATCTTTCGACCATTAAGGAACTCAGTAGGATGATGTTCCCAGGATATGGTATGGAAAGGAAATGGCAATATCTGCATTTGAACAAAAGCCATGCGGGAGCAGAGTGTGATTCGATAGCTGACTAGTTAGAATGGTTTTCTGGGTGTTGAGATGATTTGGTCTTTGGCTTGTAATGATTGAGCAGACCACAGATTAGCTCCAGCAAATGACAACTTGTTGTCTACTGTAATATGATGACTTCTGTCAAAACTTCATAAACTCAAACAGATTGGGAAAAAGCCTCAGTCAAAGTCACATCCATCCCAGGAGTATTCTATGAGCGCTTGATTAAAGGGAGAAAGAAAACCAGAAATATCTCTTTTAGATACTCACTTTTTAAAGAAAGAGTGACATGGAGAGAGCATCTACAGCTATGATTCACAAGTGGAGATGGGATTTCAGCTATCTTTTCACGTGGTAATGATTTTGTGGAGTGCAGTTAAAGATTAATCTTTCCTCAACATTTCTTATGAGGTAGTTTATGAGGATTCCTTCCATCCTCCTAGTGTATGATATTTACAGCATAAAGTGGCTTACTTCCTAGACATGGAGGGACCTCAAAGTCTAACTTTGGGTCCTGCAGGGTGCTAAGAAGTTGAAGAATTGCAACACAGGATTTTGTCACTTATTTCTCCCTTTTATGAGCTGAGACCAGCTGTTTAAATGTGATTGCAATTCTTTTTTTTTTTTTTTCCCCAGAAACATATTGGTTACAGGGCAACCCTCTCTTTCAACATCTGTTCAACATATTACTCATATA
Organism: Limnodromus scolopaceus; assembly: GCA_028565335.1. Lineage (NCBI taxonomy): Eukaryota > Metazoa > Chordata > Aves > Charadriiformes > Scolopacidae > Limnodromus > Limnodromus scolopaceus. The sequence continues at coordinate 27,767,646 of JAOXNO010000013.1, forward strand.
TTCAGATTTTCCTGCTCACTCAGCATGTTATAGCTCATTACAATATACTAAATATTCTTCTGGAGTGAGCAGGAGGGGTTTCACAGGCTTCAAGTTTGCTGATTCCAGCTAAACTGGAATCAAAGCTCTTAGTTTTGACCACTATGACTTCACACGTCATTTCTCTTATGTGTAGTCATGCACTGCAGTCCTAGTACCAAGATAAATGGAACTGAGCTCACACAGGGTTAAACCACAACTTCTCAAGAAGAATGTCTACAATTATATGGTCCCACGCAGAATTTTCATTGGTTACTCTTCTAACTACAGAGAATCACAGCATTAGTCATACAATATTTTTTAATTTGAGTTACCTTTTTCTGTTTGTTTGTTTGCTACCTAAGTTTAAGACAGATTTTCTTCATTTTTTTGTTTTCTTTTTGGGCTTTTAAACAATCATAAATTAGAATCCATGTCATGCTTCACCTGATGAGTTACAATGTACTGCATTGGACAAAGAAAAAGTAATTATTATGTAGCATCTGAATTTTAAGTCTGAAACATAACTTTAACCTTAACACTTCTAGGTATAATTTGCAGTTTAATTCAATATCTGCATGCTGCTACAGATTCTACTGAAACTGTTGCTAGGAAAGAAACATTGCTTTTCCAAAGTTCTTAGAAGTTTATGGTAGCCTGTCTACATCTGTTGGATCTCTTTCTCTCAGTTACTGTTTTTGGCCTTTCCTTTATCATCTTTAATCATATGTTTTGCTCTTGACCATGCGACCATCTTTATCTAATGATACTAGATATTAAATTAAAAGGGAGAATCTCTAAAGTATAAGATTGTCTTCCTACTTTGTCATTGCTTCTATAACTATTTCTCCATGTATGCATTTTGCTTCATGAAATATATTATTTGAAAAAAAAACCCTAATATATGTGAAAAAAACCTAAATGGAATATACTGAAAACAATTCTTAAGAACCTAGTGTGAAACCCATTGCCATGTATAAGTGTGCAGTTATGTGAGCTACTGAATATCTAGAAAGCGTCAAGCACTCGTGTCCCTCAATACTTTTACAAGGAGTTCTGTGTATCCAAAAACATTGCAGAGGGTGCTAACCTTGACATACAAAACTGAAATGACAGAATATAAGAGCAATAATTCCTTCTCTATAATCTGGAAATATCAACCTCACAGAATACTGTCCAGAAATTTAAAAGTAGCTCTCATGTGGTTTTCAGGTGCTAAATACATAATTTTATTAGGCACAGTGACAAAAAATACACAAACTTGGGAAACCTTTCTTTTGTGTAGAAGACAGTAGAAGTATGCTGGCATCTACATACAGTGATTTTTTTTTAATCAAAGATCCTGAGTAACATACTGTAAAATGGTGATTTGTGAAAATCACAGAACTGTAGAAAAGCTAAAATGCATCCAGTTTTCTTATCAGTTCACATAATTTCTCCAGGAAGACATGGGTCTGAAGTAATGAGGTTACAAGGCACAAAAATCACACAGGCCAAGAATGCTGGCTATGGTCAAATGATTTACTCATCAGCATTAAACTACATATGCAAAGCTTTTGGCCATTGTGTTCCCAGCTGGCAGCTACCACTAACATCTGGGCCATTAACATCAGAATTAGTAATCTAGAGAATTGTTCCTTCTATCTCTTCCAGCTAATACTGGACTCCAATTAGTGCTCTTCCAAGCCCACCTGCAAAAATGTCTAACAGCTTGAAATACCCAAATGTTACAGAATGTGGAAGGTTACACAAAGAGCAAATAAGATCACAGCTACTTGGAATATTCTGTAGGCTTTAAGGGTAGGAATCATTCCCTCTCTTAACCCTTTAGCACATGACTGTGATGACCATTTCCTTAGAGACAGAGCCCAAACTATTTTATCAGATAAAAGTTTCCTGACCACAGGTCTGCAGATAAAACCAGAAGTTCTTAAAATTAAACAACAAAAATACAATGGTTCTTTGTCAGATGATTTCTCCCTCCAAGAACTACTTTTACTGTGACACCTAGCACTTAAACAGTGAGTGCAAAAGCCAGGGATAAGTGGTTATTTATATACTGTTTTGCTTTTATTTAGCTAACAACAACATAGAAATCTTAAAACTCATAGATGATTTAGTCAAGAGGACCCACTACCATGCCTACAAAACTATCTTTCTCAAATGAATCCATCATTACCGCTTTCCCCTGTCCTCGTCATGCTTTTTAAGATCATTGCATTCTTTATGTGTTTAGTTTTTAAATTAAATGTAAAGGCACCAGAACCACAGTTGTGAATTTTATAACATCACAGGGCCTAGAGCCTTCATTTTTCCTAGAAATACTTAGTAATTAGAATAACAGTGTGATACCACAGTTGCAGCTCCAGCACATTAGTGACATCACCAGCCTGCTCTTCTCTGAATGCATTTCCTCAGATAGTAGAGCTGTCTACACTAAAGCTGAACTGGAGCTTGAGTATTTTTTTTTTTTTGAGAAGTTTTATAGAAGCACAGATTTGTAGATAGGTTAAATGCCACTATATGTGGCGGAGTAAATGAAATAATTTTCTTCTGGAAGGGCTTGGGTTTGTACTTGTCCTGACTTTGGGATCCTGAAGCCTTATTTTTCCAACCCTTCATTCATCTCCACTTTTTTGTAATTTTATCCTCCTTCCACCCGGATCACCAAAGTATCAAAAGGAAGTAGATGTCTATTCAGCTGTCTTTTATGGTTTGTGTGCACCTAGATTTCTTCTGTGTCTCTTTGATTGGCCAGTAGGGTCAATAAGAGAGCTGTGAAGCTGTGAATGAGGGATATAAATCACTGGACTTTTCAGGATCTTGTGTTAAATTTTAGGTATCCTGATGTTAACCCCAATAACAATGTTTGCCTGTGCTTATTAGGCAACTAATGAACTCAAGAGAAACTTAGAGCATGTGGAAGATGCAGGAAACCAGGACTGGATAAACTTAATAACACTTTTACCTTTGATATTTTTGCTTAAGAGAGATTCTTTATTAGCTGTTTTTCCTCCACTTCATCACAATTTGAAAAGTTCCCAGTTGCATAAGGCTTAGACAATTATATGAAAGCTACGAAGTGATTTAATTTCACCTAAATAGTGGAGCTACATAACATGTCTTTCCCTCTGAAATAACTAGATAATCACACTTTGAACTTGAGTCTTGAGTGATGCAGAACATCATGCTGAGAATTTGAACTCCTATAATTTGATTTTGGAACAGTACATTCATTTCATTTGCAAGTGTACAGAAGGGAGAACACTGCAGTCAATTATGGTCAAATGTGTAGGAATTTGTCTCGATTGGTGAGATAAACTGTGATGATTCCAATGTGCATGAGAGACACGTACAGTACCAGTACCAGGACATGTACAGTCACATTGTGGAAAAAAAAGGGGGGGGGGAAGTTTCAGTGGCAAAACTGAGAACTTTTATGTAGGAAAACCAAATACAGTTCTCAGCCCTGAGGACCCCTGATGTAGGGCTCTTCATCTGCTCTTCAGTGGGACAAGGAAACTCCCAATGTTAAATAAATCAAATTTCTGTTAACTAATAATGAAGGCAGCATCAGCTGTCAACAAACGGGGAATTTCTTTCTTTGCTAAAAACTCTTTACATGCCTTATCAGGGAAAACAATTTTGTCCAACTTGTCAGTCAAAACATTTATTACTTTAAACTGGTAGGCAAACTTAAATGGCCTCATGTTTCTTTATTTTCACAAATTCGGATATCTGAGATGGTTTTTGTATTTTACTCATGTCTGAAATGTATTATTAAAATCAACAAAAACACAACAGTAAAAAAGAAGTTTCCAGCCGAGATAAATGGATGGAACTTTACCAAATCCTTTGTTACTACATTGATTTACCAGCTGCTAACCTGGCTTTTTATATAGACAGTATAAAAGCAAGGCAAAAGAATTCATATAAGAAGGTCAAGTACTTTAACTAATGACTGGCTTCTCACTAGTTTACCTCACTACTTTGACACGCAAATTCCCAGGGGGATCAGGGCCCTGTCTTTCTGAACAAAATCATTCTGAAGGCGGACAATGCAGTGTCTCTTAAGACTAATTGACTGGTGCTATAATCAGTCAAATTATAACATGAATTGTATTAATGCTAATTACAGAGGAGAAAGATGATCTTGTGCCAATAGTACAAGACTGATAGTTGAGGAGATTTAAATGCTCTTTCCATCTTTGCCACTGCTTTTCTGTGTACTCTTGGGCAAGTCATATGAACTCAGTTTACCATACATTGTGCTTGGTAAATGTATTTACCAAAATTTTCCTCTCTTATGTTGCTGCTTCAAAGGAGCAGTATGAGACTAATTTGCTGACAGCACTTGGAAACCATACATGTAAAAGTACCCCAGAACTAATAGGATTACACTGCTTTGTAGGGACTTTGCACCACTGTGTGAGAAATTAGGGCCATCTATCAGTTAATCTGTCTCCACAAAGTTCCTATGAGTGAGGATATTTCAGTGATGACTTTGATTCTTTCTCTGGAAAGATAAAAACCCTGAACTTAGAAATGTTGTGAAAAAAAATGAAAAAAGGGAGGAGAAAGAGCAAGGCAGAAGGAAGTCCTCCGTGTTTGTATGGTTGATAGGTAGATATCTGTCATACAGCAAAGTATTAAATGTTGTTGCTTTGCCATGCGTTTGCACCATCCATTTACATTCCCCAACTTTTACAAGCTGAGTATGTCCCACTTTTACATAAGCACCAGAATGTGAAATTGAAGGCTTCCTGAGTTCTTCCCCATTCAGTCACATTGTAGTAAAGTGGCATAATTTTATCCTTTTTATTAAACCACTGCTTGATTTCCTTAATCAGTTTTTCCTTTTTTGTTTTAAGTGGAAGGAAAGATGGGTGAAAGCCGTGCATTATAGCAGTAATTAACTTTTAGTAGCCTTTGTTGTTGAATTCCCTAGCAGCTGAAGAGATTATTTGTGTTGCTACAGAATATCAATTAGACTTTTGGATTGTAGAGAGCGCACAGCAAAAATTGTACCTTCTCTATAAGGGCCCATATATGTCAAATAGTATGTAACAACTTCATTACATGACGTTTGGTGAGTACAAGAAGAATTACTAGTGTCCTCTGGAAATGAGGTGCAAATCTCGACAGACCAACACCTGAAAATGTCAGGAATAGAAAGCTGAAAATTTAAACTGCTGGTTTCAGATACCTTGATTGTCTTGGGTCTTGTAATCCTTTATTTTTATTGAACACTGAATGGCTATAGCTAGGCTAATAAGAATTAGAAGCAAGAAATGGCTTAAGCTTTCCAAATATCTCTCACTATGTGTCAAAATACAGTGAAATGTTAGTTCTTCAGTGCAGTGTCATTCTTGAGAGATAGCTGAATTATGTTGTGTGAAAGAGGACATATAATATTATTACTGCAAATAATACCTCATAAGAAAGGAAATGGATGCTCTTAAAATGGGATGTGGGGGACAATGGAAGAATTTTTTTCAGTTTGTATATTGTATTAAAACCAACAAGAATTAATTTCCCACTTCTCTTGTGGCTCTAATGAAGATTTTCCTTCTTGGGGTCAAGACCCCGAATGTCTTTTCACACATTTGTAAATCTGTGTTGTGGAAAAAATGATGCACTTCACTTGTAAGAGAGAAGCAGCAATATCTTTATTGATATAAATCAGTGATTTAACAAAGTTTGATAGTAAATGTGACGGTGTTTTAAGAAGATTCGATGGCAAGGTACATTTCGTTATTTACTACATAGAGAACAGGGTCAGACAAAACTGTGAGAGAGACCCTCCCATTGAGTCAAGGTTCAGAGAGGACCCCCTTTGCTTTCTAAACTCCTTCTCAGACACGAGTATCGGTGCGGCTCAAGGCAATTCCAGTCCCAGACTTGATCAACAGTTTATTTCTAAAGGATTATATGTGCACAATCACTCCAAGATATAATCATAGATCCATAGAATCGTCTAGGTTGGAAGAGACCCTTGGGATCATCGAGTCACACCCATCTATCCTACTCTACAAAGTTCTCCCCTGCACCATATCTCCCAACACCACACCTAAACAGCTCTTAAACACAGCCAGGGATGGTGACTCAACCACCTCCCTGGGCAGCCTATTCCAATGCCTGATCACTCTTAGTGAAGCTTCAATGTTTAGCATGCGATTAGTCACTTACCGAGGATCTGTTGTGGCAAGAAATCCCTGAATCTCAGGAAGTAACTTTGAGAGGCATCCCTACTCAAGGGGAGGTCCTGGTGTGCCCCCCACTACTGTGCAGGAGAGCTCAAAGGGCTCTTGGGCCATTCGCTATTTATAGGGGCAAGATGATTGACTTATAGTCATATTTGAGTATCGACCACAGTACCAGCGATCACTAACTGTCAAACAGGGTGAACCAATAAATAAAAATTCACATTTGTCCATATTTGGTATCAAAAGTTGTTTATACAAATAGCAAGAGATATGTCAAGCTTCAAAGAGCTGGTGTCAGATACCATCCAAAAATATAAGGAAGGAAATATGACTGTGAACACCATGAGCATACAAATAAAAAAGACCACAAGCTTTTTAGTTCAGGCCCTCAGTGGGTTTACTCCAGCTGCCTCTTCAATATGGCACTTAGAATATAAGGTCATCATCAATTTTATGTATGTATTTCTTTTCACTGTATTGCAGGCTATTTGCAACAAAAACCCTTCGCTACTGTTTTTGTTTGCTATTTTTCTCTTTTCTGCAAGTCAATGTACATGTGTATTGACATATGTGACTGGCTGGGAAGTATTTTTTCAATTAAGTGTGAAATGTAACAATGAGAAAAGAATCTCAATGCAAAAGGAACAGCCGCAGGAAAAAGTTGGCTGTGATGGTATCTGTCCTATGTAGGCTTTGATGATACCACGTACAAGAACACTTTATTCTGGAAGCACTTTTTTGGCTGAATCACTGATATTTATTAATATAAATTTATATTATTTAAAGCCAGAGGTACTTTAACAGATCGTGTCAAAGACAGTAGTCCCTAAAACTCTTGCTTTCTTTAATTCTGCCTCATTCACCTACACCATTTAAATGATACCATGGAACATGATACCAAACGATATGCCATTATGTTTGAAGCTATAAATTGATCCTTCCAAACTGTACTGTTTTAGTCAATAAAAATGAGGAACATTCCAGCACCAACACTCTAGAAAAGTGCCATCTTAATCCAAATTCAAACTAATTAGAAGAATTATGCTATTCAATATTACCATAGGTCTTTCAGTTTTCATTCTCATTTCCTTTACTTCAAAAAGATACAAAAGAGATACAATCTTTAGTAAAAATTTGTCTTATTTGTTTTTACTGCAGCATTTACGAAGGAAGGAAAATCTGAATCATTAATAAATATTAAACCACCTCAGGATCCATTTCCAAAACAAAATCTTCCACTGGCTCTTCAGCCAGGTGAAGTTGTCAAATTCACAGTGCCCTCTATCTAATTATCCTAGGTAATATCATTCATTCTCTATTTGGACATGTGCACCCTGCCAATTAAAAGAGCATACCTTCCTTCTGTTAATACCACTGCCCTTAATTAGAGTTTTTGATGGTTTTCAAGAGGGACCAGAAAACAGCCCATCTGTTTAGGCAGAGGTTTATTTAACGTTGCATATGTAAGAGCTGGATAATACAGACGTATGATTACCAAACAGCAACTGCGTTAGTCAAATAGCTCCTGTGTCCTTGAGTGACTTCAGATAACTGGGTTGCTTTTGGGTAGCATTATATTTACTTCAGTTCAAGAAAATCCAAAAATGTCAATTATTATTTCTTTATTCATATCTGCCATTATATATGTTAATGCCTAGTAGCTAACTAATTACCGATCTTGCTTGTTAATTTAGTTAAATATATGACTAGGATTAAGCTGTAAGAATTTAATCACTAAACTAAAACTTTATGAAAAGGAAAAGCCTGCTCTTATACCTTTTATTTCACATGCCATCTACAGGAGCAAGAGTCATATCGCTTTATTATTTTGCATATAAGTTGCTTGACAAGCTTTCACTACTGTACTTTTTGATACTACGCTTCCAAAGGCTGAGATACGCAGAAATTATATATCACCTGTGATTCATACATTGCCTTTGTGCCTTTGAATTCAAGCTCATTTTCTAGAACAAACGGGTGTAATATATTTTTAAAAAGGGGAAGGTAAAAAAAATAAAAAAAGAGAGAGCAGTTATCCATTTATTAAGTGCGAGTACACCAAATGAGACATTGTGTATATCAGGTGGTAACAGAGGAAATGGAGGCAAGAGGGTAGATAATCCTAGGGTAGTTTCTTTATTACTTTTTTGACAACCTTTTTTCTTCCTTTAAAAAACACAAAAAATAGCATAGCAACATATTTCCCAAACTTTTTTCATTACGTAATTCCTAATAAGTTAATATTTATGCTAAAAAAATCATGTGTTAGAGGATGGTATCTAAAAGCTGAAACATTTCTATAGGTTGGTTGTCAACACAGCTCAGTGTCTTTACTTTTTACATTTTGGCTAATATAAATGTTTATCTAATATATTCTCATTAAAAGATATTTATTTAGAAATTTAATGCTATCATACATTCAGAATGTCAAGATATGAATGCTAAAAACGGACAAACAGACTTATATGTAAAGGACAAGAGCATCTTCATGTATGCATAATTCTAGCTCCATGAATTTTGAATCAACTAGACCATCAAAGCTTAAATTCTGGCATCAGAAACACGCCATTGTTATTAATACAAACAAACTCGTTCTGTCTTTGGAAAACAATCCTATAAGGACCAAATTGTGTAAACACACACTTCTGCTCCTCTGGATTTTGGCTTAATTAACTTTTCCCCCTGCTCCTCACTGATAATTACCCTCAGTTCCCTTTATGGAAACAAGGGATCTCTGCAAATTGTAGTTCAAGATTGTAGGGACCATTATGATAGTGCTTGCGTTTCAACAATTATTTAACAGCAACAACAACAAACGTGCAAATGTTTTTAGATGGACAATCCAGATTTACTTATTTCTAGCATCTTTGCATTAATATTTGTTTTGTTACTTGTATTCGTTATTACAGTTGCCCTCCCAATTTATGTCTGTAAAATCCAGATGACACCTGGTAGGCTTTGATGAATTATTTTATGCTTTAAGTGGATATACAGCAATGTGGAGTCATCTAAGATTCCAGTATGTTAAAGAGCAATTCTTCATTCTAGTTCACCACATGGTCCAACAACCAATTGTACTAATAAAAATGAGGGAGGCATCATGGTTTCAATATAAATAGTCTGGACTAGAGGAGACTGATGCTGCCCAGAGATGTGCACATCAAAACAAAACCCTGCAGTCAGTGACCTCGTGACACATGTGAAGGTCTTATTTGCTAAAGGATCAGAAGAATGTCCTACCAATAACCAGATATGTCACCAAATGATAAAAAAAAGATGAATTAAAAATTACTGTGTTCAGCCCTTGTCAGAGTATTTCTCTGCACAGGGAAATTTGGGATTTTAGAACCCCTTAACCGATGATCAGAACCACAGCCCACTTTAATAGGAACAAATGCAAAGTGACCAATTTTGTCACTCCTCTTTCTTTTTTTCTGAAATGATAATCTACCGAAGTTGAGAAGACGAACTCAAAATCTATGCCCTTTGATGGAATAAGCTATTCCCAGAACTCCAGAACTCTGGGAGTTCTCTAGCTCCCAGACTCCAGTCAGGGAGCACAATTTAAGTCCTTTTACTGGGGATTGCAATGTTTTGGTAATGTCCATCAGGAACATGGCTGCTGATTCCTGATATCCTGATATCTTGTCACACACCCTCTAAAGATGCCAGCCAGTATGTAACATTACAGTAAGAGACAGAAATAAAAATTATTTATATATTTAAAGACATAGGAAGATAAGTGAATCAAAAATATTCACAACAAAGCCATTGTGCGTGATATTTTTTGTTGTAAAATAATGAAAGAAGAGTTTCTAAACTGCAGTCAAGTGCTACAAATATTATGTATGAGAGTGCAGATACAATTAATATTTCAAAAAGCCTCTCTGCACAGTATCACACTGCAGGCCTGGTCATGGCGGGGCCTTCAATGAGCGATCTCTCTGTACTGTACAGCAGTCTGCAGTGTAGAGAGAACCTTGGTCTGTTTATACACTCAGACTATACGATATTCATAAGTTCTGGTGTCCCTCTTGTCACTCTTGCTTCAGATTGCGCTTTCCTTTACGCGGCAATGTCCATTTACTGAAATACCTGTGTCCTTCTATAATCAAATGCATTAACCCCATAGTACAAATAAATGTAGTGCTCAGGGTGATGCATGAAAATATTGTTAAGAGAAATCTTTCATTAATAACCTGCTTATACTTTGCACTTCAGTCGCCTGGCTCATTTTCAGGATGATCAGAATATCAAGATGTTACATCCCACCTCCTGTTACAGAGATCATTCCCTTCTACTTCCTCTGTATTTCTTCCCTCCTGATAGTGATTACATTCTCTTCCAATTACCTCGGTATCAGTTTAAAAAGACATCACTATTTTATCTCCTTTGGAACAAGCTACACTGAAAAACATAAAAAAGAAACCTACACTGACAAGAAGACCAGGTGTTTCTGTCAAGCTTTTTCTGTGAAACATTTTCAGTTTCAGCAAAGCAAAATCCCAGACATTTAAACCTAGCTATTTTTTTCTCTATTTATTTTTAGATAAGGAATTGGTTTGCAAGCTAAGTCTTATTACAAAATTAATCTCCAGTTTATTCAGAAAGACACCATGAAAAGAGAAAGATGACACTGTGAAGAACGGAAAGAAGCAGGGAGACTCTAAACACAGGTGCATCTTAAGCATCTTTTCTATTCGAAAGGTTTTTATGGACTCTAGTGTAGGCTCAAAAATCTTTAAGCAAGTCAGCCATTCCACCATTAAGGATTAACAGAGAAAAGTGAATGAGGATCTGGCGCAGAACCCCAGACGGCTTCAATCCACTAGGTTTGGTCTGCTTCTTGTCACAGTCATAGAACATAGAACATAACACTCATAATTTTTTATTATTATATTTTCTTCTCTTTAAAAATTATATACATATTACTCCACTCTGAGTTTACCTGCTAATTCAGTGCTACCTTTCTCCAGGATGATCAGTTTTACCGAAATTACCATTTTACTTTCTTTTGACTACGAGGCAGAATTTGATCTCTGAGAGGTTATACGAGTTTCTTTGAGAGGTTTTATTTTATATGATTTGATTATTTTTCCCTCCTCAGATCCATTTATAGAGTGAAAAGTAGTGCGCTTCACCCCAGGAAGATCTAAGACCATCCAACATATCTATCACTGCCTTCTTGAGATTTCTTTTATTTTTTTTTTCCCCCTGAGGAAACAATTCAGTGTTAATACAATCTAATGTAAGACCTCAGCTGAAATTGGGTGCTCCCTTGGTACAAGTGTTTTAATCATGTAGGTCAAGAGCATGGCGTCTCTTTCTTTACAGCTGCCTTAAAAATTCCCTAAGATAATTTCTTCTCAGCTCCTGTGCTGTAAACCAGACAGGCTTAAGTTTCCCAACACACATCCCTCCTCAACACACATCCCTCCTCTCATGCAGAATCTTCTCCAATATATAAAATCTGAGTGTGTGGGTGACTCTGTGTGCATGTGTGAGCATGTATGTATGCATTCTGTCAGAATTTATAAATTAAAAAAAAAGATTAGGCATAAAGAAAGAAATAAAAATGTGCATATACATATAAGTATGAATGTATATGTGTGTATATATATAATCAAATTGATACTTATGTTATTTAGCACGTCTGAAGACAGAGTTTCTCACACGCAATGTATTTGAATTAATGTAACTCTACTCCAATCTGATGCAAACAATTCAGAATCTGAGAAGCTGCTTTACCCTATATTTGATTTCTACCTAGCTACATCTATGATTTTTTTTTTGCTTCTACAAGTAAGCTTCCTTCTTTTAGGAATGGGGTCATCAGTTTGCTTACAGAATAATAGCTAAATGTTAAGAACTCCCGGTAACGATACCATTTTCTGGATGCAAACTGACAAATTAAAGCTTCCATTATTTTTCCCTCATGTATGTGGAGATGTGCAACCTCTCATCCCAGTGTTCAGAATAGAAAAGGCAAGAAAAAAACATCAAAACCACTTTTAATCAATTATATTCTTGGGGGAAAACAAGAAATTTTCTCACTTTCCTGACAGTACCCCTATGTAGTTATAAATAGTAACATTTTATTTATTACACTCTCAATGATAGTCTTTTAGGAGGATTACTTACTTCTGCAGTGATACTATCTACTAATTTTGAGCACGTCAGTACACATTTGGCCTCCCAAACTGTCTGAACTTGTTCTAGTAAATGTATGTCATTGGCTCTCTGTGCTTGTTGTGTGTTATTATTTTACTTTATTAACTTATCTTTGGTTCACCCGGTGTCATCATTAGTTAAAACCTGGTAGACAGAGAAGGATGAGGGTTGGCAAGTGATACAAGTAACAAATGCATCATATACCACCACCCAAGCTGACCTTTTTAAAAATAATGGAGTTTTGTTCCTCTTAACCCACATAATTTGCTAGGACTGGATATACAGGACTACAGATTGTCATGGCAATATGGGCAGTAACCCGTATAGACAAAACCATGTTGAAGACTTCCATGGTAACTCCTGTTTGTTTATGCTAATCCCTGCTGCAAAATGTTTTCAACTTCTTAGCTCAAGCTCTGTCAACTGAACGTGTAGAGTTTCAATATGATGCACAAGATATCCATCCTGTTTATGCATTTCAAAACGAGCTATGAAGCTTAGGATATAAGGCTGGTTATGGTTTTAAACAGAAGTTTTAGGAAGCTACTTTCCAACTGTATGAGTAGATAATCAACAAAGTGTGAAACGGGTTACTTCAGCCCCATGAAATCAATGCAGATCTTGCCAATCCCTTGAGACAGTGGAAGCTCCTGTTATTTTTATCACAAGATAGGGAAAAGGTCAAAGTGATAAATGGTGCCCTAGGGAGGGTCCACAGAGTGTGTGACACTACCAGCACCATCCAGCAGCTTTTCCCAATCATCAGGAATCCCTGTGCCGGGTGTTACAGGTGGGCAAAGTGTCAACCAGAAAAAATAGTTGTGCACTTGGGCCAGGGAACAGAAAATCAACTCAATATAAATAGAGTGTAGACAGGGAAGGAGCTGCTCATGGGATTGTGCTGGTGGGTCTTGATTACTTAACTTTTTACATTCATCTCATATAGAGAAGAGGAGCTTCATGTGGGGTACCTCCAGAAAGAGGTATATTACTGCTTCTCATAAATGAGCCAAAAAAATAAACATAGGTAAAAAGATTTTTCCAAGTGAAAACAAAACGTTGGTGAAGAAAAATGGGTACCAGTTTTCCCTTACTAAATTTCAGATGATGCCATATAAAATTGTGAGAGTTTTGCTGACAGTGGGAAGCTGTACCTTCAAGACAGTAGGGAAGAGCTGCTGGCACCAGCCCAATTACAATGCTGGATAATTAGGATTCAGATACAGAATGAAGTATATTTCAGTCAAACTATTATAGTGAGTTATTAGGGGGATAAAGTAGGTGACACCAAATATCTTGTTTCCAGAGGTAAGCAGGCACTTACAGTGCTTGTTTACAGTAGCTGGGGAAAAAAATGGATTGAACTGGTATCCTTATTTCCTGGGACAGCTTAAACATGTGACTGCACTTATCAAATCCATTTATTTCAGACTAATTTTTTCAAATCTGTTGTAGTAATGTTTGACAATGAGCTACAGGTAGTGTGCAAGAATTTGAATCTTTACAGTGAAGTGTAGTTCAAACACATCATTGTAAGCTCCCCTACCTCAAGTCCAAAAGGCTGGTTGCAGATGTCAAAGCAAGGAACTGTGGGACTAATCTGGACTTTAATCTAGATTTATGACTGTTAAATTATGGAACAGTACCCAGAAAACATCTTCTGCTGAAAGAGAACAGTCTGAAAGTGACATAAAAGATGCCATTGTGGAAGTCTTGGAACAACAAGAAACAAATTACAAAGAAAGGGAAATGTTTCCATGTGGGTGAGGTCTGAACTACTGCCACATTGATGCTGCTGTTGCCATTTTGATTAAACAACAATCATATAGTGGATGATTGCTGAAATAGACTAAACCTCCATGCTTGTGTCACAGAGTATGGCAACACATGGCAACGTGTTTGTGAACAAGATTCCTGATACCGGTAGAACTTGTCCCTGTCCAGTTTTACTAAACTACACCTACTCTGTTGGGTCTATTCCTGGGAGTTAAGCACGGCCTTTTGGGGGCTTTGGAGACCACCAGTAAATTTTAGGTATCAAAGGATGAGCCAGGTAGTCATGACTGAAGTCTAGATGACAAAAAGCAAAGGACAGGCTACTCGGGAAGATTATAAAGGTGTAGTAAAGTTATGCAGGGAAAAGATTAGAAAGGCCAAAGCTCA
>JAOXNO010000013.1:27782303-27814321 GCA_028565335.1 Limnodromus scolopaceus
ATGCACCCTCAGCAAATTTACAGACAACACCAAGTTGGGTGGGAGTGTTGATCTGCTGAAGGGTAGAAAGGCTTTGCCAATGGATAAAATTGAACAACTATCCCACCACATGCAACACATCAGAATGTCAGCTGGGGTGCTTTCTGTGCATCAGAGGGTAGTGGTGAACCTTGCTATCTTTTGATCTTACTCAAAGCCCCAGCTCACTCTCTTTATAACAAAAGTAGGAGAGAGGAGCCACAGGAAATACTACCCTTTGACAATGCACAGGGAGCCCACTGAGTTTCCAGAATCTCAGCAAAGCTCTGCCTCCTTTGTAAAATGCTATGGAAGCTGATATGCACTAGTTTTATCAACACAAAGTAGCCTGTCTAGCCTCAAAATATGTAATGAAAATCCTTTGAACAATAATCCATCATCTTGGATAGATTTCTGCATCAGTAACTTGCCACAAGAATAATTTTGACTCGAAAGTCTGAATCAGCACAAAGAGTGAATGTGAAAACAATTTAGATAAAAGCTCCACTATGTAAGTTCCAAGATTTAAGTGATGTTCAATATACAAAATATATTAATGCAAATATATACTTACATATTATATATATTTGTGTATATACATAGCCACATTGTGGAATGCATTTTCTGATGGCAGTAACCTCCTTGCTACAGTCATTTCTGTGGCTTTCAAAATTGTATCACAGTAAATGCCAAACTCCTACTGTTCTTGTTTTTGTAATTTATTGTCTTAGGCCAATTCCCTCAACTTCTTCTTGCTTTGTTTTGTTTATAAATCTCTAAGGTAAACTGTTAACTTCAGGTTTTGATTGGAGGTGGTTTGGGAGTCATTGTTAATATAGAAATCATTAGAAAGCCCAATTATGGTCCATTACTCATTTTTAGCACATACATTTTCTGATTTTTGATCACAGAGGGTTTGTAGAAAGAGAATAAAAGACCTTTGAATAGATTCCTTGGTGGTACATTATAAACTTCAATTATTTGTTCCCAGAAACTTTTTTTTTTTTTAAATAGAGAAGTGAAATCTCTTTTAAATGGCGCATGATTCAGGAACCCCTACTAGAAAGGTATTAAACATTCTTTCATTAATAACAGTAATCTGGAATCCCAGAGTGCACTGTCACTTTAAAATGTAGATCTAAAGATGTATTTTTCCCCCTGCAGTCCATCATTAAGCTGAAGTCATTTTATAGCTGCGATGCTGTAGCCACCACCTCTTCCTGAGAGGGAGGAGGACAGCCTGCTGTTAATGCACAGCTGTCACTCACAGACCTGCCTGCAAAGCAATTGGACAAAACCATTAGTCTGTAATACTCAAAATTTTCTTCCCCTGTAATTTTCAGTAGATTTGCTTTTTTTGGCTTCCAAAATACAATAACCCACCACAACCAGTTCATGGTATAACCATGGCATGAAGAGAAAACCAGGCAATTCTCTTTCTCAGGCAGAAAAACAATTTTGTTTTTCATCTCAACTTTCCCTCTATCACACGCAGAGACTGGTGGATTCTCTCTTCTATTTAATGACTTTTGACAGCCACTGATCTCAGAGGGAAGAGCTTGATAACAGTTTTCCTCTCTCCAAAAAATGCTAGTTTGCTCAGGCAGGCGAAAGTTCACAGAGAAGCTGGCAGGCTCCTTCTGCTTTGCAATCATATTTTGTAAAGTACAATCATCCAGCATACTTGAAAAAAGCTTAACTTCCCCCCTCAGAATACAGTCCTAGTTCTGAGTGTCAGAGGGTTTTTTTGTCTCTTATCAAAAGAGGATGATTGTACTTTTCACCAGCAGCACAAGAGTGTAAGGGAGAGCCATATGAGAGGAGGCCTGTCAGCTGATATGTTGACTTTTCCTTATACATGTCTGCAAAAAAGTTATTCTGATTTGAAAGCCATTTCTAGATGGTTGCTAAATTCCTCCCATAAAGAGCTCAGGTTTGTTAGAAGGAACAGGCTTCTGCTATCACACACACACACACGCTCACACGTACACCCACAGAAATTAACTCTTATAAATACCTTATGAAAATCCGTATGCTTTGTACCATTTTCTTTCTATCACACATGCATCTCAATTTCTAGCTTCAGTGAAGACAGAGTGAGGGGAGAGAGAGAATGAGAATGGAAAGGGGGGGTGAGGGGTGGGGGCAGCTTCAGTTTAAAATGCAGACAAATCTGCCTTTTCTGCTTGATGGCCTGTAACATTTCCATGTAGTGTACTTTGCATGGCAGAATAGCTACTAGTAATAGAATTTCTCACAGTGGAGGTTAATTACTTTTCAGCTACAGCAAAATAAATTTCCTGTCAAGCCCAGTGACAGGAATATGCCACTGTCACCATTTTTACCTGCAGTTTTAATTTGCTGTTAATATTTGACACCAGCTTGCATTCAGGGGGCTGATCTCCTGAACAGTAGGGTTTCCCAAAGGAAGGGGACAGACTGGCAGTAGTGGAGTATCAAGTTATGTGGAAAAGAGCACATTTCACCTCTTCCCCAGTGCGCTGCAAAGAAGATTAACTGACCTGTCTCTCACTTTAAAGAACAAAAGAGAACCTTGCACTGGATGAAATACAAATGTCATGGTGAGGTGCACCTCAAAATACAGGGCAGAAGAGTGAGGTGGCATATCTGGTGTAAGGTTATGCTAAGCAAACCTACCTAACATATCACTTCCTTTCTCTTTTCGGCTTTTCCGGCCTTTAAAAGTCCATTTTTTGAGCCTGATAATTTTGTTGTAAAAGCTGAACTCCGTGGATGAGACAGTAAACTTTATGAGATAGTGAATGATAGAACTCGTTTCTCCTAATTGCCTTCATATTCTTCAAATTAATTCTCACATTTCTTTGTCTTGAAAGAAATCTCTCCTGCTGCAGAGAGAATAATGTCATTTATCGAGTGTTGGTGTGATATACATTTTCCCACTCTAATCTTTAACTAATAGAAAGACCTATGGAAATCACATTGGTAATCCTCAGGGACATAACAAAAGTATGCCTAGGGCTTTCCAACCTCCACTCTGGCTGATTGGTCTAGAATGGAAACTCTTGACTGATTTAGCTTCCCTAGTCAAAGTCTTATTTCCCAACATTTTAGTGATTTTCATGATTCTGAGGGAATCAACATGCTCCTAAATTTGCCTGATTGCACCCCTAGGACTAACAAAGTGGGGTTTTTCATACCTGAGGCTTATTATTGCACTGAATATTGTCTGAATTTCTACGCCACCAAGTCCAAAGAGGAGAGCACCAGGGCAAGTTTTAAAAGTGGTCCTGAAAAAGTTAGGGGTCTTATTTAGAAGCATGGTTCCTGGTCAAAGGAGTGACTTGAGGTAGAACTGGGCAGCACCTACTGCGTTTAACACCTGGGTCTCTGATGAGATTGAAGACAGAGTTTACTGAAAAAAAAATGCAAGAGGAAGTCTGGATCCCTGCTTCACTTTAGGAACATATGACGTTACAAAACACCACAAAAGATAGGTCACAGCTTCTTATGTATGAAATATTTCATTTTAGCTGGAGAGATTGGTTATAAACAGGGAGGCATTAGTTTTAATTTATTTCATTGTTGTTTAAGGGACTGGAATGGAATTTCTTCTTTTTTGCAAACCACAGGAGGCATCAGAGTTTTCCAGATCTTTAAAAAGCCCTCAAATCCCGCCTGGGATGCAGTTAGAACAACTGGGCCTACTGAAATTGCTTTTTTTTTTTCAGAGCATTAAGCTCAATTCTGATGGTTAAAGCAGAGATGAACTTTTGGCTTAGAAATGAAGGTAGCCCAGAAGGGTGCTATTCAGCACGGTTTGAATTTCTGATTCACTTTCTGAGCTATTTGAAACTGCTTTATGTTGCTTGACTCATATTATTCATCTCCGTGAAAATCTGTATTAGTGAAATGTCAGCTCCTTTGCGGTAGCATACGGGGCTTTTTAAGGTGTCTGTAGGTTCACAACAATATTAAATCAAGCACCTCTCTCTCAGAAAAAGTTCCCATGGTATAGTTTCAACTTCTCACAAAAAAAAGCCCCAGGCGGCACGGAGCAGCTCACGTCTACACCACCAAAATGTCCACACTGATGCCATTCAACGTTTTAGAATATGCCTATATCTACTTTGGTTTTGGCTTAAATACCCATTGACTGCTCCTAAAATTATGAAGAAGGATTCTTAATTTACATTTTGTGCCCCCTGGTTTTCATTTTGCTGTCAATCATTGCTGTTCGCATGTATATAGAAATAAAAATTCAGTGCCTATACGCCAGTGACCCTATGGCTTGGAACCTCATTTCTTGCTCCTGAAACTTTTATGAAGCCTTTAACAGAAAACCATATCATCACCCAGAAAACAAGTAACATGACCAGATAAGCTCTTGAGAAATCAAGTCTTAACTGTGGAAATACACTGAATTCCATGTAAAATAAAACAGAAGGTGTGCGAGCTGCCTACAGATATAGGTATGTGATCTTCTTACTTGCTATTTTCATTTCCTCCTTAAGCTTCCTCCACAGCAACTGCTCAAAGTAGGAAACTACTACAGAAAGGTGTCATCTCAACTTGTACTGTGGGAAGTTAAAATCTTATCATACCTGGAAGATCAAGCACAGCTTCCCAAGAGATCCTGCTGTTGTTGAAAATAACTGCCTATGGCTAAAGTAATCTGTTATGAAATTGGTTAAATGCATCGTGTGGTCATCTAGACAGCGGTGCAACTTATTCATATTTGTTTATTTCCACAATTTTTTAATTAAGAATACAGCTAGTACATGCAATAAGGGAATGAGGATGAGGCACTGAATCCCTTGTTTAACACAGTGAGCACTGAAAATCAACAAATGCATGGCAGTTTGTGCAAGAAGAGAGGAAATAAGAGAGACAGGGAATTAGCTTTGGCATCTGTTTTATAGCTGTGGGACTATAAATAATCAAAGGTAAGAAAAAACAGTATTTGTAGCTTAGAAAGCATCTCCCAAAGACAGTGGTTCCTTTAGTTCCTTTACCCCTATTTTTTTTTCATTCCACACGTTCTGATTTCTCACCTCTTACATAGCATGCTTCAAAACTATTAACGAGAAACACTATCTTCTGATCTTGGCTATCTTAAAAACATTAGCAAAGGATGCCATTTATCATCATATTTCTTATTAAAGCTTGGAAGAAAGAGCACACAGCAGTGCATCTTGGAAGTCATAGCTGTGAAGAAAAGCACTTTCTGCTATTTTCTCACTGATTGTGGCTAATGTTAATATAATTACTGGTAAAGGATCTCCCTGCTGTTTGATTGCCAAGTTCTGCAGTTCCAATGACTTCAGGTTCTTCCCTATTTAAAACTTTAGTTGACTTAGTTCAGGCTATTTTATGTGTCTCTTTGCATGTTTTCAAAATCCCTTAACACTTCAAGGTCCCTTTGTCTGTGACTTGGCAAAATCAAAGCCTTAATGAAGATGCATTGTGAAGGATCCTCTGCATTCCAGTGATTTTTTCTTTCTTTTCAAAAAAAAAAAAACCCAAACCCAAAAAACCAAAAACAAACTAACAAAAAAACACAAACAAAAAAAAAGGACAACCAAAAACAAATGGTGTGGTGTGGTGGTATGTATTGGTTAGGGTCAATTGAAAATAAAGCAAAAATGTGCTGGCTTCTCATTATGGACTTTATTCAATGTCTCTTTTACCGCAATCTTCCTTGTTACTGGGAGCTCTCTGGGAGCAACACTCCTTCAGCAAGGAAGGACAGCCAAAATCTATTTTTTAATAACATATATCCACTGATTTCTGTTTCTGAGAATAGTTTCAACTGTACCTTGAGGTTTTTTTTCTTTCCAACTGCCCGCATTAGGATTCTTGATCTTAAAACTGGGGAGCTTTTCAAGTTGCTTTTCTTTGACACTTACTGTATTTGTTGTTACAAGTCAGCCAACAGGAAAAGTGCAACAAGCTTACCGAAATTAATTAATTAAGTAAAGAGTCAGTAATAATGTATGAATCATTAAGCAAAGTCTACAAAGGATGTTTTTGCTCATCTTAAGCATCATGCGAACATAGCATTAAGATTTATATATGTTTAATTAAGGCATGTGATGCAAATATCATTCTGCCTCCCAGTTCCTCCTGGTCTGTGGCCTGTGTTGGGGATGCCCATTCAGGACACTACAGTTTGTGGAACATTTCCTTTTTCAAGAAGCAGCTGCTGCTGCTGTGTCCGTATAGTTCCTTGCAGGAATTCCTGCTAAAATAGGTAGCATTTTTACAACCACCGCACCTTCCCCCCAATTCTGTAAATCTGTAACTATTTCTAAATCTTAGTCACAAATTGTATTTGTCTGGCCAAGGTTACCATTGTTTATTTCGATAGAAAAAAGGCACTTTGTTATGACTGGCTTATACCAGCACATGCAAATCCTTAACATTTTGAACTGTAAGAGTGGGGACAGCCATGTACAGCTGTTATTTTTAGGTGAAATACCACCACCTATAGAATGCAATCAGGACTCCTGATATAATGTAAAGTGGAAATATAAAGATGGTTGATTATTTTGTGTTAGGTCCAACCATTTCATTCTATCATCTGTCTTTTTTCATCACCTCCAGTGTGATATCCTGGAATGGAGTTCCTGACACGTAATAGAAAGCTGTGGTGAAAACATTAATATGTTCCCTAGTTCAAGCAGTCCATGTTGTCTCAGAAGTAAATAGAAAGTCTCCCGACCTTTTCATTTACTTCTGAGACAACAGGCTTGAGAGGAAATATTTTGCCAGCTGTTTTAGTTTTAAATTACAATGCCATGATTGGTTTCGTTTCTGGGTCACCCATAGCAACCATTACTTGAAACCACAAGAACAGTCCATGCTGCATTTAAAACACTTCTGGGTTAAAGTCCAAGTGCTATAATTTATCTGACATATTTTTTTACAACAATCAAATTCACTGCCTTGAAAAATCATGTTATTCCCTCCAGTGTCTCTCTCTTTTCAATACATAATTATGTTGGTGCTTGGCTCTAAAATATCAGTTTCTGTATCTAGTAAAAGATTAATCACTGTGCTGAGGTAATTCATGTCATGTACATGCAATCAGTGGGTAGAATAGTATCTTCAGAGCAAATGAACCTTAGGCCAATACAGAGATTAACAAAACTGAATTTCACTTTGGTCCAACACAGCAGATTTAATTTTATTCCCATTTAAATAGTGTCCATCAAGTAACTCAGATATCAAATTACTTAGGTTATTGTTTGTAAGGGAATCTGTCTGAATTTTATTTAAGAACACGTAGAACTGAATCTTAAGTTCCTTGCATCTTCCTGTGCAGATGAGATCATCTATATACGTGCACCAGTTTAACGAATGATGAAATTAGTGTAATGAACTGCCATAGAAATGGAGTCCCATCTCCTGTCCTCTGTAAGGCAAAGGAAGATGGTAGGTAGGATGAAAGGAAAAATGGACAGAAAAACAGGGTAAATTTGGTCCTAAAGTCCACTTAGTGATGCATTGTCTCAGTAGGAGGAGATAAGCTATCACAGACCACCATTACATCACTGGACCCTTAATAAACTTTGGCTGGAAAGAGAGGAAGTGATTGATTTCTCTCACAAAATGTTCCATGACAGAGGATTACAGGAATGATTAGACAAATAAGGAGAAAAAAAATAGTTCTAAAAAGAAAAATAGTAGTGATACATCTTCCAGTATAATATATTTACTGATGTCAAACAGCACAGCCGTGACATCACAGCATGTGCTAGAAGCTACTTGTAATTTATTAACATGTACTTTTTGGTTTCTTCATGAGAAATTTAAACACTTAAAGCTTATACTGTATACCACTTGTCCCAGATTAACCTCCCGTAATATTAACTCTGGCTAATACTCCATTATTTCTTATCAACTACATTGAATTTTGGGAATACTCTAGTGAACTCCCCTTTTGAAGTCCTGTATGTCTCTAAATACCATTGACTATAATCAGCTACGGTGTAATTTTAAATGTCAAGGCCAAGGTCTGTCAGGTATAATTTGTTCTTTTACTGAAATTTAGCTGTGTGTTTTAGGTAAATTGAGATTGTCCATTTCAAGCAATGCCCCCGTGATAGGACACAGAACTAAAGTCAGCTCTCACTGAAGAAGAAAAAGGTTTAACAATAGCATCAAAAAAGAACCTATCAGCAGACTTCAACATAATTTCTCCCATCACATCAGCTGCCACAGCCGAGCTGTCCTACACAAACCACTTGACAAAGTCTGCCATTGCAGCTACTGCAATATTTATAGCCGCACTGTTTATGCCTCTACAGTTATAGCTGTGTCAGCACTTTAATTATAAACCTTATTTTCCAAAGATTTACTACTAAGCAACAAAAAAATCACCCTCAGCTGCAAATTTGGATGTGAAGTGTTCTCCAGTGTACATGTATAATTTGCACTCAGGCTGTGATAGGCCAGATTCAGCGCCCACTGAATGCTGCAGGCAATGGAAAAAGTTTAAAGCTACCGTGTATATACAATTATAAATATTGTTCAATGTGAATGAAGAGTTCTGCACTAAAAAAACACAACTTTTTTTCTTATGCATTTGACTCTAATATTTTAATGGCTTTTTCTAGCAGCAAACTTTGTTTAGTATTACTGGCATAGCTAGAATGTAAGTACATTAAAAGAGTTAAGTTCATCTACAGTAACTGCTAGATATTGCACTATAAAGATTTACCACAACTTTCACTACAAAAATCAAATTTCCAGACAAACCATTGCTCAGAACTGTGCATTTCAGGACTGAATATTTCAGTACTTGTCTTTATGCTTATTTTTTTTTCCCTACTTTTTACCATCTGGAGACATTTATTGGCAGAACCAACATAATATTTGATCTTTTAACTATATTTACAACACTGACGAACTGATCTATTCAAGAGAAGACAAGATCTTTCATTACTTCATTCACTTCAGTGTTCTATGAAGCATTACAAAACCTTCTGAAAAGCATAAACACAAATAGACACAAACATAATAATAAACACAAGTACATACCTCTTTTAAATTATATGGCATGTTTTTATATCACAGCTGGACACATTATTCATTAAAATAATTTATTTGGCTAATTTTGACATTTTTCCTCAATATAATCCCATCGAACTTTCCCCTTCTCTGGAAGTCAAATAGCAGTAAATGGTTGAATGATATTTGACAAATCTTCTGAATTATATTTTCCTTCAATTGTTTAAATCTACAGCTGTATGTCTCGTTCACTTTATCTTATATAGATAGAATTACTGTACATTGAAACACTACTGAAAACATATGTGTGTGTGTTTCCATATGAAATATTTTATAAAATAAAACATAATTTTGATTGATATTGATCTTATTTCTGGGGGGAACAGGGATTTTGTAAGTACTGCTGAAACTGGGGGGTTTTGCTGAGTTTCATACTGTGAGATGTCATCAACTACAACTCAAGCGATGGGTGAAGCAGATCTTCGTGTAATTTCTGAACAGCATGGTTTTGTTCAATTACATGAGATAAGATCATTTGGTCATGAACTACATGTGAAAGTAGACTCTGTCTGCTTTACTGGCAAACATTATCCCTTGCCAGTTCCCATATTGCCTCCTAATGTGGTGCCTCTGTGCAGAGGTACATCAACAACAGGAATTCATGCTATCGGGATCCCAAGACAGTCAAAACCATTATGAGTCTCTCACAAAATATGAGCTCACTGCCAGAGATCCAAAGCCACTGAAGAGCACCGATTCTCTTCAGAAATGATCTTGCTCTCTTTCCCCTGAGATTATATTGGGAATTCATTTTTGCTGGATATGTGGCTCACTGGAATGTGCCGGAAAATCACCTGAAGAATGAAAAACATGGAAACAAACATAACCATTATATGTTAATTGTAGAGATGTCCTGGTAGATTTATTTTAGTTCCAATTAGTGTCTCCAAGATATTTTAGCATTAAAATAGGAGACCTGGAGTGTCATTACCAAGAATCCTGAAGAGCTTCTACAGAACACTCAGGCTTCTATCCTAAAACAGAATTGCATCCAATGGCATGCAGCTGAGTCAATGGAAAGGTTCACATCAAGCTTTCATGTGATCCATATTTATTGACAGGGCTGAAAAAGATTTTTTCCTTTCTCCCTTTGCCTTTAATGTAACAAAGAAAATTTCCTATGTGAAAAAAAGTCACAACATCTAAACTCAAAACACTGTTTGGGTCGTTGCTCAGTTGGCAAAAGATGGGTATCCGATCTTCAGGTTGACACAGATTCCTTCAGTCACTGCACACATTTTTCCTTTATGTTGGTATGGCTCCGTGGTGGGGTCCAAGCTTCAGCCTTGAGTCTCAGATCTGGTGTCACTTGTGTCACAGCATTAAAATTATTTACCTGAAGTTCCATTTATATCTCTATATATTGATTTTCTATAACACTGCATACAAAGAAATATCTTCAGTGTACCTGACAGGACACTTGGAAGACAAATGGTCACTTAGAATGGTTAAAAGAAAGTGAAAGAGCGTTATGCAAAACAGCTCTTCACAAAGGGTAAAGTAGTTGAATTTAAAACACTGAAGGTTATTGAATCATTATGGTGATGGATTGTCTTTGCTATCTACAAATAATACACTGATCTTCTTGTCTAAAGCAGTGAGTTTACTATATTTAATCAGCAATATGGAAGAACACTAATCATTACCTCAATCCAAATTAGGTTTCAGAAAATGTCTCTTTAAGAAACCTGAGCTCAAGAGGATAAAACGATAAAATGACAACTTTTATTTGGTGTTTCATCTTTGAATAACAGAACATATAAGTTCTTAAGTACTCCATCCACAATACAACACTGGTAGGACAGTCATGGTTTGATTTAGCCACTAGATAGCATGACAGAGCGTTTTTGAAGTCAGAATAGTCCACACTAACAACAAAATAATAAAAAAACCTTACTCGTAACGGCTTCAAACATCCGGTGTGAAAATTGTGAAGGGGGCAAAGAAGATAAAATACAGGGCTTGTCCCAGTTTAGGGACATTTCCAAGCAGTCAGTTCCCATTCTGAACACCCACTGGCTCACTGGGATGCACCAGACAGAGACATGACATTGAGAACTCACTTTATTTTATCTCAGTAAGATTCTCAGTATTAGAAGTGGCACACTGAACCAGCATGGCCTCTTTTGAGTACACATCTTATGTCTGGCTAAGAGAATATCCTTTAAAACACGGACTTCTAGTAGGATGCTCCAGCTGACCAGGGGTCTCCAGTAACTTTTTTTAGGGAGAGCAAATGTGAAAAATGTGTCAAGAAAAGACTAATCATTCAGGTCAGGAAAACTGGTATACTAGCCTGGAGGTTGCACACTGCCACTAACACCATCCACCTTCCCAGATACTGTGCACTGTCTTCCTCTTAGAAATACACTTTTCCCAGTTCTGGTGAAGCCCTGGCTGGGCTCCCCAGCTTGCACAAGCACAGAGTGAAATGGCTGGGGAGCCACATACCCTGGAAATCCCCAAGAGATTAAGTCCTTGGCAGTCAGCTGGAAATCAGACCCTTGTATTCACTATGTGGCCAGCGAGACACTGGTTTAGAATTGCTGCAACTGTAACTCATTAACTCGACATTGGAAAACTAAAAAAACAAATGCCTTGATCCTGCATTCTGATAACAACTATTTATTTGCTTGGAGTGTGGGTACTGATCACTGGCAAGTCTTTTGGTTGCTCAGAAACCCAAACTGTACCTTTGCAGTGTGCCACCAGGCAGGTATAGGTGTGAAGACTTGATTTTGAGGAAATCTGAGAGCTTCCATCACAGAACTTTTGGGCAGAGATGCAGAAGACCCTGACTTCCCATGGGTCCAAGGAGCCCTGCAGCAGAAACTACATCAAGGCACATGCGGAAAACCGTTCTCTTTGTGACCCAGTACAGCTGTGGGATTTGTAAACTCTCTAAGATGCTCAGTGTTGAATTTTATTTTGGCAAGCTCCACAAAGCTCTAGGATTTTAACTTCACCAGGAAGAGGGTGGTTCCACATGTAGGATTTCTGATTTAGACATATTTAAGAAATAACTTTACACACTTTATTAACTAGCCATTAAAATCTATTAGGTTTAACTGTTTGAATTAAAAGCTACTGTTTCTCTCCTGAAGAAAAAGAAGTAATTCCTGAAAACTCAGGGAATCAGAGCTCTGTGTATTATAATTGGTAATTCGACACTTTTCATGTAGCAGAGAAGTATTTCTTTTATGGTACTTTTCTACAATGTCACACTTACATGCGGAAAATTGTACTCCCAATGTAATGTAGTCACTGATAACTCAGTTTATGTTACTGAAGATGCTAAAATCTATATTATGGTCATGTAGCAAAACAATAATAAAAATGTGACATTTTATTGTTTCCTTAATTATTGTTCTTTAATTATATTTTCAATAAATTTTAGTTAGGCATATGATTGGGGGTAAGTACATGCCAGCACTTACAATTAAATATGCTTTGCAAAATTAAATGCTTTGCAGAAACAAGATGGTAGTGTTTTATTATAAATGAGCATACTTATGGGTGCCGGAATACTTTTTTTTTTTCTGTATTCAAAGTAATTTTTCACTTTTTCAAAAAATTGCACAGCTTAGAGGTAGATTTTATTTTTTTACCTTCTAATAAATCCTAAGTTAGAATGGTTTTCAGCACCTCAGGTACCCTAAGTGTTATTGACATATGCTGCGGGCTTTGACAAGTAAAATGATGAGATCTTAAGTAACAGATATATTCTCTCTGAAGACCAGTTTATAGGGTTTGGCTCTCTTCCAAGGAAAAAATCATAGAGCATAGTTAACCAATGATGCTGACATCTGCCTCTCACAAGCCCAGGGAATCTTGTAAAGGTCACCGTGCTAACTGGCAGGGTAAGTGATTAAGACAAGGCTGTTACGTACTGATTCACACACAGCAGTGTGCTGGGGAAAAGGGAGCAAAACAGAGCAATTTCCCTTTTTTGTTACGCACACACAGATATGCAGATTTCAGTAAGGACTGAATGTGAGTCTTCAACTGAAGGTGAGTGTATTCCGTTATATTGGCAAAATGATTTTTTGATATGAGCAATGCTGGCTTTCTCTTCTAACATAATGTCTGGCAATGAAATTCAAAATTCCGTGATATTTATATCACTCTTCCTATTTAAAAAATCCTTAATTTAGGATTTTGTTTGTTTTTTGGGCTGATTAACTTTTCTGCTTTGTATTTCCAGTGAATTAAAAATAAAAATAATAAATAAAGGTCACGGAGAACTAAACACCTAGCTGAGGAGTGGGCCAAGCACTTCACAGAGAGACTCCTCACCTTCCAGGTCCTTTAGGGCCACGAAGATGATCATAGGGCTACAACACCTCTCCTATGAGGACAGGCTGAGAGAGTTGGGGTTGTTCAAACTGGAGAAAAGAAGGCTCCAGGGAGACCTTATAGGCCATTCTAGTACCTAAAGGGGGCTACAGGAGAGATAGGAAGGGACTCTTGATCAGGGAGTGGAGTGATAGGACAAGGAGTAACAGTTCTAAACTGAAAGGGGAGAGATTCACATTAGATATTAGGAAGAAATTCTTTCCTGTAAGGGTGGTGAGACACGAGAACAGGTTGTCCAGAGAAGTTGTGGATGCCCCATCCCTGGAGGTGTTCATGACCATGCTGGATGGGGCTTAGAGCACCCTGGTCTAGTGGGAGGTGTCCCTGCCCATGGCAGGGGTGTTGGAACTCGATGGTCTCTAAGGTCTCTTCCAACCCAAACCATTCTATGATTCTATGATTCTACTCTTCTGATTCCCCTTCCTCAGCTTCAGAGACCTCTCAGCTACCTTTCTCCCTGCTGCTTTGTGCTTAATTTCTGTGGCATCACCAGTGCCTTACACGGGTACGGGTAAGAACAGCTTCAGGTCAAGCAAGTATAATTAGGGCTATGTCAGCCACTAGCTTATTTGCGGCAAGCTACCCAGAGGGAGATGATGACCTGTAGTGAGGACTTCATTCTGCGCACACTGAAATGAAATGGATGACTTGGTGTGCCCTTTTACTGCACAACTAGGAATACCCAGTTGTTAAGCCTTGCACAAAGGTACTAAACGTGGCCACTCCTATTGATCAATGTGTTTTAATCAGAAGAACAGAGCAAATCTTGCATCTCATCATACTCTCAATCATATCATGGTACTTTTCTAGATAGCAAGAAGGATATGATCTTGGAGCTCTCTTCTGCCTGTAACCAACAGATAATATCCAGAGGCATAAAGGGCAGCAGATATAGAATACCCTGTAACATTTCTGACTATTCTTCCCTACCCTATCTTTATCCTGTCCTCAGTGAACGAAAAGCTCAAAGCCTAGAATCAGTAGAAAACCCAATATTTTTATTTTAAAACTAATGCACCTTGCACAATTTCCATTGGCCCAATGGTAAGGCTAAATAATAATAGCATGAAAAATTTGAAGTGAAAGGTTTATATCTTTTAATCTCCAAATATTTTATGAGCTTCTGTGCAGCAAGGCAAGATAAGGCAAACTGCATTTGTAAGAAAAGTCTCTGAAGATCCATGTCCATCTTTTTCTACTACTAGCACTGAAACCTTCTTATGAATTGTTTATACTACTGTAGTAATAGAAAGCAGTGTGGCATCCTCTGAAAAGGGAAGAAACAGCTCTGTCCCTGAGGACAGCATTGTCTGAAAAGAAATTGTTATTACATACACTAGAAGCTCTTTTACAGAGGGAGAAAAAAAAGGATTTGGCACACTGAGAGAGGTTTTTGGAATAAGAGGGGAAAGGTTGGCTTAATAAAGCCCAGAGTATTAAATACTTTAATATTATTTTCAACAGTATGGGGCCTTTTCATATTAATGGCTTCAACTAAGCAAATATTGTTCTGCAGACACATATTTTTGTACTAGTTATTTTAATTATATAGTCTGCTGGAAATGTAGGCTGAGGCCAGTAGTTCCATGTGCCAACTTGTTTGTTTTTATAATTCCGTATTTTATAAGAGAATAAAACAAAGATATGGGTTTCTAAGCATTAGTTTGCATGACTCACCAGGCAGAGTGCAATTTGTAGTAGTCTGGGCTGCTTGACACTGTTTATAATCTGGTAGTTCAACCAGTAGGGAGGAAAAAAACATTTTGTCTTGAGAAAATCACAGAACCATTTACAAGTTTGGGCTTTTTTTAACGTTGATCATCAACATTTTGCCATTATTTGGGAGGACGGAAAGGCAGAGCAGGACTGAAACTGCAGAGCAAGAAATGAAACAAAAATTCTGCCCAGTTTTGAGAAGTTACTGACAGGAAAAATAAGTGTGATGGGTTGACCCTGGCTGGACGTCAGATGCCCACCAAAGCTTCTCTATGCCTCCCCTCCTCAGCTGTACAGGGGGAGAAAAAATGTAACAAAAAGCTCATGGGTTGAGAATCGGACAGGGAAATCACTCAGTAATTACCATCACAGCCAAGACAGACACAACTCAAATCACAGTAGGGTAATGAGAAATAAAAAATAATGCTTAAACCTCTTTCCCCCCATTCCTTCTTTCTTCCTTGACTCAACTTCACTCCTGGTTTGTCTACCTCCTGCCCCTGAGAAGTGCAGGGGGATGGGGAATGGGGGTTGTGGTCAGTTCATCAAACATTGTCTCTGCCTCTCCTTCCTCCTCAGGAAGAGGATTCTTCATACTCTTCCCCTGCTTCAGCTAGAGGTCCCTCCCATAGGAGACAGTCCTCCATGAACTTCTCCAACACAGACCCTTCCCATGGGGCTGCAGTTCTTTATGAACTGCTCCAGCGTGGCTCCTTTCCATTGGGTGCAGTCCTTCAGGAACAGACTACTCCAGCGTGGGTCCCCCGCACTGGCAGGGTCACAAGTCCTGCCAGCAAATTTGCTCCAGCATAGCCTCTCCATGGGGCCACAGGTCCTGCCAGGAGCCTGCTCCAATGTGAGCTTCCCATGGGTCACAACCTCCTTTGGGGACATCCACCCACTCCCACGTGGGGTCCTCCACAGGCTGCAGGTGGATGTTTGCTCCACTGTTAACCTCCATGGTCTGCAGGGGGACAACCTGCCTCACCATGGTCTTCACCACAGGCTGATCTTAGAGCAATGGTTATAGGAGTTTGGAAATCATTAAAAGGGTCACTTAATTTTTGAAGAAGCTCTTTCACTTAACGTTTGGAATTTGCTGCTTTCTAAAAATGTAAGTTGATTAATTTTTAAAGTAACCACTGTGGATATTTATAATACACAGCATTTTATTGACTTCAACGGGACTGAAAACAAAAAGAATGACCTGTATTGTGAAAGATATTAGGTCAATAGAGTTCACTTATTTGCTGGTTTAGTCCTACTTATTCTCTTTCAGCTCCAGGGGACAACCTCGACTGGATTATGTTTTCAGGCATACTCTATGCAAGTGAAAGAGAAGAAATGTAAACATATGTGAAAACAGGGATCAACTGTAAGGTTCCCAATAGTTCAGAATGGAAGACAATTGCAGGGAGCTGTAAAAAAATACTATTGTTTGAGTGAAACTACAAATCTAACATACTCACATAACGTGCATTTTAAGGGTGTAATACTATATGCTGAATGAAGGCACTAGTGATGCATGTTCTCTGCAACTCTACTATTTACTGCAAAAGGTATAATTCAGCATTTTACAATAGGGCCAAATTCTCTATGCATAGAAATGCCCCATTGATTGCAGTGGCAAAAGAATTAGTACAGCAAGACTGGTCAGCTCTCAAAGTGCTAAATGGAAAGGAAAACTAAAAAGAGAAATTTTAAATCAAGAAAAATGGCACATTCAGGGATTAAGGAAAATTAGCTAGATGTACTTTTTATTATTCATTTTGGGAATGTAACTGTTCTTTGAAAATTACAGAAAAAGAATGGGCCTGATCGAGGATTTAGATTTCCATCTCAATTTGGGGGCTTTATGTTTCCAGATTTTTAAACATAAATTTCTAAAACCTGCAATAATTAATCTTTAGTTTATAAGGCATTTCTAGAAGACAACTAGAAAATCCACAGAAAAAAGCATATCCTCTACTGTTGCTCAGTCTTCAGCAGTTAGGGAATACTCCTCTAGAGCTTCAGGAATGCAACAGAGAAAGGGCCAAGAAGAGATTTTGACTCATACAGGAATAGCTTTTTTGCCTAGTGGCATTTTGTGGAGACACAAATAATTTAAAAAAAAAATAAAAATAAAAGGTTCCCCTCACTTCTTAGAGGAAGTGCATCCGAGAGCTGCAGAGGAAGGTGAGCTTACTGTAAAAAAGAAGAGGAGATCTACACAGAAAGAACATTTATTCTTGTTGGGTTTCCAGTTTATTAACCTGAAGAGAATCGTGTTTGTCTTCAAAAGACTGCTTACCCCTCAAACAGAATTGCTTCAGAAATTTGCTGTCTCAAACAAGAACACTTCAGTCTCAAAAAACCAAACATTTCATAAAAGCTCTAGGAACTCCAGGAACGTACTATTTCCGAAAAGTCAAATGCTATTTCTGCAGTCATATAGGAGTCCCCAGTTTCAGAGATCTCTCTACACATCTAGTTGAGCAACTATTGTCATCTATGAAGTGACACCAGTTAGAAAACTTGTATCTGATGGAAATTTCAATTTCTGTCTCATAGTTACAAGCAGCACACTCTGTCAAATGGATGCAGACTTCCAAGAGAAGAGCAGAATATGCATTGTTATCCTTTCATATCTTTACCTCCATAGAATCATAGAATGGTTAGAGTTGGAAGGGACCTTAAAGATCATCAAGTTCCAACCCCCCTGCCATGGGCAGGGACACCTCCCACTAGACCAGGTTGCTCAAAGCAAACCTTCTCCAAGTAAGGACTCACAAATGGTTCCTTCACAGCAGTTGTATGCTGAAGTCTTTTTCTCATGCATTTGTGAAAGAGATCAAACCATATTATAGTAATTTCACCCATGTACTGTGACAGGTCTTAAACAACACGATGATCAACAGTTTCCCTCCCTTTGCCCCGCTTTTGGCAAAGTCCTCAGTCCTGCTCCTTTTAATCTGTGTAGCAGCCCATTAATGACTATTCTAGGGTTTTTGGCTTTGTTTTCCATAATGCACTAACACTGAGAGTTCTACATCTCTTGTGCATCAAAGGTCAACAGTATCAGTCTCCCTTGCTGGGAAGAAAAGTGGAATTAATTTAACTGAAAACCGATAATTAGCAAGAGTTTTTCTCTTCTGAATACAACATCTCTCCACATCTAAGCATGATAGCTATGCCTGCGTGGCAAGGTGTTCCCCAAATAAAAATTCTCTTTGAAAGCAAGAGAAATAACAACAACAATAATAATAAAAAAATAATAAATATATTATTATTGTTGTTGTTATTATTATTGTCCTTGTGCAAGCTATCCTCCAATGTAAGTGGCTGCAGAAACATTACTTTTTTTTCCTGAAAATGTTGACCAACTCCAATTTTTAGAAACTACAAAAGAAAATAAAACAGACAACATAAAATGTGATAGAAACACTGTCCTGGGTGTCCAAGTTGTTGGGGTTTTTTTCATTTATTTTCACAAAGTCTCAGAGTAATGTGACATAAGCACACATATGCATCTGATTCTATTGTCTGCCAAGGAAACTTCTCAAAGGAGTCTTATTTCTCTATGCATCAGTTAGTTAAAGGAAACTAAGGGGAAATCTTTTAATATAGTAAATCCAACGCTATGATTAGAATCTCTGAGAAGACTTGTTTGACACAATTCATGATAGCTGGATTATTTGATCATAACTTTATGAATAATATGGAAGGTAATAGTATCAAGCTGTCAAGACTGAAAGGAGAAGGGCTGTCAGGTGATGAAACAGCATTGCTCACATATAAGACTACACCTTCTTCTCTCCTTCAACAGGTCTTTCTTTCAAATAACTGTAAAGCAAAAAATGTAATACTGATGCACTGCACCTCTGTTTGACATAAATGAGAGAAAGCAGTTCTGTGCACAAGATTTGGATGTAATTTTCTGATGCAAATTTGGACTCCGGTTGTTGCCAGCTCACAAGTTAAAATTCAGAACCAGAATATTACTTATGGCATCTGCAAATATGGCATACAAATATGTCTGGTTTGGACTGGTTTTATTTTTCTTTATGCTTTTGCACTCCGCCTAATAATCTCCTTCTTGTTTAGTTCTTAAAGAAAGTGTTATTCACTGAACTAAAACAGTAGCGAAATAATTGCTCCTGGATGAACCTTAGTAGAATAATAACATGAGTCCACAGCATCTACAAAAGTGTTGACAATAAATAATCATACCATGTTTTTCTGTTGTATCTGTTGGAACAAATAAAGTAAATTCTGATATACATTACTTTAAAACTTAACAGGGGAGTTTAATCTTGGCATCATTTCCATTGAAACCAAAACCCAGAATATATATCCTACATATATTCCACATACACATATATAGGTATGTAGATATATGTGTAGGATACATATATACATGTAGAATACGTATAAACATCTATATAGATATATGTATATATATACATGTGTGTGATAAGTAGATATGTGTATATATATACATATAGATTCTGCAAAAAGTTAATCTTTAAGAACCATAAATTCATCTTGCACACATATCAGCAATTCATAAGGCAAAAAACTTTGGGCTTAGTTAGTCGCAGTGTTTTGTAAAAAGTAGCTTATATAAACATTTATGATTTTATTCAGATCAGCTTGGCTTCCAACCCAATAATTTAGGTAAAAAGAACTAAATTACAAGCTTGTCCAAAAGGCTTCAGAACTGGTATGTGAACATGTCAAGAAGTCTTGGGAGAATCACTTTCTCCACGCAAGCATTACAGGTGCTTTATGTTTTTAAACATAATTTACATTATATAGTATAATGGATGTTCAGCCAGATGTTGTTACAAAGAATAGACAAAGACTGTATTACTGATTACCATTTCTAATGGCATAAAACACTCCAGCAGCTGTCACATTTTTATACTATTTTGCTGGATGACTGTGTGATCTATGGCTTGCTCCCACACCTTGAATATAAAGCGAACTCCAGGTTCCCCTTTCCTACTCAGGATAAATATTGGTTTTAGATTTTGCCTTGCTTTTTCTCTGCACAACTTTTCTATCTAAGGGCTTTCATTTTTAAAGATATGGGTCTACAGAATTGCTATGTCTTGGCCCTTATCTGGAATCCTCATCTACTAGGAGAAGTGCTCCTGTGACCAGGACAAGAGGGAATGGCCTCAAGTTGCACCAGGGGAGGTTCAGGTTGGATATTAGGAAAAATTTTTACACTGACAGGGTTAATAAGCATTGGAACGGGCTGCCCAGGGAAGTGGTTGAGGCATCATCCCTGGAGGTTTTCAAAAGACAGGTTGGCATAGTGCTTAGAGACATAGTTTAGTAATGGGGGTGGGGGTCTTTTGTGTGGTTTTCTTTTGTTTTTTTATCAGAGTAAGGTTGGTGGTTGGACTAGAGGATCTTAAAGGTCCCTTCCAACCTAGACGATTCTATGATTCGATTCTATGATTTTATGACCATTCCCAGGGGAAAGCATTGCCAGACCACAAGAAGGATGGTGGCAACTTTAGGACACGAACAGGTTTAATTTGCCCACTGATTCAAACCCAGGTAGAGATATTTGTAACTTACTGCAGTAAGGTTTAGAATTTATAGCAAAATCCAAACATCTGAGAAAGGGAAATAAAATTTACTCAGAGGTGACATGGATAGTATGAACCTGTTCTCAAGTGTAAACGCCCTTAGCTATATGACTTATCATTCTTTTTTGTTAAATGTCACACAATATAAGCTTGTTCACTCTACCACAGCTTGCCTGTGTCCATTCATATTTATGTATACAAATGTTACTACTATGCCAGCAAAGGTAGGCATATTAAAAGCATTATAAGCTCACATGTTTGAGACTAGTTTCTTTTCTTCTGAAATAAGCAATAAAACACTGGGTTTTTTTAAGTCTTTGGTGTTTTCTTCTATAGATGATTCACAAAACATATTTTATTACAGTCCTGAGATGAAGAACTTGAAGTTCAGTTCAGGTGAGCAGACTACGGACTAGAAGTCACTCTTGGTTTCTAAAATAAGTTGGGGTGCCTCTAGACTAGCCTGCTCCAAGACAAATTCATGATTGTATTCAAACAAATGTTCACAAATACCTTGTTTCAGCATTCAACTCATTTCTAATCACTGCACTTCACTCTCCAGACTGTAATATGAATTGGGAAATTAACTGAATTTTTACTCTATTCAAAATAGTTACTGGGAAAAGCTGCTAGAGGTAAAGAATCCACTTAACACCAAGAAAAACATCTAAGAAAAGATGACCGTATTTATGAGAAAAAGCTCAATTCCTTAACATTCATACTAATTACAGTTAAAAGGGCTTTACAGAAAATGCTAGCATGACATCATTGCATCTTTAACCACATAAAGATAGGACAAAGACTAGAAACTTCATATTCAAGAAGACAGATTTTTTCTTAGACCATTTCTTGTAACACTACAAGTAACTCATGCTCAAGTTTTGTTGTGTTTTCTTATAAGCAGTGCAAAAGACTTAAAATTGACATATACATACATGCTTAGAAAATTTTGTTCAGTTTTATTTATCTGGATATTTTTTACTTCCTGCCTCCCACCCCTGGAGATAGTGGTTCCAGACTTGCTCTCATCAAGTGACTTAGAGAGAAGAATCTGACTTTTAACAGCATCATTAATACTGTGTTGCCTTGCAGAAAATGTTCTTTCTATCCAGCCTGAAAAGAGAAAAAAAGAAATGTGCTTTGCTTTGCTCCTCTCATTGTCTCACCATCCTCCCACTAACCATCTGACAACGTACACTGTGGGAGTCTTAATATGAAAAGTAGGCAGTGGCTCCTTTGCATGCTTGTATTAGGCTAGCAATGTTTACATTTCCTTTCTTTCCCAGTACAGAAAAGAGGTGACACGTTTTTTAGTATTTTTTTTCCCAGTGTTATAGCTAGATATACACTAGTGGCTGCTCAGGGGGTGCATTTTTATTGAATGTTTTCTAGTTGTAAAGTCTAGGAATTTGCAGGAGTATATGCTATCTCATTTTCTCCTGCATTTGGACTGTAGGAGTAGATGTCATTTTACTGGTTTTGCTTAATGATACTTCTATGTGCTGGAGGTTGAGTGACAAGTCAAATGCTTTCTGTCTTCCAGAAATTCTGCAGTATCTTTATTTTTCCAGTTTTGTGACATTATTGGGGTTCTGCAAATGCTAAGAACAGCTATTTTTAGAACATCATTCAATAAAAAAGTTAAATAATAGCTCAACAGATTTGTTGTGATTGAAAGAGATAGTGCCAATGTGTTGTTCATATAAATGTATTTCTTGGAGATAGTTTTTCATTGTAATAGTGTTCCAGCATATATTATTATATCCCTTAAATTTCTATAATCAGAAAACGTAGATGCCATCTCATAAGATTAAAGTTTCGATCAACAGTTTTGATGCTGTGCAGGTCTCACTTCATGGCCTCATTTGTCACTAATCAGGCACTCTGGCACTTTAGAGACTGCAGAGAGCAAGAGGCTGCTTCACCGCTCTGGAAAAGGGATCAGGTTATTCCTCAGAATAAATGCACATGAGTTTGAAGATGAGGTGACCAAGACATAAAGCTCTCTAACCAAGGCTTTGAAAATGGTGGGGTTTTTTTGCCTCTTCTGTTCAAATTCTGCAGAAGAGCAGAACAGCAGCCCAGAGAGGCCCCTGGGTATCAACGCGAATGGATGTACTCCTGTGGTCTCCTCTGCCAAGACTATTGTTTTGCTGAAAGACCCCTCAAAGGGATGTATGGAAACATTGCTTCTTCTGTCTCTCTTTTGTTAAGTATTATTATATTGCTAAGACAACACCTAGGCATGATCACTAGTGTTGTCTAAAATAGACAAGTCACATTTAAAGAAGCAGAGGTATAAGGCAAGATAAGGAAAAGAGAATAGAGCAGCTCTGCTAACTGCCTCAAAAGGATCAGGAAAGAAATATTCTGTCTTCAGAAACTCTTTCAAGGCAGAGGGAATTCTGTTCGGTTCAGGGCCCCTGCGACGTTCCCCCTCTGTCATACGCTACAATCAGCCAGTCCAACAGAGAAGGAAGGAATGACAATGACTAGTGATTAGGGGAAATATTGCTGAAATAGAAAAATCCAATACAGGAATTAGAGTGTGCAAAGGTGAGATAGAGGAGGAAACAACAGTTTGTATATTGCATCATTTGTCTTTTACTCTTTGCTTCTTTTTTTTTTTTATTTCACTTGCAGCTGTGTCTGTTTTCCTATTTTTACTCAAGCCTTTCAGTCAATCACAGCAGAGTCTCAAACAGATGGGCAGAGCAATAATATGATAGTAAAATTTTATAAGCATGATTCATTTTAGCTTTGCAATTTTTAGATGAAGAAAAGTCTTGTGTATTTACAAAAAATATGGCACACATCTTGTCAAGAGGTATAAAAATGTATTCTGTTTTGCTTGAAGAATGATTATGCATGGACTTTACAATTTGCCTGTCTCAGTTCACAACAGCTACAGTATTTAAGGTCATTCTTATGGAATAGCTTTTAATAAGAATATGAGATAACAGAAGATATTATCAGGTTAAATTTTGCTGTTGGTTATTCCTCTGCAACATTATTTTCTCCTGGTACCTATTTGAAACAGAAATTGAAAGTGAAATTGATATATGCCCTTAACAATAGAAGCACTTAGAGCTGACTGAATAGCAGAAATCTCATTTGTGAGTAAAAGGGCTGAGTTAGACTTCCTGTGACTGCTATGGTCATGCCCTGAATGATCTGAAGGATTGGAAATGTACATACAATACACAGGTGAAAATGTTCACGGACCTCAGAGATTTCATTGACATCACCAGAAAACCAGAAGGGCCCTGATGGGTGACACCAGGGTTGGTCTATCACAGTAACCTTTCTTTAAGAATAAGCATATATTGAGGGAAGCATAAAACTGAACCAAATGAATATGGTAGTTTTCTCTCCTACTCTTTGAATTCCAAATACTTTCAGGTCAGATACTTTGTGAAGTGTTTGTTTCTTCTCTACATTTCAAGAACTTGAAGGATTCCAAGACCTTGTCTTGTCTGTCCTTGAACTGCTAACATGCAACACCTCCTTTCACAGGGGAATTTCACAGATCAGCCTATGAAGGCAAAAACCCCCTATTCTTCTGTTTTTCTTGGAACCTGACTCCTACTACCTTCATTTGATATTCCTAGGTCTTCTAGTGGAAGATGCAATAGCTAGATGTGATTATTCTTCCCAAATTGCACGTGCCAGTTATTTGTCAAATATGCAATTCAGGTAGATAATCATGGAACAGTGACTAGAGGACTAAATGCCTCCAAATAATTTACTTAAACTCTTGTAGGCAATCTTGAACAATCGATGCTTTTGAAGAGGGATATAACTGCTCCATACAGAGCTTGTGGAAGGAGATGGCTACACTGTGACAAACATCTGTAAAGACTATTTCAAATGTTCTAGATCAAGTTCAGCAAAAAAGCATGATGAAGCCTCACACCAGCTTTTTATCAGCCTCAGTGTGGAGACAGGGAAAAAAAGTGAAAGAAACAGGAAAGGGATTTACTCACATCCCTTCATATTCCTCAATCTTGAACTTATATTTTATTGCTGCTGTCATATTGTTGCATGAGCTTATCACCAGCTGCTGTCAATTAAAATGTTTCTTTATAACCATCTAGAACTTTAAAAATGCCAGGGTTCAAATGTTAATTAAATATCAACATGATTAATTTAATGTTATTATATGTTACAATGTTATAAATAATATTATTTATTTATTATAATTTATATAATTATAATAAATAATAATGTAAATATATAATATATAATATAAATAAATAATAAATGAATAATTATAACAAATTGTTATTTATTATTTATATTATTAAATAATAACAAAATAGAACTTCATTCCTAATTTCTCTACCTCCTCCTCCCCGAGTGATGCGGAACGATGGAGAATGGGGGTTGTGGTCAATTTGTTATTTCTGCCACTCCTTCCTCCTCAGGGGAAGGACTTCTCACACTCTGCTCCAGAATGGGCTCCCTCCTACAGAAGAGAGTCCTCCATGAACTCCTCCAATGTGAGTCATTCCCATGGGCTACAGTTCTTCAGGAGCTGCTCCAGAGCGGCTCCTTTGCACAGATGTTCCAGTGTGGGTCCCCCATGGGGTCACAAGTCCTGCCCAGCAAACCTGCTCCAGCATGGGATTCACACAGCCTCCTTCAGGCATCCACCTTGTCTGATGTGGGATTGTCCACAGGCTGCAGGTGGATCTCTGCTCCACCGTTAACCTCCATTGGCTGCAGGGGGACAACCTGCCTCACCATGGTCTTCACCACCGGTTGCAGGGGCATCTCTGCTCTGACGTCTGGAGCACCTCCTCCCCCTTCTCCTTCAGTGACCTTGGTGTCTGCAGAGTTGCTGCTCTTCTGTATTCTCACTCCTCTCTCCTGGCTGGGGTTGTTTTTTTCTCCTTCTTAAATATGTTATCTCAGAGGTGCTACCATGGTCATTGATGGACTTGGCCTTGGCCAGCAGTGGATCCATTCTGGAGCCAGTGGCATTGGCTCTGTCAAACATGGGGGAAGCTTCTAACACCTTCTCACAGAAGGTACCCCTGTAGGTCTCCTGCTACTGAAACCTTGCCAGGCAAATCCAATACAAAAATCAAAGAAAAAAATAGATTATTTATATTTCTTCTGTTTCGGCTTATTGATTAAAACTATGTAACACATTGAAAATAAGAGGATTGATAATAATTGCTATAGTGCAGAGGTAAGCAAACTGATCTATTGTGTCATGTCAGAGTGGATAATGTTCTCTGAAAATACAACAGGAATATAATTCTAGAAATAATGTGAGAGTGCAATGAATGTATCAGTAAGGATAATAAGCTTTCTTATCTGTTTTGGAGAACAGAAAAATAGTGTATTCATATTTAAAAGGAATAATGAAATTATTATTTATATTAGTAATTAAGGAAGAGTTTCAACCACTGAATATTGGGGAATATAACCCAAAATTTCTATCTGTGAATATGCAAACAGCATGCTAAGGCAGATAAAAAGGTGTACGGAGAACATAACCCCCAAATTATGTCTTGAAACAATACCTGTCCATTGTTATTTGAATAGTAGATCACAATGTGAATAAATAAATGAAAACCAGTTAATTAAAGACATTTCTGGAGAATGGATATGTTTGGCTAATCCTTTGTCATGTCACAGATTGTTAAACTGTTTCTCTCTTCATGCAATAATGGCATATAATTTTGGTGTCTATTTGGGGAGGAAGGATTGACTCTTCCTGAAAACTGAGCAGGATGATCCCTTGATCTCTAGCTACCTCCTCATTTTCCTCTTGCATTGCCAGCAAAATGCCAGCTGCAAAACCTATTTTGCATCTAGTTGTGATTTCAGAATTAAATGCAATGCAATTAGTTCCTTTTATATGTTTGGTAATCTTGTTAAGACAACTCATTAGGTATCTTGGCAATTGGAAATTACTAGGTTTCAGAACATGTGCATTTCCTTTGTGAATACCAATTATTCCTAAATGAGGCAATTGTTCTTTAAAGAAAAGGAAAAAGTGAGTCCCATAAAACTTTACTGAGTTTATATATTGCCCTGACCTTTAGAAACCTTAATCTGGATTTTAGCTCTTTCTCCATAAAACTCTAGATATGTATAAATACTGCAATGGTATTTTTTTCTGTCTAATTCTTCTATCTAATCATGTCAAAAGTGTGGAAAAAGAGTACTTAAGTTTTTTATGAGAAGCATTTTTTTTTTTGCATGAAACATACAATAACTGACTAAGGTAAGTAATGTAGATGGGATTTTTAAATTCTACTATTTATAAACAGGAAGGTACTATTATATTCATTAATTTCTAATTTATTCAGTTGTAGAAGAACATTATAATGCAAAATAGTTAATAGGAAGTAGTTACAGCTGTAAAAATTAGACTACATAATATTTTTAATATTCAAATAACTTAGTGATTTCCAAAGTCTCAGGCAACATCAGTGCATTGTTTCCAGACAGTGCATTTCCAATCCTTTTCTCATAGCCAAGAAGCTAGAAACAAGTCAAAATTCTAGCAACTGCCCCAAAGATTCAAGGTCTGTGCTAAGTACTATATTCTACATAGGCATACGTCCAGACCTCTCTAAAAATAGAGGCTTTCCCCACCAAGAAAAGAAGGATGCTTAAAAAAATTTAGCAGAATTAACATGTTCAGTAAATGTGGCTGGAAACCAGGAAATCTGAGAATTTCAAAATCTATTTTAAGTTTCAGGGTTAACAGAAAGCCAATAAAATTTACAAAAAAAAATTCATGAAACTATAATTTTTAAACTTTAAGATATTTTATTTTGTTATTTTTTAAGCATCATTTCATTATGAACTAATGAAATAAAGAGAGAGGAAAGACAGGGATCAAGGAGCAAGACAGAGTTCTCAGGAATATGAACCTAGATCACACCAGATCATATACCAGTTTCCGTTTCAAGAGAAAATTTTGCTGTGAATCTAGGCTGATTCTGTAAAGCCTAAACTGGATGAAGTTCAGGGGAGGGCGACCAAGATGGTCAGGAGCTGGATGGAGCACTTGCCCTGTGAGGACAGGCTGAGGGAGCTGGGCTTGTTCAGCCTGGAGAAGAGATGGCTTAGGGTGACCTGCACTATTTTATGATCCTAAGTCTTAATTAAGCATTTATCTGAAATTGTCAACACACTAAATCTGATTTAACAGACTAAGCCCAGTATCCATTTTCTATTTGTCTTCCGATGAACAATTAATAAGTTAGATTTGAGACTAGAAAGTGAAATATGAATTGCAGAAGTTCTTTTTAAGTGATGAGGGTCAAATCGGGTCTTGAAAACAGCACTTTACACTGGAACCCAAATATCTCTGTGCTGGGAACTTTCATCTGTGGCTCTAATAGTCTGCTGTCCAACTAGCAGGGGAATCACAGTCTGCTCTGCTTACCTTCCACTCAATAAAAGGTCTTAAGTATTCCAAATTCTTGACTTTCTAGCATCTAGGATTTGAGTCTGAGGAAATAACAATAGGAATATGACTTCTTCAAAAGGTTAATGTATCAATGCATTGGCAGCTTTGCTCAGAATAGAATATAAAATACTCAAAAATCTCTCTCCAAGGCACCAGGTCTGATGTTTTGCATTTATTTTCAGTTTCCCTGCTATTGAGGTTAAAGTATAATTTACCTGTGGATCACCAAACACCAGCATCTTAAAATTTTGTCTCTAGGGATAATGATGAGACGTATCATTTCTTTGTGGGTTTTTTTTTGTTATTTTAAACTGTGCAGTTTGAATTCATTATGGCTAAAGCAGCACTGGTTTTTACTTGGTGAGAGAAGTAAGGAGTCTAATACCTTTTTTTTTTTGTGCTACAGAACAGGAAGTAGTAGCCATAAATTTTTTTTTAAGATCACAAGTAATCAGAATTGGCACTTAAGGATATGCCACTGAGAACACTGCAGTATAGTACAACCTTACATAGCAAAAAATTATGTATGTGAAATCTCCAATTCTCCTCTTTTGCTATGTAACCTGCAGTCTATTTTCCCTTCACAGAGCTTTTGAGAACCTATAATGATTGCATGGTCATTTTCAAAAACATCCATAAAAGAAACAAAATGTTTGAATTTGGGGAATATGTGAACCTGTAAGAAAAAGCTTTAAGATTCAAAGACTGGAATTTGGAACTTGCTTGGAATTTAGGCTAGAGGTAAATTGCAAAATCTTAACTAAGCCAGATGAATCCTTTATCAAAGGTTATACTGACATTTTCAAATCAAGATGGATTTTTATATTTAAGCAAATACAACAGAAAAGACATGGTTCCTTTGCATATAAAGAAAGTTTGGCTATTTATGGTACTTTTCATAAACGCTTTAATGGAAAACCATACATTCAGCTGGCCAGGCTCTATTACCCCAGCGTCATGTAGCTTTACAGCTTTAAATAAGGGCTGATATATAGTTTCTTCCTCTTACCAACAGTCAGCAAATCTCAGTAGATCACTGATGGTTCATGCACAATATAAATGACTTATGTGGCTTCTAAATATACCTTGTTTTGATTTTTTTCAAATTTCTTTCTTCCATAAAGGCTTTTTTTGTCATTGATTAAACAGTGCTAATCTGTCTTACTGCAGTGTAGGTAATAGAATACAGCGGTTAGAGGGTGTTGCTCTAAAACAGGGCTAATGGTTTTCATTCCTATATGAGTGGCAGAAGATTTTAATCCATAAACATAGCAATGTAATAGAAGATGTTTCATTAAAAAATATATAATATTAAAAAGTATGTTTTTGAATAAAAAGTGGCATAACAAAAGAAATTCAGGGTTTTTTTCTAAATCAATATGAACAGAATCCATTTCAAGGAGGAATCAATCTGGCTATTTTGGACAGGTTTTTTTGATTTTTCTTTTCAAAGGTTCAGATAAAAAAAAAAAAAAGAATAGTTTTGAATGAAGTGAAACCTTTCTATTTATAGTTGTGCTGAGGAAATTTTGCTTGGTGTCAAGCTGCATAGATCAGTAGGATACATGACCTGTGCCCACCATGTTTGAAGACATTCCTGAGAATAAGGTTCCTCTGTATTGCAGGCAAAGGCATCTGCATGCTTTCAACCTCCACATGCCAAAACCACGTCTCTCACACATTTGCTCAGATCCTACTGGAAACGGGAAAGTAAAAAGGAAGAAGGTAGAAGAAGGAGTGTACCTCTCACAGAACTGGTCTGTGGTACAGACATTACAAAAAAATTGTGATGAGTCAGTCTGTGGTGGCAGGAGTGAGTTCTGGCTGTGCTGCTGAAGGTAGAAATTAATTTATGGTCTATCATTTTGAATTGTCTGCAGTACTGACTGCTTTTATTCTCAAGTGTGCCTGCTTCTGCCAGAACAAGATTTACAGTAATAAAAACTATACACACACCTCC
Organism: Limnodromus scolopaceus; assembly: GCA_028565335.1. Taxonomy (NCBI): domain Eukaryota; kingdom Metazoa; phylum Chordata; class Aves; order Charadriiformes; family Scolopacidae; genus Limnodromus; species Limnodromus scolopaceus. The sequence goes on from JAOXNO010000013.1 coordinate 27,812,431, forward strand.
CAATAAGGTGCTCATAAAGCCTCTAATTAAGTCATTCCTGCTCTGCCACTTCCACTAGTCTGCAGCTTGCTGTTTTGTTATTTTAAGCTTTGTTTTTGTTGATGACTCTTCCTGCAGCCATGTGTGTCCATGTCAAAAAAATTATCACTAATGCAGGTTTTCTCTCTCCGGTGTCTTTTGTGAGGCCGGATCTGAGAAAAACCATGAAACATTCTTGTGCCAATCTAACTGACCTGAATGCCTCATGCACCAGTGGCTGGTTAAATCAGCTCATGATGCTATTGGAGTTAAAAATAATTTCTGAGAATATTAGACATGTCTTAAATTTACTGATAATTTTTTGAAAATTATGGAAGGCAGGTTTTATGTAGCTTTACCCACTATGCTTCACTGACTTTTAATATGCAATGATTTTTTTTTCCAGGCAGAAATTATGTGCTTTACCTGCAGTGAAACGATCCTCTCAGCATAGAATCAGTTTAAAAGAAATAATAAGTATGATGCTTATAAACTTTGTGCAGTCTAACTACACTTAAAATGTATCTTCTAAAATTTGCATGTATACCTAAGAATATACATTGATGTTATTAAATGGGTTCAGTAAGCTAAGCAAGGTTCTATATAATTAATAAACATTTAGTGACATTGATTTTTATAGCTTGGTTTTAGAACTCCTTATCAGTATTGAGCAGATGGGACATAACTATGAAAAATTATATTTTAAATGTGATTACTATACTTGAATTATATTTGAAAAAAATTGTTCAGTGAAGCATTTACAAATACAAGTTAACTTCCAGATGAAACTTCAAATTTAAGGTCTTTTTATCTGTTTAGCACAACTATATTTAAATTATGTCTGTAGCACATAAGAGGAAGCAGAAAACAAAAACTATATGGAATAAAATATCTAGTGTTTTAGAAAACGGTCTACTTAAGACATGATTTTGCTATAAAATGTTTGATAGATTCTCTATTCAGTATTTAGCAAATCCTTTTTTAATACCAGCCTTAACAATATTGTACAAAGAATGATTTTTGATTGAAATTTTGGATTACAACATAACAACACAGTTTTTCCACTGCAATTTGTATACTTAAAGCATAATCTTTTCATACTAAACATCCATCTGTAGTCTTTGATATTGAGTTGGAGGAGGGAGAATTCAAATTTTCTGCATAATCTACTTTTGTAAAAAAATTATATATAAGTAGGAAGTGGATCAAAAAGAATTGGACCGGAGGTTAAGGATGGGAACCTCTGGACATAAGCCCACCCAGAAGATGACTGCGTAAGTGTGATTGAGGTGCTAGGTTGTAACTAACTTCCAGTGATTTGTCCTTTATGACCTATTTATTTGTAAACCTTTAGAGAAAATTGTTCTTCATTGAAGAGGAAATCAAGCCCTTGAAGAAGAGTGTAAATAATAAAATGAGATTACTGGGACACCTGTGATATGTTTTACAGTACAAACCCGGATCTCAAATTCGCCCTATTGACTTATGGCTAAACTACGAGCTGCTTTGTATTCTCTAGAATTCTCTTTTCATGTTTGCTGAACCAAGTCTCCTTATGTAGATTTAGTGTCTCTTTTCTTTCTTTTCAGCACTTTCTGAGAGACAAGTGCTATGCCTTTAGTCTCTTTTGCTGTTTCCTGAAATGTAAAGCTAAGCTTTAAAGGTCCCATTTGTCATTCTCTCACAGTGCTGCAGCTGATCATACCTGAGTCTCACAGATATGAACTGTGACCAAATCAAAATAATAGTGTTTCAGATGTTGCATCAGTGTAAATGACCAAAAAGGAAAAGATTAATTGTGCCTTGATAGGATGAAATTTTTATAATAATGTAATAATGGGAAGGGAAGGGAAGGGAAGGGAAGGGAAGGGAA
>JAOXNO010000013.1:27818886-27841059 GCA_028565335.1 Limnodromus scolopaceus
AGAAGAGAAGAGAAGAGAAGAGAAGAGAAGAGAAGAGAAGAGAAGAGAAGAGAAGAGAAGAGAAGAGAAGAGAAAAGTCTAGACAGGATCATCACTGAAAATAATAATAATAATTAAAAAAAAAAGAGTCCAGTATCTTTGCATGACGTGTTCCATTCCAGAAATCTCAATTTTTCAACTTCAGAGGAGATTATTCACTTAAAATTAAGTTACATTTTTAAAAAGCAATGGGTTTGTTTCCAAAGAATCAAATAAATAGCTGTTCTAAATGAAGTTCACTATTTGCCACTCCTGTCACCCTTGTTAATGGCCAATTTAGCAACAAGCAAGTACCAAAGCACAATCTTTCTGGCTTGCAGTCTTTTTCTAGGTAACGTACTGGCATGACCCATGTGCTAAACTTCTCAGTCACCACTCACAGTCAGACAAACAATCAACTTCTCAACGCAGTTTCTTTCTGTGTCTCATCCTTGTTTAGCCAGCTCTATACCCCTTTCTTTTAAACTACACCCTTTGACAGATTAAGACCATATACCTGATATAAGCACAAACTGTACTGGTTTTGGCCAACTGCCCAAGGTTGATCACTTACAGAGAGAGTTTCTCAAGCACCTGCTTTTATAATGTAAAAACATGTTATTTCCATTTGTGAGAACAATGTAATAAATATGATAGATTCAATCTATTTATTTGCTAACATTTTGTGTTCCTACTTTAATAACCTACAAGATTGTAGACTGAACACACATTGTGCATTGTCAGCATTTGATAAGATTTTTAAGATATTGTGATACTTAATATGTTTTCTTTTATTGTTTTAAGTGCTAATTTGAAAAAAAAAACCACATATAATTCTTTTGGTCTTTTCAAAGGCGTAACTTTCTATGGTGCTAGAGCTGCCAATGTTCTAATTAGCAAAGTTCTGAAACTTTTCTATAGAACTGCTTTGTAATATACTTTATGCTTTAACAAGGAACAGTTGATCTATTTCATTGATAATACATAAAGTAATATCTTCTTAACTAAGAAAATTTTCACATTGATAAAGTTACAGACAGAATCCTCTTTCTAGATGCATTTCCTCAGCCATGCATAGCATTGTCTGCTCCAAAACAGATATAGTGATTTAAGCCAGACAATTTTTTCACAAATATTTTATTTACTAAAGACACTGTTTCCAAAATTGCAAAATGATTTGTGAATTTTGGCCGTATACACCAGACAATCTCAAGCAGCTTTTCAAGGGTATGCCTTCCCTTCAGACTGCGGGAGGAAGAGTCTTTGCTTTCCACGTAGTGACAATGTGGTTTCTGTGCCTCACAGGAGGCAGCAGCCAGGGTCAAGCCTTCACTTGAGGGAGAGTGAACCCTTTCCACACTGCACAACACTAATTATCACACCCTAGGATAATAACTTTGCATAAATAATTAAGTATTCACTGAAAAGCTTGTTCCACATGCATGTCCTACATACCTTGTCCCACATGCATGCCCTATATAGAAAATTGTTCTCTGGTGTGCTATTTCTTTCACTTTCCTTATGTCTCGATGCATTAATAGTTCAAGAAACGAACAATGTTTGAGGTGAGCAAAGATTTTTTATCAAATAGGAAACGAGAGTGTTTTTCTGAGCTTGCTTATCTTCCCGTGTTTTCATGCTTACTTAGACAAAACGGTAATACTCCGTCAGCAAGAAGCTGTTTCTGTTCCTTCAGAATATGTAGTACCACACAGTACTCTGGCTGTGAAAGTTCAAATGCTTTCTAATGGGGGGAAAGAAATCACAACAAACCCCTGAATATAGATGCCTTATTTTCAGGCGGATATACTACACTTTGGGCTTTTGCTAGATAAAAGAATATTACCTCTACCAAATTTGTACATATTTACTCCTACCTTTGTTTTGCTTATTGATCAAGTGCCCCCAAAACATTTTATTCCTCTGGGATACCATTTTGCTTTTAAACTTTTGTTTCTTTGAATTTTATTTTCAATTTAAGTATCATAAACCTAAATGTTTTTATTTAGGATTGACAAAAAAAATGCTTCTTTCTTTTAAATCATACTTTCTAACATAGAGTACTCAGTTTCCTTTGAAGTCTTGGGCATCTGACCATGCTTCTCTTTGGTCCATCAGTTTTGTTCATCCTTCAGCCCTGCCAGTTTTTTTAATCCTTCGTTCTGCACCAGGTATAACTCTAATTCTTGTTTCTGGCTTTCCCTGATCATAGTAACTATCTCTGTTCCCCACACTTGACTCTAGCCTTGCTTCAATCATTGAGGCCAGCCATCCACAACCTAGTCTTGTTTCCTCAAAGCTTTAGTTCTGCCACAAAGAAAGTGAGAAAAAGATCGGTATCTCCATCGATTCTAAGGGAATGTGCACAGAGTTAGAGTTAGTCTGGGTTCAGGTACACAGCAAACTCTTAAACTTTTTTAGTTGAGGCCTATAACACTTTGGTTTAATTGCCGATTCATTTTTTCTTTAGGTTCCTCACCCAGCTACTTACTGTGCTAACCAAATCATGAGAATAGTGACACATATTTTCACATACTCCTTCAAAGCCAGGGAATAGTCACAGGGATGATCTTTTTGAGATAAAATGTGCTAGGATAGCTAGTGTTCACAGTGACACTAACTTGGCCAAGAGGTGTCTTGGTTTGCTAGAGTTTCAGCAAATAAGGAAACTAAAGACAATAATGATCACAAAAGTGTTTACATTTGGGCAGGTTTATTGCTTATTTTCTTGGTTATTAACTCTAATGAACACTGAATTTAAACAAATTTAAATAAAGATTTCTGAGATAGACATTCTTACGTAGAGGATTAGAGTTAGCATTAGGAATGAACAGAGTCAGTAAGATTATAGTTTATTAAAAAGTGCTCAACTGATTTGCCACACCAGGAGGTTCTGGTGAGGTGTAACTACAGGTACAACTCAGTCATAGAATTGGCCAAGGGAAAAAATGGTAGATTCAAAGCAATGATTAACTATGGAAACAGCAGAGGTCAACGCCAGGCTTGCCATTGCCAGACATTGCCCCTGGGTATCAAAACTCAGCCAAGGCTGGACAGAGCATCCTCCCTGTCAGATGCCATGGGCAACCTAGGGGCTAGACGACGGTGTGGGGTGCAATGCACAGGGACCCACTGTAGCTGTGCAGGTGCACACCCAGCAGCATAGATGCACTTAAAACTTCCCAGCTTGGATGGGGTGGTGCTTGGGACCCACATTTCCTCTGGAGTTGGGGTACATGTAGTTCAGGGGTGGGGATACGGGTACAGTCAGGATTTTCTAGGATCAGCCATAAAAAGCTTTTCAGAAATGTGCAAATGTAAGATCTAGTAAGTGTCTGGTGGTGTGATTTATCTGTTGAGTTGCTGGTATTGATCCTGAGTTCAGGGATCACTAATTGCTGGTTAATTACATGTTGCTAACAAATCAGATCACTTTTATCCTGATTTGGTTTAACCTATGTAAACTTAGCTTGCAAAAAGTTCCAAAAGAAATAATTTTATATAATGATTTGCACAGAAGCAAGTTACCAGAACTAAAGAGCGGATTTTTTTGCATTGCCTGGTTATTGATTGCCAAATGCCTGTTAAATACCATTCAAAAAAACACCCAAAACTGCCAAAAGTGATTTAACAAAAACTACTGAAAAATTCCTTGTTGATGAAATTGCAGCCAGATAAATAGGTATTAAATGAGCAAGATGGACAAGGAAAAAAATCATAGAAAGTATTGGTGAAAGGATAGGCACTACTGTAGATGTTTCTTTTTGTTAAATATTTTTTAATTCATCTAACAGTTTCCTATAACAACTGTATAATTTTCTATTAATTCCAGGAGGGGAAGGGGGGGAGAAATGCTTCACATCCATGGCAGGTCACTCACATAAAGCTTATCAAATATGTTATTCCCAGACTACTTGAATATGAATACAATAAATGCAATTACACCTTTACTACATGGTGCAGTAAAAAAACTCATCCAAAGACTGTATTAGTCATCATTCTCATTTTTTGTGAGTTACTCAGTTAAACTGAGCCAAATTATTCTTTGGTCAGTGTTTGCTGTGAGAATTCTCAAGGAGTTGAAAAAGAGGAAAACCAGAATTAAATAGTGTTCTGCATGGCAAACACAACTCATAAGTATTTTTAAAAATCAAAAACAATAGACAATTATTTTCCTACATAGCATTCTTCTGTCACATGGACCCTCTATTAAATAACCAACAAAATGCCTAAAAATATTATGCAAACAGAATACATGGTCATGGGCTAGTGGCAAAAACTGAGAGAGGGTTGACTTTTGTCTCCATTTTCTTTTTTCTACATTTCACAGAATCACACAGAATCACAGAATGATATGGGACTCCATCACCTCTCTGGGTAGCCTGTTCCAGGGCTCTGCCACCATCACAGGAAAGAAGCTCCTCCTCATGTTTAGATGAAACTTCTTATGTCCAGGTTTGCGCCGGTTACCTCTTGTCCTGTCACTGGGCACCACTGAATAAAGACTGGCCCCTTCCTCCTGACACCCACCCTTTAATTATTTATAAGCATTGATGAGATCCCCCCTCAGTCTTCTCCAAACTAAGAAGACCCAAGTCCCTCAGCCTTTCCTCATAACAGAGATGCTTCATCTCTCTTTTCATCTTACAATTAGTTAAAAATAATTTAGAATAAGTAATTAAGCCACTGGTACTACCACATAGTTGTTAGTATTATCTATGCCAGGCCAATGATGTCTGCATTCCAGTCAAATAGCCTCAAATGTTGACAAAGTGATACGGGTGAAGGCACTTGTGTTTCGTTGATGGTGCATGTTTGCAAGCCAACTCACTTTTCAGAGGGAGCAGGAGGATTACTTTCAGATCAGCAGCCCAGCAAAAAGGAAAAGGTATATGGATACAGCAAAATATTTGTGAGGAAAGTTTTGCTATCATTAACTAAATATAAGAGACATATATATTACAGTACTGCTTGAGGGTATTCGATTTTCTTACAGCTTTAATTTCTTGTAAACCACAGGCCCAGTTCTTTTTCTTCTGCAATTGTTTGCACCCCAATTTAAGTTATTTATATGTCAAGGGACCTGACACAAATACACAATTGCTACTTAGATGTTTAAATTAGCTAAATTGAGCCTGAAGTTAATTGCACTTGCAAATTGCTTGCCCACTAAAGGCCAGTTTGACAACCCAGGTATACATAATATTTGCTCGTACATCACTTCCAGCTTTAGTGTTTCTTCCTAATACCCCTCTACAACACATGCATCCATCCCCATTATAGCTTCCAATTAAGAGTACCAGAGATCATGTTGACTAACATTAGCTATATATCTATCCCTTCGTACTTCAAAAACATGACCTCCCTTGGCCATGATTTTGCCCACAACTCTCATCAGACCAACCGCTCCATGGTTATCCAAATGTTCCTCTTCGTTCCATCGTACGCTTTCAAGCCTTCTGGAGTCCTCTTGGTGTTCCAAGAACTACTGAAAATTAATATACATGATTTTCAAGATAATTGATATGTAACACCTTTCAAACTAATTCTTTTACTGCTCTTGGGAGAATACTGCAGTTATTCATACAAACTTTCCATTTCATGAAGGCAAAATATTACAGTTCACATCCACCCTTTTATATTACCGTATTGTAACCAACAAAACCAACATATTCTTAAATCTAACCTGGGATGCAATCCTTTTGAAATACTAAATTATTATGTTGGGGAGGAAATGGTTAAAATAGTACATTGTTACATTGTATGCAAAATAATATTTATTTTTTTTTTACAAAATGAAGTTATGAAAAACATTTTCCAATCTATGTATGAATGAACTTCAATAAGAGCATCCTGCCTAGAAAATGGTTTCATCAGATTCAGACATATTTCCATCATTATTATAATTCTTTAAGAAATCCAAGACTAAATTAGGAAATTCAGTTCCATGTTACTAAAATTTTTGTTATAAAAAGATGCATCTTTTTGCATTGCAAACTCTTTTTACAGCTGTCCTATGGTCTTCTGCTGACAACCACCATATTGTTAAATATACAGTGAGCAGCTAGAGCTGTTGATTTTAAAAACTGTGTCAAGACTATTATGAATGGTCCCAAGATAGTAAGTTTTCACCATGAAAAATTAAATTGATGCTGTTGAAGACTGATGACAGGCTGGTGATCTCAGAGTTTTAGGGATTTCTTCTTGTTCTTTAGCTTTCCTCTCTTTAATTGGTTATCCCAAGGCATGGGAAGACAGAATGACCCAATTTCAAAAAATGAGTTGTAATCACTAGGGATTTTTTTTTTAAAGACATTTCAGGTTATAGTCTGAAATCCTGATGGAAGTAACAGTGAATAGCTCATCAGCCTCCAGGAGGATGAATCTGAAACGTTTTCTGAGACAAAGACAAATCAGGTATGTGAAAACTTGCACTGAGCTGACATACCTTCTAGGCAAAATGTCTTTTATTGCTAACTGTGAAGTTTCAATTCTGAACTTCATATACTTCACGTAAGAGTTTAGGGGGGTTGAGATGTAAAAGGGATCTGAGGTTCCTGGTATCTTTAAGATTAGGAAATACGTTGAAAAGACGTCTTGTTCAGATAGCGATAATACAGAAATATTGTGCTATTTCCCACTACCGACTTGATCCTGAAGAAACTCTCAGATGGAAGGAGGTGATACTGCCACTGTCAAAGGAGAACCTAGAAATCTACAGCAAAGCTCATCTTGATATAGCCAGATAAACAAACTGAAAAGAAAGATGAACATAAGCCTTTTCTTTGTGTATCTGTTTCTCTCCAGGACTCCAACCTTAAAAAAGTAAATAATTCTTAATATAGGAAATCTCAGATGCTACATCTGTATTTCTTTTCTAATCTTAAGAGTTACTATTATATTACCTAATGTTTATACCATTTTAACATTTTTTTCCAGAGTCTGATTCCAAAAGAAAACAAAAAGAAATTTTGACAATTAAAATGTACTACTTGATCATCTTTGTATTTTATGAAAGCTATAAAAACTTGAAAAACCATATTTCTGCTTTGCAACCAGGAGTAGCAGACATCAGGGTGAAAGAAGACAGGTAGAAAATTTCATAGATAATGATGGTGACTGAAAGACACCTTTGAGAACATGCAGCAGCCACAGCAAGGAACAACGAAGGACATGAAACCCACAGTGGAGGTAACAGGACAAAACTTAAAAACTTATAGTAAGTGATTAATAAATACATCTGCTCATTCTACAAAATGGCTGTCACATGGATTAAATGTGCTGCACCTTGTTGGAGAACAACAATTCATAACAGTACCCTACTTCTGTGGGACAGAATGAATGTCGTCTCGGATACAGGTAGGTCATTAATGGAGAAAACTAGGGCTGACACAGACAGGTTGTCTGGAGGTATGAAAGTCAGGAGATGCTTTTTAACATAGAGTTACCCTACATCCTTGGTATTTGAACTTAATATGGGCTTTCAAAGGATTCCAAATACCTTACCTGATTCCTTGGGAACTAAATTGCCTCCAGATGAAACTAAATCGCAAGATGGAGTTCAGACACTTTTGGTACACATCTGTACAGGTTGATATTCCTCTTTACTGGAGTTATGTTCTCAATATTTACCTAGTAATATATCGTACTGAGGTGGGAACAGTGGACTCACCTGAGTGGACTGAAATGCATGATGTTGCTAACTACTGGAAATCAATTCCTATTCTTTATTTGACTTTGCAATTTACTAAATTCAAGTTTGTTATACTGCTAACGTTTAATCATAAACTGCCTGCTGACATTTCTACAGACCTCAAAATATCAAATAAATAAATATGGTCCTATGGGAACATTCACATAGTTTAGTTACAAGGTTGAAACATGGTTATGTTGTCTACTTCCTGAAGAGGCAAACTAAATTAGAGACCCAGTCTTGCCATGGTTTCTCTGTAGCCTCTAGTAGGAAACTTAAGCTTTTAATTTACATCCTGCATCTTTCTGAAGGCTTTTTCCATTATCTATACACAGAGCCCAGGGAAAGTACCTCCCTAAGCTCTGACCTCCTCAGAAGGTCATCCTGGTACCGGGAAGTCCCCTTCACAGGAGGGGGCAGTCCCCTTCACAGGAGGGGGCAGTGAAGACTTGTGAGAACATAGTTCACATAACCACGCTGAAAGCTGGTTCCTGCTAAGAGACAGGAATATCCAGTCTTGAAGTTGGCTAGGGATCAGCCCAACTTCTCCCAACCAAGAACTGGATAGTAGATATTCCCAGCTGCAAGTCAGAACCACAGGACCTTTCACACTGGCAGGGGCCACCAGAACACGTCCTAAACTGAGGACCTGAAATACAATGGTTGCACTGTACATATAATATCACACAAGGAAAATACCTGATATGCATTACCTAACATTTCTAAATGGATAGTTTTTCTTCATTAATTTGTTGCTTTCCTTCACTATAGAAAGCTCTATGTTACGCTACATTTACCAAGTATGAGTGAGGTTCACATCATCTGCCTTGAGCCATCAAACTCAGACCTCTAGCTGTCCCTGGCTTCCCTGGATAGACAATGAAGAGAGACAGGCCCCTGCAGAGGATTATCTGCCCATAAAATATATCTTAGTTCTCTGGAGATTCCTCTAGAGCTTTCTCTGTTGATGTCTTCAGGCACCAATGTTAACTGTGTTCCCAAATGCAAATCTGGGAGGTATGACAAATCCAGGAGTACACAATAGATTCCTCTTCACTGCCCTCATAATAAACATACCCAAATTCACTGCAGGAAACTATAAATTGGGCTCAAGTACAGGAAGTTTTCCTCTCGGCTTATTTACAATATTGTTGAATATCATTGCCACTCTAGATGAAATGAGATAAAACGGTCAAGCCTATTATTCAAGCATATTCCAGGAATTATTCAAGCAACACTGTCACTGAAGTCTCTAAGTCTTTCCTACCCATGGCAGCTCTGTGTTCACCTAGTCATGTTTCTTAGCATCTGCTATCCAAATACGCTAAATCACATGATCACTTCAGTCTTTATACAATACCATATAAGCAATTGGACAAACAACCCTGTCTTTTTCCAATCATGAAAATCCTTTCAAATTCCTTCCTTCCTTCCTCTCTACAAAGAGGACCTGATCCAAATAAACAGAATAGCTGTGTTTTATGTTTGTGAATTGTCTCATCAATTTTCTTTTATACCGCTCTAGTCTATGAATATTGTCACATAATTACATATCATTACGTTGTTGCTACCCTTTTTCTTATGCATCTGTGCATTTTGAAGTGCAAGTTTCATGTTTCATTTATTTCTCTATCTCCTCCTTTAAATATTTTTAAAATCACTGGGAGTTTTTTGAAGGATGCTCTGAGCTCTCTGATTTTTTACTACAGAGCTGATTCAGCAATTAACATTGCTTCCACACTGTTTTAGCTTTTGTGTTGAACCATTTACAGCTGAAATAGCACAAGAAGTTCAGTCCAAGTCTGTTAGCATAGTGACTTCTACTCAAAGCAATACTGTTTGGGGGGTTTTTTTGCTTATTCCTGCAATTACATCTCGAAGCTCCTTTTTTTTTTTTTTTTGTGGGTCAATGTGCTATTTTTTTCTTTTAACATCTGTAGCTCAACAGACTGGAATTCAGTTTTACATAGAATCCTGATGCAGACTTGCTCTTTTATCTCATTTCTCATTTTATACTATCAATCAGCTTTGCCAACATATTTTCACTGAGCAACATCTAACAAAAGTATGTATCATGAAACAGTAGGGAAAGAAGGCAGGCACTTTAGGGAGTCCTTGATATAATTACACAGTCTTTTGTAAAATTAATAGGGGAGCTAATTTAGGTAAGAGTTATTCTGAAAGAAAGGGTCCCAAATTTGAATTTTGAGTTAGGACATAGCTCTACCCTCGAATATCTGCATTAGAGTGGTAACATAGTAGGTTGGAGACAGCACTTCTTCAGTCTATAACTGCCTGACCTTAAACCAAAAAGGTGCATTTCAGTCCTTTCACAACATTGTATTTACACGACCTCAACAGGACACCAATCCTTACCCATAGTAGTTGTCCCTCTACCGCAACAGTAGGACCGCAAGAGACCATACATTGACAGAGATTATATTTCAGGGTGGGTTTTTTTCAATTTTATTTTATGGTAAGCATACCTCTTTGGAAGTGATAAACAAAAGAAACAACAGAAACAAGTTAAAAGAGATCCAGATAACCATTTAAAAATGTCTGTTTCTCAGGGAGGACTTGCTGATGTTAGCAGAGGAAGAGACGGAGGAACAAACGACCACTACTACAATAATATGTGAGTCCTTCAGCATCTTTGCCTGTATTTTGAAGTTAGTAAATATCCTCTGAGGAGATTTGAATTGCAGTGGATATTATTAGATTAAAAAGTATTCACATATGCTATAGAAAAAGGGTGAAAGTAACCACAGCTGAAGGTCTTTCCTTACCAAGAAAAGGAGAACAACTGATTCTCATTATATATCATTTGGTTAAGGTAAAAATATAATCCCAAATTGTACTAAATTGCTCCAAATACCACTGTCAGTAAAATAAAAATAGGTGCTACAGAAACGTGGCAATCATCTGGAATATGGCAACAAAAAATACATGTTGCTACACATGCTTTGAAAAAGGCCTGGAGGGATACAGAGGCTGTAGGCAAAGTTAGGCTGTTAAAATACCTGTAACACTTGGGTGAACAGTGCAGCACAGAGCAGGTGAAAAATGGAAAAAAAGCTTAGTGCATACTGGATCAAAGGGAATGACTGGACACAGCATCTAATATTTTCTAATAAGGTTGAAAATTAGTAGTCTTTACTTGGTAATGGTTTTTTATTCTCATGACAATCTCAAGCAAACCGTAATTGATGGCTTTCGTTCCTACTGTTGGACGGCTAGCTTTTTTTTTTTTCATTTATGTTTTCTCCCTCTTCACTACTTTGAATGAAGAATTTGAATGAGTGTTTCCATTTATATCTGGTAAGTACAGTTTCACATAGAGCTTCTCCCCCCGCCCCCCCCGTCCCGTCCCCCCCCGCTTTGTAATTCACCCACATCAAACTAAAAATACAATAAAGGCATGCTGTTCTTTTAAATCACATTGCGAGGCTGGGCTAACTCCCATTGCCATTTTCTCTTTAACACAAGTAATTATACTCTTCAACTGCCCTTTGACTCTCTGTGGACCAAGGGCAGTCCTGCGTGGAAATGAACTTAATTAATTCTGTTCACTGGAGTGGAGTCTCTTAACCGTGATGAGGCAGCTTGTTTCCATAGGTTTATGCTGTTAGATGTAAGCAGCTAAATCTATTTTTCCTTTCTAGATTGCTCCTCTTAGCCCTGAGATCTTGCCTTTGCAAACAGCATGTTTAGTGTGAAGAATGAACCCAAATCTTCATGCAGTTCCGAGTGTGACTCCACAAGGAAACTGGCAGATTTTGCAGGTAAAAATTCTCCAATCTTTTGAATCAATGTATGCAAATGATAAAACCAGGGCCTGGGGCTCAAGTTTTAGCAAAGCACCGAAGCACATGTTTATTTAAGCATGTAATTAGGACTAGCTATTTTCTTTTCAGGGTGTTTTACTGAAGAATGCAACTGTAATTGCACAAGGATGTGAGTTATTTGCAACAAATAGCATTAGCTAAGGATAGAATTTTAAAAAAAACAAACACAAAACCAACAAAAATCCCACAACAAACCAAACCATAAGTTAAGGCTGAAAAATACAAATATTATAATATTCAAACTAGATTTACCAATATAATCTGATACCATATATATATGGTTATATGGTTTTAATGTGTGTTAAGTATCTGTCTTCATAAAGGAACAGGGATAAACTCTCCCTTGTCTGTATATCCTTGACAGTTAGTTTCAGGTTTTCTGATTGAAAACTGGGATTTCAGCACCTGAATATATTTTAAAAATTGCTAATATAAGGCATTTTGAGGTGAAGCTGTTATATTTTGCATTCAGTCATTAGACATTTGTTGTTGAGGGTTAAAATGGCTCAAAACCATTGCATAAGACTTAAGTTCCAAATCCTGCTCCAGTGGATATTATTTGTTTTATATACACAGAAACAGTATTTCAGTAGAGAATATAATGGACACACTGGTCATGTTAGCCACTGTATAGGGCACTCTTATAAGACATGTCTGGTCTTAACTTATACACTTGCCAAAGATCAGAGAAAGTATTTCATTTAGTCTTCTCCGTGTATCCTCGGTCTCAAATAACAGAGTTACTTCTGCTCAAAGATTTGGCTGGTTTTTTCTTTTTTATTTCAATCAGGTTCTGCTTCTTTCCAGAAACAAATATTAGAGGTAGCACTACCACTACGCATGTTAGTCAGAAACTGTCCCAGATATTTTAAGGTGCAGAATACATTGCCTAATCTTTCAGTAGTGTCTATATTTTTAAAGTTGGACTAAGTTGGATCATTTTCACATTTCCTCATGCCTAGCTGCACTTTGGGGTTCGAAGAGGAAGAGAAAACATAAATCCCAATTTAAAGCATAAATCCCAATTTAAAGCATGAGTGGTTGCTCTTGTAGTATTTCAAATCCAGCCAGAACTAAAAATTACTGGAGATCCTATGGGAAAACTTGTTCTCAGGAGACTTCAGTCAAGTTTTGAGCCTGTACCAGCTGGGTATCTGCTTTTTTTTTTTTTTTTTTTTTTTTAATTACCTGAAAGGTATGAAGCCTATTCGGGTCCCCTATCTAATACACAATTTCATTTAGGTAATAACTTTCTGATTTCTCCAGCTGTACTCTGTTGGACTCTGAAAGAAATAGGACTTACTCTGCTGGAATTTTTACTGCATATCCATATGCATGATGTACGTTTAGGTGGAAGTGCCATCATGCAGATTATGACAGCTTAGGAGGCTATATAACTCAGTTATCCTAGGACAGGAGGTCCTCAATTCCAGCTATAATCAGACTTCTGTTCTATTGCAGAATAATTAATGGAACAGAAAGACACACAAAAAATTAAATTTCCACTAAATTAGTCATTTAAAAGAAAGCTTTCTTATGGAAGCCTTTTTTTAGCTAAAAAGCCAACTTTCAGTACTGTCTATTTAAGTCAAGGACAGTGAAAAGCAAGTAGCATTCAATATAGGAATTCAAGCTTCAAAGGGTTATCCTGAATTGGTTCACTGACAGAGAGTTATCCAAGCAAAGGTCAGGCACTCATTAAACTTTATCTGAAGCCAAAGTTATATGTTATGGTTTATTGCCTCAAGTACCAATTAATAAAGAATTAAAGAAATGAAAAACTAGTGATTCATACCTTTGCTGGGAGAACACTCATACTTCAGCATAATGCTAAAATATTAATAGTCATTTTAGTCATGTAGTATTTTATTAGGCACTTAACTCTGTAGGTTTTATCAAAAGATATATGACATTCATTTTTAACAAAATGCTGAGGAGATTTGGGGAACATTTACTCAAAATCTAATAAAGTAGATTTGAGAGATATTTTCAAATGGAAGCCTTAAACGCAGGCATCAATTATTAATGAAGAAAAAATGCTTAATAATAGGGGTCTGGGTAGAGGCCATAAAGAACTGTTGAAATATCACTGTTCTATCAAGGGCAATTGTCTTCTAAGGAAGCTGCAACAGAAAACATTAAGTGCTGTAGCAGTGTACAAGAGCACTAATGTGTTTCACTCACAAGGGAACTTCTAGGAGGCTTATTTTTATTCTCACAGGCATTTCATTAGGTCGACACAGTCAAGACATTTCTTCTCGGTGTTCAGAGGGTTAAATGCTACACAGACACACACACATGCTCGCCTGCACAACTGTCTTCAAAATACTTTTATTATTTTCATCAGCAGCATATGCTCCAAACCACCTAAGGCTCTGAACCGATGCCCTTTAGCATGCTAAACTGAAAATATGTTTGCACCTGCAGATGCCAACAAGGTTGCATCTGTCACAGAACGCCATCCATTGTCCTTGTTATCTGTCACATTAAGAGCTGGAAAACACAAGTTGCTGGTAATTCTGAATGAAATAAAAGTGGCAAAACTAATGTGCAACCAGAGACAGGAACTTGAGAGTGCAGATAATCGCCTAGGTCAAATAACAATAACACTAAATGCTTGGCCTCAGTGAAAACAGAATAAATCTGTGTAGAAAAATAAATTCTGATAACTGAGTCTTCAAGCTTGAGCATGAGTAACCTTGGCTATTTACTCTGACAACAGGACTCATACAACTCTTAAGTAATTTCCTCTCTCTTCCTACCCAAAGAGAAAGTTTTCCATCACTGTGGTGATAGCCGGGATCAACATGGAAAAACTTATCGTCCATGATTCCAGATGTTTAAATGCCTAACCACTGTTGCCTTTTTCTTCTCATTTTATGCGGAGGCACACAGCCCTTTGCAAAATATTCTGCATATTTCCATGAACACTTGGCTACTTCTTGCTTGGTCTGTTATATCCCCCTAGTCATTATCTAAGGAGATTTGAGTGAACAACTCTCTGAAATTTCTTACATTCTTTCCTTGCATGTTCCGTACCAGGATTCTTCTACAGGACAAGTTGCATTAAATGCTGACGAATCAAATGATGCAGGTCCAAAGTTCCTTGAAGTCAACATGGCTTTTCAACCAGCTTTAAATCAGGGTCATGAATATTATTTAGATTGAGCTTATTGTTCTGTAAGGTGTTATTGTTGCACTGGAGAAAGCATATTTTTAAAATAATAAAAAAAATAATGTATTGTGTAATTCAAACTCAGTGTACTCTTCTGTAGGCAAGATCTCCGAGTGTATTGCAAAATATTGTGATTCCTCTTCTTTCCCTGCAACACATGAATTGGTTCCTGCACTCAGAGTGTCACTTTTTGTCCAAGTATTCCATAGGCAGAATAGGTCTTCAGCCTGTCAGGTAAGTACTGATGAGCTTCAGCTGCTCTGTTATGGTGGGTCAGACTAATTAGCCACTGTATTACAGTCATTTGCTTTATGTTGCCCAAGGTGCAGAGATTTGACCCAACTTTTCACAACTGAGTTAAACCAAAGCATGGAAAGCCTGCTGTCTTCTCACAGGTGGCATTATGGTGCTTAAAAGCCCGGTGAGATACATGACTATTTCACACAACCGCATCCCGATGCACTGAAATACAACTTGGGATTGCAGCATTTTGGAGCCGAGACTCCGAGAGCAGTGACAGGAGAATGAGAAGATTCACGGGGCCGAGGTCCAGACCAGACGGTTAGATAAGCTTGTCTGACCTGTAACAAAGACCACGGGGATCCCTGCATCAATCCTCTGCTAAGCCCTAAAAATCTCTTGCTGAGCTGGAAGGCATTATTTCAGGAGATAAGCAGGCTTGGTTTGGAGCTCAGCGACGGGGACCTCTGCACACCTCTACATCGCTGACAAATAACTGCCCCTCACTGTTAAAAAAGCACACACGATTCTCTGTTTGAGTCTGTCCAGTTGCTGAGTCTTGCTCTGCTGCTTGCTGCTCGACAGTGTCATCGACATCAGCTTAATAAATAATACCTCTGCATAACCTCAACAGTCTCTGCAGTCAAGGCCATAAGCATCTTATTTATTTGGGGCTAATAATTGGAATAAAATTTCCATTTTCAACAGTTCCTGCATGCCAGGGTTAATCTCTTCATGTGTGGCTGAGGTGGATCCATCTCTGCTTCCCAGAGAAGGAAAAGGAATAGAGACATGATGTACTTTTTCAGGCACTGGGCACAGTCAGTTCCTTAAGAAAGCTGGCCTTTTTTTTTTTTTTGTTAGGAAATTAGGAAGGTTTACTGGTCTCTTGTGGTTGGTATTTTTATAGATTTCAAACAATAGGAAACAAATTTGCCTTTAAAGAGAGAAACTAATTGTTATAAATTAACCTCTGAAGTATGTTTAAATATTTCTCTTTCAATTTGTGCAATAAGGGAACAATTTAAAAGGTATAGCAGGGTGCCTGCCGCTTCTACCCTCTGTGGGAGGAAAATACATAGTAGCACATGCCAAGCCTTATTCTCTTCCAAATGCTAACATGAGCGGATGTCAAATCAAATCTCTCATAGAAACAGAAATGCAGCTGCAGGTATTATGATTGTCAAAACCCTTCTGCTACTGATCTTTCAGCTTCTGTTTCTGTGATTAATTTACTTCCTCAAAATAATTAACAGACATTTGCAACCCAAGAAGTAGTATGGGTATATGCATGTATGTGTATGCATGCATGCCCCTGTGCAGACATCTTTTAATTCCTTTATTATAGCCTTTGTCTGTTTTGCCAAAAGTGTCTCCATAAATATAAGAAAAAAAAATCTAGCAAAAAAAATGCATACGATCCTTGATATTCTTTTTAATGTGTTTCTGTTTTCTTGGTGTATATACAAGCACTCCTTAGGACAGTGGAAAAAATGAATATTGTTATAACCAGGGCTCTGCAACAGATCTTATTTCATACCATTTTCTGACTGTGTGCCATTCAGCATTCTGCAGTGTAACTTCCAGGGAAGTGCATATCAGAATTATTTTTTCCCTTCTGGCTTCTGGTTACTAAAGCCCTAGGTTTTCTTTCATGATTGTTTATAGAAACCTATCCAATAAATACTTTTTCCCTCAGACTATTCTGTTAATGTAAAAAGGAATGCATTTTATCTGATTTACAAAATAGAAACCTGTGGAGCCGAAACCGCTGAATACAGATCCATTTACCTTCTGGACTTCTCTGATTAAATCCCAAACTAGAAAGTGCTATATGGTTTCAGCGTTCCCCTGTGAAGACAAAGGCATCCCTGACTGACAATTTGAACTTGGATTTTCACCACCAGGCACGTGTCACAGCAACCACTGGATTTTTGTTCTTGTTCCTCAGTCGTACATAATTCCCTGCACATTCAGAGGATTACACACTGTTTATGCATCATGCAATCTCACCGAGCCCTGTTTCTTTACAGTACTTACTCCTGCTGCTAAAAGGAAAAATAGGCTCTAACAATCCTCTTTTGGTGCCAAAGCTGCTGCTGCTGAATGGACACGTCCTGCCTGCAGCAGTCCGATTGATCCCCCCGATCCCTGTATCCAGCAAGAGTTCAAAAGAATTCTGGTGCTCAAGGGGCTGAAAGTGGTATTCGTTTAAGATTTCCTGGCAAACCAAGGCTCCTTCAAGGCAGATGCTGTTCTGCCTTTCAGCTCCACACC
Organism: Limnodromus scolopaceus; assembly: GCA_028565335.1. Taxonomy (NCBI): domain Eukaryota; kingdom Metazoa; phylum Chordata; class Aves; order Charadriiformes; family Scolopacidae; genus Limnodromus; species Limnodromus scolopaceus. The sequence continues at coordinate 27,836,135 of JAOXNO010000013.1, forward strand.
AAAGCGACACCAAACAAGTTCAGACTTTGGATGGCCTTGGTGGCACACGACACCTCAGGACGGGCGCTTCCTGGCTCGGAACCCTCCTTAGCTCATGAGCAACAGCCGATGTCACTGAACACACAGCTTGCAGCTCCGCTCTGAAGCAGCACCCGTATTCTTGGGACACATTCAAAATAATAAATCCTAAATAATCTAGCACATGGTAGCTCTTTGCACAGTCACCGTTAAGGCCACCTTTGCAGCTTGTCAGACCCCGTTGCCTTTTAAAGCTCGGTCCTGCTGCTGTGAAGCACAATTCAGGCATCCCCTTGCAGTGCTTTGTAGGCTAAAAAGGTGGGCCCTATTAAAGGTCTATTAAAAGGGATCTATTAAAGATCACTTTGAGGAGTGGAGAATGAAAAGGTTTTCCTGTAGCAAAGACCTTTGTAGGTGATACATGAAGCCTGGGACGATGACCAACCTTAAAACAAATAGGTGTTTAGACTAGAAAGACATGATTTTTATATCTTATTTCATAATATAATCTGATGCTCCACCCACACACTGAAATCCTTCACCTTCTCTTTTTAATTGTCTCTTCTGGACAGAAAAAAGACTACAAAATGTATTATTTGCTATGATGGTCCAAAATATTTTCAAGGCTGCAAAGACTGAATATTGTTGAAATTAAACATCTGTTACTAAGATCTTTTAACCCCATACTGGTCATGTTGCACGTTTAATGCAACAGCCTTCCACAGGGTATAACAGCTGAAACCTACTGGAAGGTTTCTCTTCCAGTATAATCAAGGCTGATTTTATTCCAAAGGGAGTGCTGCGTCACTAACTGGACAACCCGCAATATAATATATGCAGGCATATATTGTCCATGTATAACATACTGAACTGTAATCAGCACAAACACAGACCTCACCAGCATATTGGCTAGTTCTAGCCATATACTCTTCGGTGAATTTTGAACCTTCAGAAGCCCAAGCAGATCGCAAAGATTATTAGTGACATCAAGCTTTCTCCACAGAGAACATTTCATTGTCATTTAAGCAGAAAGTCGACTTTGGGATATTCAGGCCAGGCCAGTTTAGAGCAGAAGTGGAAAACTGCTTAGGAGAGTGCTGTCTTTTTATTTATATAAAAGTAAAACATGATTTCCAACTTTCCATGATTACTCTCCAGGCAATACCACGAAGTTCACTGCTTTCCTCCATTGTTAACTGTGCAGTCACAGACACATTTGTCCCATGTTCCATACAGCTTGGATGTGATAATACTGTATTAATTTCTCATTACACATAGCAAAGCTGATAGCCATAATGTCCCTTGAGATACATATTTACATCGTTTCTAGTTAAATAGTATATGTTACTCAACAGATTCTTTTCACAAGTCTGTTACTTTGAAAAAACCTTTCAGATTCATAAAGGATGTCTTTTCAAATTCTTCCACAACACTATTGAATGATTTTGTGAGATTGATTGATGCTTAGTGAATTTTACTGAGAATTAATCACTGTCCCTTTTGGGAAAGTGTTTTCATCTAGTCACTAATTCTCAACAAGACATGCTGGGCCAAGGTCATTAATGTCTTTGGATTTATAATAGTAAGGAAATAAAGGAAAATCTAATTTCTGTATCTCCTGCCACTGTCTTACTGAATATTTCTGTTCATTGAGGGAAAGAGTAGAAATTTGCTTTCGTTCTGGTGGAAGCTACCCCTACTTCTGTTAAAATAACCCATCAGTAATGATTTATAATAATAAATACTCTCTTCATTCATTACAAGACAAAGTAATGAAAAGGGGGCTCAGAAGCATTTGTTGCACTTTTCCAAGGGAGAAATTGAGGTACCGAGAAAATAAAGGAACTATTTAAGCCCAGTGTCACAGCTGGGAGTAAAACTCAAGCTTCCAGATTCTATCTACTAGCCATGCAATTCCTATGTACTAAGACTGGGGAAGTGTAGGCCAAAGTCTTGAATCTGGAAGTGATTTTCTGCAGAATATTGAATATTGTGTCTGCCTTGTGATTGCTTCAAAATTATGTAAAATAATTTTGAATCTGTGAAATAGCTGAAAAAGCAAAAGTTTGTTTTCATCAAAAGTCAGAAAAGAGTTAAGGTCCTGACCTCCTGCTAAACAACAGACTGATGTCTTAGAGTGTCTCATGGGATGTCAGGAAACTAAATTCAAATGTCCTCCCAAATGGATTGGAATGTGGAGTGCATATTTCTGAAGGGAATACCCAAATCAAGAGGCTGTAGAAAGGTTTCTTCATTTCTTGGAGCTATTAATTTAGAAGAAACCTCTCCATTATTTATTAAGCCTATTCAAATAAAAAGAAAGACAACAGACTGGTGGGTTTAATACTCATGCCCTGGTTCCAACCTTTGCATTGCTGCATACGTATATAAAAACAGATGGGACAAACGGCCGAACAACTCACTACTTCCCCCTAACATGCTTCCACAGTATTTAGTCTCACTAAGGATGAGTTGAATACCCTAACTTCAGGGCTTCAGTGAAAAACAAGACTTGGGTTATCTGAATTCTTTGGGTAGCTGCTGCCTGTGTCAAGCCTTTGTTTCTACAGCTTTGAATTCTATTTTAAAATCTGAGTCTCCAAACCAAAACTCTACACAAAAGCCTATTTGCACATCCCTAAGAAAATATTTTGTTTCAGATACCTAATTTTCTTCATGAAGTCTACATTTCGGCAAACTTACAGACTTTGTGTAGGATACCTAGCTTCCCTGATGATTTCTAAGCTTAGTTTTTACAATTAACAATAATAGTTTGCTATTTGCAAGCTGTCACCTCAACCATGTTGGAAGTATCAGTGTATGAGTATAGTAGAGCTACGTAAAAGTAGTAGTCCCTTGCTGAATGTGAATCATAAGGAGTCAGATAATATACAAAAAGGTAGATTGTAGCGATATAAAGGTGACGCTGAAGAAAATTAATTTTTCCACTCTATCAAATAGGCTATAGAGTATTTTATAGCACACCATAAAACTGTATTCCAGCAGAAGACACTTATCCAACTCTTCAAGACTGGTATAAAATAGCTTAGTCCAGTTCCATCTTCATAAAATACTTCAGTACCGTGAATGCCTTGTACATCAACCCAGTAAAAATACATTTGGTCTTGCAAACCTGGGGAGAAAAAAGTTGAAAAATGATAGATGACTTTTGAAAAAAATATCTGTGCATTTCTGAATTCAAAAGAAGCTGCAGACTAATTGGGCAGTGATCACTGACAGAGGTACTTCAGGCTCCCCACTTCATAGCTGGGGCTCTGAAAATGTCTTCAGATAAGAAGTCTGGAGATGCTGAAATGGTCAGAAAATAGATGCATATCTCTCAAGTCTAACTTGCATTTGCAGGTTCTTTAGCAGATCTGGGAAGGGCACTCCCCCCTGCAACACGTTGCGCTCCCACTTTCCCTCCCTGATTCCCAATCTTTCAAAGAGATGGGCAAATTCTGCCTGGGAAAAGGCCCATCTTAGACAACCTGATCCCGTCCCTTTGCCCTTTCCACAGGCGGAAAAATGCTTCGGACGGGGACTACAGCAGCGAAACGGCCACGGCTCTCGGGACATCCCGGGATACGTTCGGTTTACTTTTCCCACGCCCGAAGCACCCCAGGAGGCGACAAGCATCTCGTCCTGGAGCAAGGAACAGCGTTACAGCTGTTCTTCACCTTTTTCTCTTTCCTCCCCCTAGCCCCACCGGTCCCCCATCCATCGCCCCGGAGGTCCCCCCTCCGCCCCCGGAGGTCCCCGGCCCCGGTCCCGCCGCCCTCCTTCCCACGCCCGGCACCGGCGGGATTGCTCAGAAATGCTGCCATCGCGCGGGGGAACGGGAACATAACGAAGGGGAGAAGAGGAAAAGCGACCAGCCGGCCACCCCCTCCTCCCTCCCGGCGACTGTCGAGGGGTCGGAGTCTCGCTGGCCGCGTCCTGCTCCTGCAGAGGCTTCTGCTCCCATCCTACTCCCTCTCCTTCCTGATACACAGCCGGTGTTAACACAGATGGTACAGGTTCTTAGGCATTAAAACCAGGCATAGGCTCCAAGCATAAAAACTAGACCCCATTTACAGCATACAAGGTTGTCGCGGTCTGATATTGTTCGTTTTATCCGTGCGAATTCCCAAATGCTCCACGCTACTACTCCACCCTCACGGGCATCCGACAGAAATATTGGGCACGGGGCCACCGGCACCCAGGTCTGCTACCCACCACGTGTTCAGAGATGGGTTCTGTTTCTGAGCAGAAAATGAAGTTTTGGATCTTGATTTTAAGCAGGCTGATTTCTGACTGGAACCTGAAAGTCTTTATTTCAAAAGGCATACACGAGATACAGGAACTGCAATAAGTAACTGGGCTGACTGGGAGAATTGGGTAAGGTGCTGAAGTCAGACTGCCAGTGTACATGAACTATAGGAAGTGATGTTGATGAGGAGATGGTGGTTTTTATTATATAAATATTATATATTATATATTATATATATAATATTATAAAATATTATATATTATTACTAAATAATTTGCTAGTCCTCTGCTAAAATGTGGATGTCTGTTCCTTGTGTTATCTACTGGAGTTTTTCCATAGATACGGAAAGTATGTACATTTGTGGGTGTGTCTGTGGGCAGAGAATAAGGTAGCTCTGTGGAAATGTCCAGACTCATGCTTATGTCACCTACACCAGACTAGGGTATGTCAGTTTGTGGTACCTCGTCCCTTTAAGCAAGACTAAGAACCTGAGGCATCTCTCTTACAAGGAAAGGCTGAGGGACCTGAGTCTTTTCAGTCTGGAGAAGAGAAGGCTGAGGGGGCATCTGATCAATGCCTATAAATACTTAAAGGGTGGGTGTCAGGAGGACGGGGCCAGTCTTTTTGCAGTGGTGCCCAGGGACAGGACAAGAGG
>JAOXNO010000013.1:27841159-27852005 GCA_028565335.1 Limnodromus scolopaceus
CCCTGCTCTGGCAGGGGGTTGGACTGGATGATCTCCAGAGGTCCCTTCCAACCCCATATCATTCTGTGATTCTGTGACTCTGTGAACGTACTTGGACAAGGGAGCTGAAATCCTTTCTTTCCATTTTTGGTCCTCCTATACATAAAGGCTTACAAATTCAAACTTCACAGGGACTAATGATCCATTTCGCCACTTGCTTTTAAGTTATTTCATTTTGTCATGACTTGCTTTCCCTGTCTGCCAAACAGACCTAATGGAATGTGCCTCATTTGTCAAAAGTTCTTAGTGTTACTTCAGTAATTGTAGAAAACATGGGTAGGACATGATCTGAGTCATAACACCTAACTGGGATGCAGTCTGACCTCACCAAATTCAAAGCAAGCTCTAACTGAGTGAAGGATCAAGGGTGTATCATGCCTGTGCCAAACAGCTAATGTAATTAGTCATTCCTTGTTTAATGCCTTGAAAATTAAAAGCACTTCTCAGTATTGAAAAGATCAGCATTGTTACAATAAGTGTTTTTCAAACACAGGGAAAATAAGATTGGGGAAAGGAAAAAAAAATCGCCATAATTTTTCCAGTTTATGTTTTTGTTCAGTAGCAAAATAGAATAATGAAGGCAACTAAAATAATGATTAATTTCTATACTTTTTCTGGTACAAATGAAGTTCTATACTTGTCCATAGTGAAGTTCTATTAGAGCAAGTATAATTCAAAGAAAAAAGTGATATGTTGGTAAATATTTTCAGATCAAATTTCCATGGATCAGATCACTTTTATAGAGTTCGGTGGGTCACATTAGCAAAAATGCAGCACAGGTACCTGCCTAACCTTCCTGTGCCTTAAACAAGTTGCCAGTAAACCTCTAACAGGGTCTACTTTTCCCTCTATCTTTCATTTTCTCAGATCAAATATAATTGTGGGAAATCTGAGAGAGAAAAGCCAAGTGTGAGGCACTAGTCTTGTATAGGTTAGTTGAACCCTTTAGTAAAGCAAAATCTCCTTTCTACCCACCCCCACGTATTATTCAGCCAATTTTCTAACAAAACCCATTTGGAAATCCAGTAGGCTCTGATTAACCCAATTCTGCAGGTCAAATCCTGTGATTGTTTTAACAGGCTCCTGACTGGTCTCCTCAATGGAATTTCAACTACTCACCCCAGCAGTGAGTCTGAGCCCGTTAGTTACATTCACTCCATCAGGAACCAAAACAAATGATATTTCAGCATTAAAAAAAAAAAAAAATCAAAACAGCCTCAGATTTTCAGTTTCAACAATGCCCATATAAATAGTCCAGAATCCAGTGATTTTACTTTTTTTTATTATTTCACAGGAGGAAAAAAAATATCAGAGTTTGAACAAAGACAGAATAAAAATAAAAAATAAAATAAAATAAAAAATCAGGAGCCACTGATGGACAATTTGTGAACAGGAATATGTTGAATTCACTGGAAGGAGATTGAACCCCTGTATGTCATCTCTCAGCTCTGATCACCTGAAAATGAGGTCCGTTGTCACCCACCTTTGCTCCCACTGGAGGCTAATTTTATTCTTCTGAATGATCAGTGTGTGGGTTGTTTCACAGCAGATCCTGTTGTGTGGCATAACCAGCGATGACTGACGGGAGACATTGCAAATCCCAACAGCCACCAGAGGAGATTAACTCAGGGAAATACTGTCAAGGATTCAAGAATTTTTTTTTTAATGTCTCCTAATCTGAGGGAAAAAAACCATGCTAATCCCCCAAAAGATTTTGCTGGCCCCAGTAATAGCCTTTCTTTGCCTTTAAGAGAGCAACAGCCTTTATGTTTTGGGCTGTTGTATCAGATTATGGTATAGTAAAGAAGGAACAGTTTTTAAGCTCTTTCTTTGAAAAGATCCTGTAAACCTGAGCTCTTCACTTCTGGATTTCGGGGGGTGGGAGAAGGAGGAGGCAACAGAGAAGCCAGAAGGAAAAAAAAAAAAAAAAAGAAATAAAAGAAACGAAAAAAGGAATTGCTACTCTGTCCATGGAGGAAACAAAGTGTGACTTCCTCCTCCTTGTGTTTTGGCAGAGAGGAATATTTGGAGAGCGTCAAGTTGTTGGGCTGGCATCTCCTGCATTACTGTCACTCCAGCCAGTGTAGCAGAACATTGATTTCTGTACAGGGAGCTGAGTAGAGGGGAAAAAAAAAAACCACCAAAAAACGCACAAAAAAAGCCAGTATTCTATTAGACAAAGAAAAGCAGCAGTGGAGGAGCTACAGCAAGCTGAGCACCCGGTGGATTTGAGTGCGTGCATGTGTGTGTGCTCAGGGAGGGGCAGCTACTCATCGGCTTTCCTTTGAAAGCATGAGGAAACCCACATCCGGAGGGGAGGGAAAATGAAATAGGCACCAAAAAAGAATATTAAAGGAGATATTAAAGGGAAACAACCAGTAAACAGTGATGGGCAAACAGCAGAGCAAATGAAGGAAATGGAAAACAGGACAAGAAATAGGAAGGGATTTTGGAACCTGTCAGTAGGAATGAAATAACACTGTTGTGGTTTTATTTAAGAAAAATGGTTAAATTTAAGTTAGAGTTAGTTGGCAAAAGTACCCAGAAATAAGAACTTTTAAAATTCAGGCTATTCATTTTCTCCATTTGGAATGATGTACTCATGCCATTTGTTTTGCATTTCTCAGTATTAGCAAATCAAGCAATATCATGAAAATACACATATTTCTAACACTTATATCAGAGACGTACAGCCAGTTTTTAATTAAAAAAAGTTCAATTTCCAATTTCGGGATTTTCTCACCTTACTAACTTTTTTCCCTGAACTATGCATACATTTCATTTCTATAATCCAGAAAAAGAGATCTGAAAACAATTTTTTTCCAAGAGTTACGGGACTTGTCTTCAGCAGACTTAGATTACTCAAACCCATCAGCAGCTCATACTTCTGCATTTGCTCATCAAAATTAATTGGGTCCTGCAGTAGAACTTTGTCTTAATAATTCAGCACAAGCATTTTTCTCAGTTTGGAAGAAAGCAGCTCCACCTCCTATGGGGTGGTTGTGAGAAGAGCTCTCCTCCAGGTGAACGTTCTCAGGACAAAGTGAATTCATTTGCACCCACTTCAGGCTCTGCAAGCTGTACAGCAGCTACACTGGTGTGGCTCACACTTATCAAATTTACATTGAAAGTAAAGCTAAATTGTTCCAAAGGTGCATCACAGTTTGAAGTCCTTTCCAGCTCTGCTTGCTCTTCAGAAATGTAATGTACAAAAATGTGTTTGTGACAATTGGTAAAGCACAAAACAGGAAAAAATACTTCTCTAAATAAAACATATGCAGGCATGGCAAAAGGAAAAAAATACTGGGTGTGCAGATACAGATAGATACACTTAACTTTAAGGGTAATAGAAGATATGTTAACAACAGAGCTAGAAGATATATTTAATATTAGAAGAACTAGATGTAAAAAAAAAAAATGTGCAGTTCGGGCTGCATTCCAAGTCTGAATAGCAATATATTGGCCGTTCAACTCTGCTGGATTTCTCTGGTGCAGCACTTGTAGTACTCTGAAGTCTCTAAAGGCAGCTGTTATAATCCAACTCAAATCCATGGGGTTAGGTGCCTAAATATCTGACAAAGAGGTGATGATGTAAACTGCAGCTTCTTATCCATGTAAATGAGATTGTAAGAGAGACTGCAGGAAGGTCTCATCTGATTTGTGTTTTCCTGCAGAGATGCTCATGCACACCTTCATGGATTTGTGTAAACTTTCCTCCTGGGTCACTTGCCCAGCCAAGAGGATAAGGGCAGCCACTCTGAAACCATCTGTTCCCATGTGGCCACCCAGTCTCTGACACTGGACAATACCAGGTGCCCAGGAATGTTGGTTAAAACAGGTTTAATGCTTTATCAACAAGCAGAGATACGTGACTGAGGTTCATTTGAACCAAAATGTCGGTTTGCATGCATAAAGAAATAAAGTACTTCATCCATAGAACAAACCCTTCCAAGTCTGTAGGATACTGACTCATGATGAGGGCTAGTTGGAATATCTTCTGGGAATGAGGATCTCCTGGACAGGAGGGCTGGAATCTCCAACAGGGCAACACTCAGACCCCAAGCTCCAAGTGGAGTTGTCATGGTTTTCTTGCTGGTTACGAGGAAGCCACTAATTGTATTAAATGCAAGGCTGGGGACACTGTGAGGGATGTTGTACCTAGACCAACACACACACACACACAAAGAAGAATAAAAAAAGGGCTGCGAAAACAGAGAAATGAAATTTCTAGGAGGCTCAATAGCGGTATTCTAGTACTAATATTTCAAAATTTGAGGGTTCACCTGTTTCCAGTCTTGTCAAGAATCGTGCATTAAGTGGCAGGGATTTGGAATTTGTTCGTAACTCAGCACTCAATAATAAAACATTTTCTCATGTATTGGAGGCACAGTACCAAAGTCTTCCTTTGTATAGTGGGTCAACCTAATACTTGTGGCCTGTCAGCCAGGCTTGCCTAGGGAATAAAGTCAAGAGAGATGCATCTTCATAAAAATCTCTGTTAAAATGAAAATCCAAATTCTTATTTTAAAAAAAGGAAAAAGTTGACTATTCTTTTTACTAGTCCTAACCACAATGTTTTATACAAACTTTTTTTGTCCATCTATTTTTAGAGATTCCAACATCTCAAGCTCTTTTTCACCCATAGTGTCAATTGATGTTATCTAGAACAGCATCTGCTCAATGAACAAACCATATATTTCAGAGTCCGACTAGAGGATTTAGGTGTCTAATATTGGAAATGTCAAACATAAGAATCTCTTTCCATGCCCTTGCTGCTAAATCCTGCATCGTATGCAAACTCTTGGCAATTTACAGCTTTCATCCTCAAAAACTGGAGCAATTTAGATGTAGAACTGTAAGCATTACAGAGGAATAAATCAAGTCTGTTAAATGCCAAGGGATGTCTACTTCCACTGAAATAGTCAGGGATCATCGGAAGAGGAGCAGAAACAAGAGAAACCATCAACTCATGAATAGTATGTCACAGATTATCATATAGCTCATACAACTTTGACTCACCTGGGGGTCATATTAAAAAAAAAATAATGTAAACATGGGTTGTACTGAGAAATTTCAAGAATTCCAACCTATTTCCTGCAGAGATTTCTCTCACAGTACCTTGGGTGAGCCCCTGGGTAGTCAATGTTAGTGGGTCCCAGTGCCCCAGAGCAGAATAGTGAAACAACTTGTTACACCAGATGTGAAATCCTTATGGGGTGTTTGCTAAAAGATGCTGAAGGAAAAAGAATTTTGGAGATGACCAAATTCCTCTGAAAAGGAAAAAAACAAACATGATGAAAAATGTTAGCAGAGGACCTGGTATGAGGCTGTGAAGAGAAATAGCTCTCTGGATGACCCAGAGTTAATTGAGCTTTACTGAACTTCACAGATTGTCAGAGGGCAATAAAATGCTTGTTAAAATACAAATGAATTGATTTTATAGCCATTTCTATTTATCCATTAAACAAATCATTCTTCTCTCAGAATTCTGAGACCTTCTCAGATATTTAAGTGATTGACTTCATTATAGAAACATATACCAACAAGCACAATTAGTGCTTGACTGCACCATCTTATTGTACTAATTATAGATTAATTCAGTAACATATTTTATGTTACTTTGAGTGGTTTTGTTTGGGATTATCATTTCTTAATATATCTCCACCTGTACCTTCAGCAAAGATTGGTCAAAGTTGAAACGGCCTTAGTTCTGAAATACTTTTATATAACTGAGATATTGAACCATTTACTTAATGTCTAGGTATGTGGCCAACAGCTTGAAATGTAGTTCCTATAATGGGAACCAGTATCCCCTCAGATCAACTGGCAGGTGATCTCAGCCTTGCTTCAGAATTTCCAGATATAATTACAGCAAATTTGCTAAGAGTGAATACATGTCAGTTTAGTTTAATTCAGACATTTTAAGTCTTTAAATCCTGGAATGCATTTTGCTCAGCATGCTTTCTCTACCCCATTATCCTGTTTAAACTGTTAAAAACCTTGGCCACTCTTATAGCATAAATCAACATGCCAAAAGGCTATTCAAATCAACTAAATCTTTTGTTGAAATTCTATGTAACCTTTAGAGTGGCAAAGTCCTTTGTTCATTGATTTTTATAAGGTATAACACACAAATATTAGAAGTTTGTGCTCACACCATGTTCCTAGGAGAAGACAAAAATGCTTCACAGGCTCTTACATGTAATTTTATTTCGGGGAGACAAAAGAAATGAGCTTGACCTAGTAATACCATTGCCTCTATTCGAATGAATCCCTGTGTTTACTGTGTTAATCTTTCTGTCTTCCCATAACAAAACCTGCAGTTCAGCTCTTCTGACAATTCTGTTGTGATTCGTATCCAATTTCTTGTTGAAAATATCAGCATAACTTCCCCAATTCTGTCATATTATCTAGATGCAGCAACAAAATATCTGAGGGTGTAACAAAAGATGCTATTAACAGACTTTGGAAAACCCAAAGTCTTAAAATCTTGCTGCTTGACCATTGTACTTCTTTGATGTGCACTATGGGAATTAGCTATAAATTTGGCTTCTAGCAGATGCTCCTGGTGAAAAAAAGAAATAATAATAATCTACTAACTACTGCTATCTTTACAATTTAAAACTCATTTTATTGGGCTTCCTGTCAAAGATATTTTTCATGTGTCTTGGATGTATGGCTTTGAATTAGGTATAAGAATATCTGTGTGGAATCCAAATCAGCTATCATGTGAGCATACAAAATTAACTAAAAATGCGAGCACCATCTAGTTTGGACACAATTAGCTAGACTATCCAGGTGGAGAAGGAAAATAACAGTATAGATGGAAAAAAATACCTGCTTAAAAGGTTTTCAGGACAATGTTTTAACTTTGACTAATTCAACTTTGATTTAAAAAAAAAGTCAATTTTGGAGGAAATTAAATATAAAACATGTAGGATCTCAGTGAAAATGCTTTGGGCTTTGTTGAAAATTCCATTAGTTTCTTTTCTTTGAAAATCTTATATCTTCAATGGAAAAATAAGCTTGACAATCTCTATAAAATGTAAATGTTCTGTCCCCCATAGAGCCTAAAATGGGAAACACACAAGGAAATACAGCTTTCTATGGAAAAGAGAAAAGGTTTGTAAACTCAAAATTAAATTAAACCTTTATCAATGAAAAAGAAACATGTTTTTTTTTTCTTCCACCTTTGTTACCCCACAAAACATGAAATTCATTAGCTATCATCTGACACTGTAAATATATGACTCGAGAGCTAGCAGGATTAAATGCTTGAAATGCTTCTGTGACAAGCAAGAATCAACATTATTTATTTTCCCTTTATTTTCACAAAACTTCAAATTTTGCAATTGGTAGCCCCTTAGCATGTAGTTCATTTTCATTTTCAAAACATATCCACAAAAAGAAGGGTGACACCCATTTTCATTTTAAAGAAAACCATAAATAAATACCCCTTGCTTTAAAGACTTGTTTTACAATAAAGGGAAAGTAACATTTGGAGGCACAATCTAGTTTCATTTTACCCTTTGGAAGAAATAAACCTCAGTGGAAACTTGAACTGTTTAAGAAAATATGACAGTTCCAACCTGACACTACTAATCCAGTATTTTGAATACTAGCAATCAGTTGATTGAGAAATAACTGCATAAAAAATCTGAATTATTATTTATGTTTATACACTCTAAGACAGTATGGATACTTCTCTTTTTCTGCCCACCTCTTTGTCTTCACAGAAAAGCTCTAATCAGTTCCAATCAACACCACCGTACCCACTCCTTGGACTCACTCTTTGAAACTTCTACTGGGACCTTCCCTGTCCCTCCCTTATTTCACACTTCTGGGGAAAAAAACAACCAGAAGATTGTGGGGACTGACATTTTTCTCACTGGAAAGACACCTGTAATTTCCAAGACAAAGGGTTCCTGGGCTTTTTATGATGTTTCATGGCAGAGGGCTGTCAGCACTTCAAAACCTAGAATGGATGATCAATTGACATTGGATGACTCTAGGTTAGTACAGCGTCCTCAAGAGCGATAAACTAGAGAAGATATCGTTGGAATCTGTTGTCTGAGGACTAGAAGAATGGCTGGACTGGGATGGGAAACGTACTGGCTGGGATTGGTTCTGGAAAGGACTGAACTGGGTGGCTCAAGCTACAACTATTGGGAGCCAAATATCAGTAAGTTACCAAAATATTCAAGCAGCAGAGACATCAGCAAAGAGTTGTTTCACATGCTGTGGGGCATGGAATGCTCTAAAATAGTCTATTGCCGCTATTAACCACACGAAGCTCCACTGGAAGCTGCAGTATTGAGTTCTTGTTGAAGAATGTGTATGTACAGCTTGCAATACTCTCTGTTTTGCTGAAGTTATTGAAAGCCTTGTGTCAGCCTCAAGCCCATTACCTTGTGATGCATGTTTATTGTATGAGTAGTTAATAACATGGGCTAAACCTACATGGGAGGAAGCTGCAAATCACTGCTCTTCAAATCACATGTACAATTTATGGTATATAAACATCTCTTCAAAGATGCCTATAGTCCACGGAAATTAGTCCCTTTGGCTGTTTCTAACTGACCTGGGGGAAGAATTTAAATGCTTGCAGTGCGTGAACAGTAGCCAGACTCCATGGCAGCATGAGATGCAGCATGCATTTGCTCCACTGTATTATTCCCTGCTGTGGATGGAAAACTAAACTTGGCAGCACAGATTCTGAATTCAGATTATTAGAGAGCAAGTATCCTCAATGTGCAGACCAACAGACCAGCCAAAATAAAGCTATATAAGCCAACAGCCATCACCTGGATACCTTTGCAGAGACTGCGCTGTAAATTGTGTGGGTGTTCTTGAAAAGCAACCAAAGTGGCTAAGCCAGTGATGCAGGCAGACGTGCTCAGTTGTAAGTACAAGGCTCTGAATTGGTTTAAAAGAAAGCAAAGATAGGAAAAAAAATATATTAAGATACTTATTTTCTCCTATCCCAGAGAACATTTGCTTCACACTATCAGTGTATAATCTTTCAGAGAATATGTTATTTTGATTTCCAGTATTACAATGCTAAGACGATTTCATTTTCCTGTTCACTTTTAATAAACTGTTGCCTCCTACCACTGCACGTATCCTGAACACCTACATATCGGGTGGAGAGAGAAGAACCTGCATCCGTTATGTCTGCTGCCTCATCTGAAATTGCCTTGCTCCTTTTTGGAACACTCCTGCAATGCCAAAGAGCCAAATAGAGGTACCCCAGGCACAGGTTCATGGTTGCCTTTCATGCGTCCTACTCTGCCTGGGAGCAGCAGAGTGGATCCTCTTCTGGGGACGCTCTGATAAGAGTCCTAACAGAAAGAAAAAACAGTTTATTCATAGAAGAAAAGTATTCTCTAACTTATAGCAGGTATAGGTGTTTTTAAAAAATAAAGCATGCAAAAATTGTGTTCCAGTTTCTACTCGATTAAAGAACAGCAATTCTTCTGAGTATTTAAACTAGTATATTGAATGGAAATTTTACAGTTCTTTTCTAGAGTCCTGTCATGTTTATGTTAGCAATTCCCATTTCTTTGCATACACAGTAGCATAATCAAATAGTCTGGGGACTTTGAAGTTCTCACTTCAGGTTATTTTCTCAGGGAGTCAACCTGTTGTTTCATGTTTAATTCCTTATGCAAAACTAGTGATAATAATAAAATTCTGTGTCTCATAAACATGAATTTATGTTTTCAACACTTCACTGAATAAGAGAATATTCCATTTTAGAAACATGAAATTAAGAACCACAAGTTCATTTTTTTAAATGCAAATATGCATCGCTTCGTTCAGTACTGCAATTCTAGTAAGTCCTTAAGCTCTTAAGAAGTATTTTAAAGTTTAAAAATGAAGACTGATGTCTAAAATGATTTCAAAAATCTCCCCAAAATCAAGGATAATTCAGAACAGAGAGAAATGCTGCCAGAACGAATTTATGGTTTAGAATTCCCAATGGTCAGAAGTCTTGTTCCAAAAGATTTACATAACCAAGCCCTGTTTCCAGATGTAAAGTTTGAGAGGCACACTGAAAGTCTGCAATTTACACCTATAGAAAGGCAAGTGTGGACCTCTCTACCATATGGACTTCTATTTCTGATAAAAGGAAATCCTTCCTCCTTACCTGTGTGCCTTCATTTGATCCCTAAGTAACTAACAGATATTGGTAATAAAACAAGTATCTATACCTATATAAGTGTAGATATTTGTTCTTCACCTCTCCTGTGAAGACAGGCTAGGAAAGTAGAGGATGTACTTCTGTAGAGTATATCAGCTTCCCGTGTCCAGGCAAAAAAACTACCCCAAATAAACATTCCTTGACATAATTTTTTGACACCATATTTACAGTTAAACTACACTTTGCAGCTGCATGAAGTTCTGGGTAATTTACTAGAAGTTTACCTTTTCTACACTGTCTGCCAAACCATGCTCATAATCGAGCTTTATGTTCCTAAGGAGTGGATTTGAACGTGTCACATCTCTCTTAATACACATTATTTTACCTCTGAATCACTCTGGCATCAATTTGAGACAAAGAGTCATAGAATCATAGAATCATATGGGGTTGGAAGGGACCTCTGGAGATCATCTAGTCCAACCCCCCCGCCAGAGCTGGTCTACCTAGAGCACGTTGCACAGGAACTTCTCCAGGCAGGTTTTGAATGTCTCCAGAGAAGGAGACTCCACCACTTCTCTGGGCAGCTTGTTCCAGGGCTCTGCCACTCTCACAGTAAAGAAGTTCCTCCTCATGTTTAGGTGGAACTTCTTATACTCAAGTTTG
>JAOXNO010000013.1:27852105-27873193 GCA_028565335.1 Limnodromus scolopaceus
GACTAAAAAGACCCAAGTCCCTCAGCCTCTCCTTGTAGGAGAGATGCTCCAGGCCCTTAATCATCTTTGTGGCCCTTCGTTCAGTCCCTCTGAAAGAAGATTAAGAAAGGACAGTACTAGAGATAAAAATTGTTGCCTCATGTGCAAAAGGGAAGAAAACTCCTGTGAATGCCAGCCAGGGAAAGAACTCAGACTTGCAGCTTAATTTCAGAATTACCTAGTACAAAATATGCATTTGAGTGATTACTGGCACCGAGTAGCTAATCATCAGTAGTGCTGTAACAAGTGGCTGTATTTGTATACAATACACCACTGCTTGCAATGTGTATTCTGATCATATTCTCTCGTTTAAGTCCTCCCATGCTTTACAAAATCAGAAGTCTCAGATTTGTAATAGATACTGTTCTTCACTAGCTTTTGCCTTCATTTGCAAACCACTTAGTTTGCTCTTTATTATCACTAGAATAAATATATGTACATGTATTTTTCCCCAGTGATTAACACAGTACTAGAGGGTACGAAGAATGAGATCCAGTTGACTTTATAAGCTTTCTATAATGCCATTTTCACTCTAGAGTTTTCAGTGAGGTAGATGGTGGCCCCATTCTCTCGGGCACCCTACAAATTCGATTAGTAATTCAATTCGATAAGTTCCCAGAACTTCTCCAGGATATAGTCTGAATAATTCAGTATTATGCCCTTAAATCCTTCCAGAAATAACTTACTTCTTAACTGTTTTTGAGTTCAATGGGAGTTTATAGGAGCTCTGTAGTCAGCACACCAGTAAGGCTCTGCCCATCCGCACTGAACAGCAGAAGAGAAGTAACTGCTGGCCTCATCTTTTTGTTCATTAATTCCCTGGTCACATACAATGCTTAGACCACCACTAAAATACTCCTACCCATAGCAATTTGAACCATAATTTCTCAGTTCCTGAAAAAATGTCTTAATTACTGAATAATACTGTTCTAAAGAGGGGATTTTTTTGCACGGAAACACCAATTTGTTTTGCACAGAATAACTCACTATCCTCTGAAGAAAAGAAAGAATTTATAGGCTAACAGCACACTCAGCTGTGATGTAAGAAAACTTAGATTTCAAACCTTGATTCAAAGAGAGTTGAAGTATTTTATGTAATTAATGTTTTGAAGCAGAATCTGGAATTCAGGTCTCCCTTGCCCTGGGTCAGACTACAGCAACGAGATGTCTCCATATTGTCTTATAAAGTGGAAGGTAACAGCTTTCTCTGCCTCTGAGAGATCTCCAGACCCTTATAATCAACTGATCTCTTCAACAAAGTTCTGGTTTGTATTACTGTGATTTGTTCCATTCCTCTGTTATTTAGGGTAATTAACTTTCAGTGGTAAGTGATGGACACTGGTACCACTAGGCTGAGTGGCATAACTACGTTTTCAAAGATACACGGGAAGGCTGGACTTAGATTTTTCATTTTCCCAAGTACTATTGGTTTCTGTAACACTTTTAATGTCACTTAAAATAATAGCAAGTTAATGAGCTGTTAGGCTTATACAGTGGTTTTACAATACTGAGAGTGTATCCCTCACAGAACTGTACGGAAAATGATCCACTAGAGCATGACATAACCTTTGGAACAGTTACCATCTGCTGCATATTTATGATGATTTTCATTTTTATAAATATTTAGAGAAATTTAAAATAACTTGGTAGACAAATAGCTTCTCTGAACCAATTATGTCTTGCTTTCTAAGGATCTATTTAAACTTGTTCCAGGCTACCAGTTGGCACTGCATTTTTTTAAATATTGTTTCTTTCATGCAGTTATCTGAATTTTTGGCATAGGTCTCTGGAATCAAGACTAATTCTTATTTAACTGACTGTGTAAGAAATATATATATATTTATATTCTGTGTCTATGTATATTTTGTGTATATGGATAGATGTAAGACCAACTTTTTTTTAAATTGAGAAATATCTCCTCTGTCATCATCTTTCATTGCTATAATCGATGCAGGAGAACCTTCAGAGTGAGAAATTAGTCCAATTTTATTATATGACCAGTTTTAGTCCAGTTTCTCAAGTCTTGTAGGTAAAACAAATCAGAATTTGGTTTCTACTCTTTCCAGGGAACTTCTTTCATCTTTTGGCCTGTTATTGCCTCTGACACCTTTGTCATTGCACTGATCAGTCAATTAGTTTTTTAAAATGTGGAAATCTGAGATATAACTTTCTAATTTCATTATTCTTACTGTCCTCTGGCCATCTTTTATTTTGCATTTTGTCAGTTCAGTCTTATCCATTGCTTTGAAGGCATCACTAGATTTTATTGCCGTGGCAGACGGTCTTGCCTATAATTTCTGACTCTGAAATTGATGGTACACAAGAGCAGATTTACCTTCAGCTTGTTTTTCTAACATTTCCCAGTAACTATATGTTAACTAGAGATAAAGTTATTTTGAGGCAGTCTGTGGTCCTATATGCACATCAAATATCTAAATTGATATTAGCTGAGCCTTCAGGTCCGCTGCCTTTTTCTTTTCAGACACATTATTTCAGTCTTCCTAAATCTGAAGTAACTTTCCCTATTGTCTGCGCGACTTCATGTCCAGCCGCATTGCTGTGAGGCAGCACACTGCTGAGGTACTAAAATTCACCTATAGATTTAAATCTATCATCATTAATGCATGCCGACTCACCAGGTTTTCCACATGGGAAAGGCGAAAGGCAATCTCTGCTTTCTTCATGCTGTTTTTGTGGCTGAAACATAATCAAAACCGTCAGTAGTAACATGCTGTTCTTCTTCTGATACGCTTGCATCCAACATGCATTCAGGTTGTCAAAGACAAGGCAGGGACCACTTGCTGTGGGGCCTGAGATTCAAAACAAAGTCTAGGCAGATTGAGAATTCTGCCATTTATGTCATATCGAATGAGAATGAGTTTATACATATTGTACAGCATCCCAATCTTAACCTGCCAAGAATTACTTGTATTGCATTACCGGACAAGGTGAAGGAACAATGAAGCATACAGAAAATCCAGTAAAATTTCCAAAATAATGGTTTATAGGGTGTGCCATCTGAGTCGTGATACATGTTGCTCTCTTGAAATGGAGGTTTTCCATTAAATGGGAGGCAAGTATCTCCTGTTGAAGAACTGAGCCTTAGTATTTTGAATGTTTATCATAAATTTCTGAGAAAAGAGCCTTTAACAGCCATGTGGAGTCAATAAATCACCTTTTATGCATAACTGAAGCTTTTCTTCACTTGAAACTACTTACAGAATGTTTTTTCCACTGGACAGAATATTTGGAGTAAACACAAAAGCAAATATTTTGCAGCTAGAGATATCTCAAAGCTAAGACTGATGCAATGAAAATAAAATTTTCTGGTTTCTCAGAAAAGGCACTAGAACATGATATGAAAAGCCTGGACCCTTCAGGTGCCAATGGGACAGTATAATCCTTTTAACAACTTTGGAAGAATCATCTGGAAAGAATTACTCATTTATAGAGAAACACCTCTTGTATGTAAATGTTGACATAGCTATTCCTGGACTGTCAGGGAGATCCTGCACCATTTGTCACTTGATAGCTCATTGCAGAAAGAAGGCGGCACATGAATTTATTTGTTAAGAGAGAGTCTGTTGGGGTGTGCTGGTAACTAGAGAGCTTTTTATGTTTGAGTGAAACATAATAGAGTGATCACTTATATGGATAAAAAATTACTTTCCAAGAGTCATTTCCCACAGGTGTTAGTACACTTGTTCCCATTCGCGCTGAGCAGTGTGAATGATCAGTTCAAAGGACAAGAATTAAAATATGTTCTTTGGGTTTTTTCCACTGTGCTGCTTGATAGAAAAGACATTCACACCCTTCTGCGCTGCCACTCAGCAGCACATAAAGAACGGTACAGCTTGTGTAAGTGTCAATTAGAGATAATTACAACCTCAGTGACCTGTCTTGCCACTAAACCACTTAGCAGACTTTATTCTGTCTTTACAATATGGAGATTGGGAGCACAATCCTGATCCCAGTGATGCTGTTATAAATGAGGAGCCAGCTGAGTTACATCCTCATAAACACAACGTAAGGCAGTAAAGGAAATCTGATCCTTTGCTTATATGTTGGCTCTGATCTTGTAAATCTTTTAGTTTTGTATCTTACTTTTGATAGGATTCAAATGCAATGATACTAGAGATAAATCAGGCAATAGATGGAATGGGATTCTGTTCTTCGTGCCAGACAATGAGAGAAAACCAACAGGAGATAATCCTGTGGGAAATACTTGTCATTTCCAAGCATAAGAACTTTAAACAAATACATCTACTTCTGTCATCTGCAGTTGTCCTGTGTTCTGGCTTGTGCTTGAGCTTTCAGCAGTGCCACCATCCATACCCTGTTGTGCCACAGCCTCAGGAACCAGGACTTCCTATAAAAGCAACAACTTAAAATTTCACTTCATTTGGGTCCTTTACTTCAGTGAAAGATTTCAGTACTCAGTTCAGACATCTATGATCAAAAATGCGTCCTAGTTAAATTTTTTATTCTCTGAAGTCTGTCACAGGTTTCTAACTCCCACTTCCAGTCCTGCTACCAGTGCCTCATGGTTTAAAATTTTCCATGCAGCCGGCAGTCCTTTCCCCAAATCGGCGAGCAACCATGTTCGCTGCCATTCTTAATTTCAGGCAGTTCATTTGGTATTTCTTTGCTTGAAACCCAGAGGACATTTTTTCACTATAAATTAAACCAAGTGAATTCCCCAGCAGGTATAGTATAGCTCCTGTGAATGTTAACTGCCTGCTGTTATTAGCATGCCCGTTATATTAACCACTGCATTTCTTCCCATTTGCATTTCAGACAGGAATAACGTCCTTAACTGGAAGAATAACGCACAGAAGATTATTTTAGAGGAGCAGTTTGGGCTTTCTTTGCCATTTAACATACATATTGTGAAAATTACCCATGTATTACTAAAAAATAAATAAAATAAACTGAAGGACATTACTGGATTCACGTAGTCTTTCATATGTATTAGCATCTTCCTCCACCAGTGTTTGCTATTATGTTTTGCAAACCAGTATGTAGGGCACTTAATTTAAATGGTTGTGTCATATACAAGCATGCAGATATCTCTGGCAAACAACTCTGAGCATTTTTACACTTCCATTGATTTTACTTTTCTTCAAGGCCAATTTCTGTGTAATGAAAAGGCCCCACAACTAGAAGGCACCATACGGGGCTGCCAGAGATTCATTGTATAACGTTGTCTAGTTTTAGACTTAGTAATAGGGCAGTGTCCACTGGTAGCTAAAGGCTACGAACTGGAGATCCTCAATTCTTGAATCTTTTGTATGAGTCTCCCTTTTTGTTTTGGTTATGTCATTTTAGTTTCCTGCCGTCCAGGAGTTTTTCTCTGCTTGGCTTTATATTCCTGCAACCTCATTTTCACACGGTGTAACTGACTTCCCACTGACTTTGATCTGAGTTACAGGCATTAGCAACACAGAAAATCAGGACCCGGGCATTTAGAAATGCTCCCTGCGAGCAACGTTTCTGAAGTTAGCGGACATTCAGCTGTTATTAAACCTTCTGAGCAACAGCTTCTTTGGGTAAGACAAGCATACAGTCTACCTCATATGAATGTAACACAGACTAATTAATGTTGTAGGCACTTGAGAGATTATAAGGGCTCAGTTATGGCTATCAATGTCACTATTCCTGCGTCATAACAACTAAATGATTTAAAAGTGTTTTATAAAACCTTCCCTTGCTGTTGCACCAAAAGAGCAAAACAGTTTTGGCAGAAAATAAACTCCCTTGTGTTCTAACACTCCTCACCGAGGTGGGAGGCTGGTTGCAGCTAGGTTTAAATTCTGAGTGATGCCCAATTCACCACTATCAGTCCGGTCGTATTCAATATATTAAACTCTCACGATTCTGGATATGCTAAGAGTGGGCTGCACCCTCAGTCTAGTTGTGCTCATGAACTAGCACCGCCACCCTCTAGTGTTTGGTCGCGTTCAATGAGAAACCGAAACGGCGAGCTACTTAAGCAGTGCAGTTTATTTTAGCAACAGATATGAAGGTTCTTATGGGTTGCTGGTGATACAAACACTGTCTGCAAAGCACGAGCGAGTAAAAATATTGTTAATAGTACAAAACGTGTGATAAAGTTACAAACAATACAGCCTGGCTATAAATGTAACAGGTAACTCTCTAGAGAGGTTTCTAAGTTTCCCAAGGAAGCACTCGGTAGAGTGAGTAGAGTCTTACCCACAGGCGTCCCTATGGGGGGAAGAAAGGCTCAGCCCCTCAACTGGTCCCAGGAATCAGAGGCAGTCCATGATGGGATCCTCCCTGATTTGTTCACGATGGTATCTTCCCTAGCATCCCCCCTTTCTTGGGCTATTTTTATACTATTTTTTTACCTTCAAGGT
Source organism: Limnodromus scolopaceus (assembly GCA_028565335.1). Lineage (NCBI taxonomy): Eukaryota > Metazoa > Chordata > Aves > Charadriiformes > Scolopacidae > Limnodromus > Limnodromus scolopaceus. The sequence continues at coordinate 27,858,522 of JAOXNO010000013.1, forward strand.
GGAGTTTGAGTGACTTTAGTCATAAATACTTTTATTATGATTGGTGTAAAATTTTCTCGTCTCGCATTCAAAGGTATAGTTTATGAAAAATTCAGGGCACAGACTCAAGGAGGAGTGGTCGCACCTTGGAGGCAGGTAGCCTTCAGTGTTTTGGTATTATAATGACATTAGAATGACCAAAGTTCACACAAAGGACAACATTTCATCAAAATTTGACAGACTGTTGGCTCAGGGTAGCAAGCATGCCACTTACCAGTTCCATAGGATCACCTTGTTCCCATATCTGCTGGGTAATCACAGAGCTTGGCCATGGAATCTTCACTCCACTCCATCCTCCATGTTGTTTTTGAAAGCAATATTGTTCAGGGAGTCAGGGATGTAGCGGATTCCTCGCCTACCAGCCGCCGCTGTGTTTTACTCTGGAAACGCTTCGATTTCACATCTTTTCCTTAATGTGTGAACAATGTGATATATTTTTAATAAAAACTATGTTTTAGGAATTATTCCATACTTGCCCAGTGCAGCAGACCTCCAGTTTCGGTGCCCTTCACACTCACCATCAGAGCTTGCTGCTCATCATTTTCAGCATCAAAGAAAGTCACAGCTTAATATTTTAGCCCTCTTATAGAAGTATTTATCTTTATGAGTTCAGGGTGAAAATGAGGGGTTTTTTCCTGTGTAATGGCCACTTCTTGATGCTGAATTGGCAACCTGTATAGGTGACAGGAACATAAAAGAAAATAAAGACAGGCATGCCTGCTGTTAAAACAGTCTGGCTATGGTTTTCTGAAGCGAGTCAGCCAGGATTCATATTAAATCTGCATTTTAAGCCTAATGTTTTTGGTTCTCTTTCTAATTCTGACGTTGAATTTTTCTGTGGCTGCACACTCAGCTTTCTGCATCTCTGTTTAAGCATCCTAACTGGTTGCGGGAGTCAGTTACTAACGTGTAACTCACTGCATTTGCAAAACAGTTTTGGGATATTTCCATGAAAGAAATAAGAGAGACATAAAATTACTATGAAGTATCACACACATTTTCTAGATACTAAGCTGAAACTCTAAAATTTTGTCTCAGACTTCAGTCAGAGCATGAAATTTTCTCACAGGAAGATTGTAAGAGGAGGGTCACAGTTGGATGACAAATTCAGAAAAGCAACCAAAGGGAAAAAACACTTTAAAAGTTGTCCTTTTATGTTGTTTCTCTGGTCAGCAGTGACTATCATGATTTTTCTTAATTCCTCCCCTTCCATTACCTCTTTCCCACTTTTTCACTTTAAGTCACCTCGACTAAATAATACCAATATGCAATATAAATTTCAGCTTACATTGATATATGAGAAGACATGTCTTTGCCATTGGGTAGGTCTGAACAAAGAGGCCCTGAATGTGGTGAGCAACATTTGTCCCATTCAACCACATTTTACAGCCTCTCAGTTAATGAGATATAACCCTGTTCTAACTGCACTTTAACACTTTTTTATTGAAATTACAGAATGAAATGTAGTTGCCTGAACAAGTATACTGAAGAAAAAGACTAGATACCACCCTCGATCAAAACAGTTGATAGTTTAAAAAAAAAAATCAATCATCTCAACGAAAGCAGGATCCTTTTTATCCCAAAATTAAAGTGTTCTGATAATATGGCAAGTTAACTTCAATGACACCTGCACTAGAACATGAAAGTTGTCCTAAAGGTAGTGGGCAGTTGGCAGATGAAGTCATGGGAAAAGTGGTAACCGTACAAATTTCCTTCAGAGGAACGATACACTGGACATTAAAAAAGGCTCTGATTAGGTAAAAGTATGCATGGGGGCTTACCGTAGGAACCTCGTAAAGAGCAGGCAGTCACTGAGTAAGGATGGACTAGCTCTGCCCAGGCTGGAATACTAAGAGTTGATATTTATTATTTCTTAGGTGCCTTTGTTTATTATTTTATCAGGTTGTAAATAATCTCTTTTAAGAGTGCTCAGACAGATGTAGAACACTTGAGTGCATAGCAACTGATTTGGATAAAGAAACAAATCCAATATTAATTTTAAACTTAAACTGAATCTATTTTTTCAGTCATCACTACTTAAATGATTTTAAAATATATTTTCCCTAATTTTATCCCTTCACCTGCTGATTTTGGATAACAACAAGCCAAATACTAGGTATCTTTACTAAGGTAAAGAATACTTCTTTGAAGTTTCCAGCCCTCTTAACACCAGAAAGGAGAAATAAGGCTGATATTTAGATAGGAATTTCCAGAGATCTCAGTATGATGAACAAGCTCTTACGGTAATGATTGCTAACACTTAAAAAACCAAGACATAAACAAACAAAAGATTTAAGAACCCTCAACAACAAAAAGAAAGTGCTCATTAGGGAAGCCATTATAAAATGGCTTGTCCAGAATTGTTGCAGTTCACAGCTGCATCCTTTAAAGGGCTAGTTATCTTTAATTCTCTCCCTATTTTCCAAGGAATGCTGTCTGAGGTCTCTGTAAACAGGCAGCCCTTCTCCGGATGCAAATTAACAGGTTATAGCCAGTGTCAGAGAAGCTTATATAGTTAAGTACTGCTTCATATCAAACAGCTACTTTTCTAGGTGCTGAAATGAGGGCATCAAGAATTAAATTAAGGTTTTACACAGAATGCAATAGCAGAGACGATGAAGAAAAAAACTGAAAACAAGACCAGTGTTGTAAACAGTGAAAACACTTAAGATCCAAAATGGTTGCAAAAATTGCTGCAGAACTTTTAATAAGTATAAATTGAGCCGTCTTGTTAACTTAAGGAAACTAAGGATATTAGAATTATGGTTTCTAATGAACAGTTTCATAAGGCATATACAGTTTACTAGTTTGGACCATGGCTCATTCCTTGATATAACTTTATCTGATCTACTTCATTCTTTTTACTTTGGTATTGAATACTACAAAAAAAAAAAAAATTCAGACTAAGTGTGGTTTCAAAACCTCATAAAACTGAGCATGATCATCTGTGACTATTCTCAGGGAATAAGCTTGACTCATTCTTGCAGTATATAGACATTTCTTTCAAGATCTTCTACAGTAAGTTCACAGAACATACCGACTTGAACACAAAATAATTGGTCTGAAGTTTTGATAGAAAATAATTTATAAAATGGTCACTTTTCTGCTTAATATTATCAATAACTTACTGGTCTCAGATGATCCCTAAAAACAGGGATTTTAAAAACAATAATAATAAAACTAAGTGAAAGAATCTGAATTTGAAAAAGTAAATACTTCTCCATATATTATGAGCAAAATCATAAAATGCTTTGCCAATGAAAAATCAATAACTCAACAAAAAATTTAAAACTATAGAAAATATAAGTTAATCAAGACTACTTAATATTGTTAGCAATTTTTAAAAGGATATTTATTGTTTCCTTCATGTTTTAACTCAGACTGTAATTCTTAGAGATCAATGAGAATATGAGGCTTCTTTAGATTAGTCTACCTCAGAGGTATTTTAAATTTGTCTCAAGAGCCTTGAGCCAGCCACATCTGGAGACGTATATAACCTTTCATGGTCATTCCTATGTTCTAGTGTTTCATTGTGGCATCTAAAAAAAAACAATGGACAGAAAAATCAGGAAGAGGGGATAGAAAGTACAGCAGAAATATATTGAACAGTAGTATCTTTCATTTTACTGAAGGAAAGGCAGCTCCTCTTTTACAGAACATTATGAAAGTTAGTGACTTCCATTATGAAGAAAGAGGAATTGAAGTGTGACAAATTAAGTAAGAGAGCAAAGTTGAAGCTTATCACGGTCATAAGGAAAAAAACTGGATTTATTTGGTTGATATTTAATTGTGGTACACTTTTAATTGTATGGTTTTGTGTATGTTTCTGCTACATAACCCACACATATTAAAATATAATTTTGGGTTACAAACCCACACATGTTAAAATATAATTTTGGGTTACATGTTAAAATATAAACATTCATGTATTAAGTCCAAACCTACCTAACCTTCACTGCCATCCTCCCATTGTATAAGCAAAATAGTCTTTGCATCCAAGAGCATGTGGCCTTATCCACCAACAGGAAGTTTTCTGTCCAGATAAAAGCTTTGAAAGTACAAATTATTGCTTCCACATCCTGAGACTTTTTGTTTAGTTAATATCTGAAAAGCCAATCTGAGATCCAAGATTTTTTGAAAATTAGGCTTGTAAGGCTCTCCTAGTTTTGTGATTAGTTTTGCACTGTAATGAAGAACCTCACATCTTCTTTAAGATCAGTTCATTCACATCTGCAGGGGTTGCTAAAAAGTCCACACACCCAAAAAACTCCTCTGCAGATCTGAGAGTTGTAAGTCTTAGATGTAAGTATGTAGCAGTTTTTTCTTCAAAAATGCTAGGCTGGATTAATTTAAACTATTTTCTTTTCTGTTTCAGTGATTATTAATTTAAGTTTTGGTAATAAATCAGGTCAGTCTTATTGATAGAAGTAATGAGGAGCTACCTACAGTTTGTGCATCTAGAGTTTGTACACAAAAAAAATATGTGTGACAAAATAGAAAGTGGAAGTCTGGTCAAGAGCTTATTGCAGACATTTTATTTGGGGTCAAAAGCACCACCACTCTGCCTGCACAACACATTTTCTAAATATTGAAGGAAATAGGCCATTCTCATCATTTGAAGAATTCCTCAAGCGTGGAGGGCAAAAAAGAAGATTTTTTTTATCAGGGTCTGCAAATCACATATAACAGTGTGAAGCGGATCTATGGTCTCTCATCTAAAGAATTGGACCCAGAAAAAATTCAAAGTGTAATCTGAAGGTTTATCTCTAATTCTCATTTTCATGTTTTCAATATAAACACTCTATTTAGTGTACAGAAGATTACTGAGTCTTCTCCGCTGGCACAGAAATGAGTGTGCTCATGGGCATCATGTTTTATTGTTAAGAGGGAACCATGAATAGTTAAGTATTTGCTGTGATTTAGCTAATGTCCTTTTACCATATAAAACACAATCCAATTCATTGTGTATGTGCTAGTAAAGGAGAGAGACACAAATGATTTGGTGCTAAGCTTTTTTTTTTTTTTCATTTCATATTACTAAAGCTGTCTCTGGAGAAATAAAGAGGCTTTTTCTCTTATTTCTTATAATGGGAATCTAATGAGAACTTTAATTAGTATCATGAATTTTTCCCTTACTTTCCGAATTTTAAAGTAATCATTCAGTATTTCTCAGTCATGATTTTCTATTGTACCTCTGTCATGTTTTTTCTTTAAAATAATTTACACAGTACTGTCTCATTTTAGATTTTGGTTAAGCTATTTTATTACCATAATTACCAGAATCAAAATAACCAAGAATCATCAGATTCTTGTTAGCAGATGGATCAGTCAGTCACCGAGTGGAATATTTTGTCAGTTACAACTGTGTGTAAAAATGCTATTAGAGACGTCTTGTCTTTATTCAATATAGAGCTGAAACGGCCATTGCAAGACAGGCTGTTCCTGCTCTCTTTAGTTATTCCTTGAATTTTTCTTTGGAAAGAATGGTTTTAACTTCCCCTCTGCATTTTTTTCTATAACACGTTGCATTTCTTTTGAGATTAGAATAAAACCTTTTCACCAGAAAACATAAGGTCCTGTTCTGTCTGACTCAGACCCTGCTCAAGTTAACTTCTTGACCTTTATAAAAATCCGTATTTGATGGGCCAAATCCTGTAGGTTCCACAGACTTTTCTGACAGTTTGGAATACCTTTCCATTTGTCCCGGGACATAGGAGCCACATCCAGCGTTCCCATGTTTTGTGCTGTCACATTCATGATGCTTTTGCAAATATTCATTTTCCTTGTTTGTTTGTTTGCTTTTATTATTATTATCTTCCTGACACAGGATGCCACTGAGTAAGAAACTTCAGTATGGAAACTCTCTGCGTAAGTGTGTGTGTATGTTAAGGTGTAAGAGTCAAATACACCATGGCTCCCACCATGGTTCATAGCTCTGATATTGGCTTTCTGAAAGATTTTAATTCATGTCCTCTGCTCCCCTGGCTGCGAAAGGAGGGCAAGCGTATTGATTGCTTATGCTGAGCACTTGAGATTTAGTTAAGAAAAATCACTGTTCAAAGGGTGCCTGATGATGATGGAGATAAACTCTGTATGAAGAATGCCAGCGTACTGGGGCTCATATACCTGACAAATAATCACTATATTTTTGTTGTTACTTTTCTGGAATATATGTTCCATAGTCACTACAAAATGAGACGCCATGAAAAACAGTACGGGGAAGCAGATTTTCCAGTAGTTTATTGTGATTTTAGAAATGCTGTGTTCTATTTTCCAGAGGGAGGCTAGCAAATACAAAATAAACTGAAGTTGGCAATTAGAGAAATTTAGCTGAAACTTGTTCAGCTTATTAAGCACTTAGTTTTGTATAAAAAAGTGAAAAATCATTAGCACTTTCATTACCCTGAATGTAAAAAACCACAGAAACTTCTGGAAAGGAGTTTGTACAACTGTCTTTAAAAGATTTGGTGTTCCTGTGCTTTGCTGAAATGTATATATATAGCCTCACTAAACCTGCAGTTTAACTTCATAATAGGACTACCAGTTGGTGAGAGCAATTGTGTAAGTGGTTTATAAAAATAAACCTTCAAAACAAAGTCAAAATACCTTAAAAATGTTAAGTTTGAATAGGTGTGCTGAGGGTTTGAATTTAAATTATAGCCTAAGCCATTTCAAGTACATACATTTTAAGGACATAAGAAAGACAGTATAAAGACTGGAGTTTCTTCTCTTGCTAAAAGGTGTTTATCATTTGAACTGCAGAAAGGAGTGAGCTTGTTGTTAAGTGTGTGCATTTCTCACCATTACTCTGCAACTCCCAAAGTCACACAGCAAATCAGTTGCTCAGATAGAAATAGCTCCCATGTCTCCTGATGCAGAGTCTGGTGTCCTAGCCAAAAAAAAAAATCCCCCAAACCCCTTCTGTTAATAAGCTGTCTACAGCAGTTTATTCCTTCAGGCCAGAAGTTTGAACCTAGTCCAAGCGACTAATACTCGGAAGTTACTAAATCTGACTCTGCCCGGGTCAGTTCCATTCAAGTATAACTTTTGTTTCTGAGAGTAAATGAAAGGAATATTGGATGAGATGCTATTTCCAAAATATACTACACTGAGCTTCCAGTGATGAGTTGAAAATACTATTATAGTTAGCACTAACTCTTTTAGGTATGTCAGCAAGAAGAAAAAGGAGTTCAGATATTCACAGCTGTTTTGAGGAGATAAATATTGACAAAACATGGTTGTCTTGGGGGAACTGTGTTTTTTCACTGTCACTGTGTAGGGCCCTTCTTACCTAAGGCTGTTGTGGAGGCATCTCCAGTCAACACACATTTCACTGTAAAGCGGAAAAATAAACAATGCTAAAAGCTTTTCCTTCAGGTATTTTGCTCCACTGCTTAGAAGCAACAGCTCACTGATGATTTCTTGCTGTAGCTACGTTCCTGCGTTCACACCAGGAGCTGCAATTCGCAGCTTCAGCAGATTGTGACCAGGGCAGTTTTTGCAGTCACATAATCATAGAATCATAGAACGGTTTGGGTTGGAAGGGACCTTAAAGATTATTGAGTTCCAAACCCCCTGCCCTGGGCAGGGACACCTCCCACCAGACCAGGTTGCTCCAAGCCCCATCCAGCCTGGCCTTGAACCCTTCCAGGGATGGGGCAGCCACAGCTTCTCTGGGCAACCTGTTGTCCTCTTTTTTGTTGATTCAAAGTTTCAGTGTGCATGAGCCTCCAACTCTTCTTGTAAGGAGATTATTCCACCACTGAATGTATTTTGCCGTCAGAATTTTATCCTATTCCTATTTATAATTAGAAAATTATTCTTTTTCTCTTGATTGTCTTCTCTGTTATTAAACAGCTATATTTATGTAGTCATTCCTTATACATTCATAATGTATAGTGCCTCTGCGTGGGAGTTTTTCCTCAACTTACGTGTAGCCTATCATATATGCCTGCTAACAAGTGACCCATAACAGTATAAAAACTCATTTACAGATCTCAGAAGTCATTGTATGGACTCTTACTGATTTCAGAGAATTTTATGTGGACTAGGCCCTTAGAGAAGTCGATCCTCCTCTCACAGAAGTCAGCAGCAAGACAGACGTGTGACAGGGACAAGCCAACAAGCCCATTGTTTTGCTGCTCCACGGCCCCAATGCCTTTGCAGACAAAAATTGATTAATATATTTTTGTTTCTTTTTCATACTGCATTATAATCTCATAACTAAGCTGTGATCCATCCAATCTCTAAATCTCTTCCAGCAGTACTGCCTGCAAGAAATCTCTCCTCTATTGACTATCTGTATGTTTGGATTATCTTCCCATGGATGTATTATACTGAATTTGTCCAAGCTAAGTTTTATTTTCCTTTTTTGTTCCCTGTTCTAAATCCATCTTGGCATTTCTCTTCCTTTATTGCTGCTCACAACCTTTCACAATGATCAGGAGGACTATATTGTATTGCTTTACAGAGTATTCAACAAAAATCACAACCAATTATTATACAAGAAAGAATTTTAATTTATTAGCCTTTAGGAACAATTTTTAGGTTTTTGTGTGCTTTATGATGTTCCATAATTCACTGACTTTTAACATTTCCCTCCTGAAGGAATCTGGTCTACTCAACAGGAAGCTTTAATTGGAGAAGAAGAATCTGCAGAGCTAAAAATGCTGGTTCTAATAGGAGTCAGACTTTACAATGAGAAGGTTGAAATGTTGCAGGGAGAAAGCTGCTCATTACCAGAAAAATGTCTGAATCCCAAAGGGTATGTATTTCACTGAAAAAATGAATATCGCCAGGGAAAAAACCTCATAATTTATTAGCTACTAATTGCAAATTAACAGCTAATAGTAGTTTTCCTTTGAAAGAGTGGGAACATAGAAAAACATATTTACTTTCCATAATGTTACTAAACTAAGAATTTTTCAGGCTGCAGACAAATTATTATCTTTCGAAAAGGTTAAATTATTATCATTCAAACTGATTTGCAAATGCTTATTTTTATGCATTGTTATGCATGTGTATAGCTTCGAAAACATTGAATAAACCCACTGACTTCCTTGGCACTAGTCGTGTTGTATGAGGTTCAGACACAATGCAATGTTTTCCGCAATTGCCAGCCCTAGCTTTCCATTTGGATGCCTGAGATTTCTACTTGGATGCCTGAAGCATGATTTCACTTATTTTGTCTCATTTAAATGTAACTTGCTGTGTAATCTAAATATTCATTATAGCAATAGGAACTCCTGCTGTATTGATTGCAGAGTAATATAATATCTTCAGAACATCTATTTAAAGAGAAGACGCATGTTAATTTTTCTCAAGTCTTATTTTTGGTTCTTCCTAGAAAATATTAACATTCTAGGATGTGCTGGACTAATGGTACTATCTATCTCGTCCATCCCAGAAGCCACAAGTCTTCCAGAGAGTTTTTATAATGTCTCCCACATGATGTTTTATATAGATCATCTTAGTCAGGGATCTTCATTTCCCTCCATTATACCAAAGAATCCATTTAGTTCAATTGAAAGGAATAAAACACAATTCCTATTACCAAGAACAGTTAGTGCAGCAGGACAGAAGCAATATGAGTCTTCATTGCCTGTGTGTTACCTGGCCTTCCCTCTCATTCTAGCTCATTTGGTTTATCACTTGCTTTTTCTCCCACTTCTCAGAGGAACAACATCTTTGAGGCCAGAGCCGTCATTCACTATGGGCAGTGTCCACCACACTGGGGTCATCATTTATTTAAGGCCTCTTGGCACTTCCGCAATTTCAAAGTACCTGCATGAAGGTGCAGGAATCAAGACTTGAGGCAAGCACTGGAGTCCTGAACAGAGAGGAAGAACATTTTTACTGAGGTGAGGTCATGAGCAACCAGAGACCGTTTCTCAGAAACTAAGGAAAACAAGGACCGACTCTGCACTAAACTATTAGATACACACAAAATGAAAAAGACTAAAAGGCCACTATTAATGGTGCTTATGTAAATGCTGGCACTAAAAGGCTCAGCATCAGAGAATTCTGTTCCCTCCTTGAGGGGGTACAAGGAGGAATCAAGTCTCAGTGAATTATTATTACGTTGCCTACCTGTACTTACATATTGTCCTTGCTATGGTAGGTTTACTTTCTAAAGATATTAGTGAATAATACAGTGACTGTTATCTATTAAAGGAAGCAACAAATTAAAGGAAGCCAAAAAAACCCACCCTACCTAAAAACCAACCACCCCACTCCACTCCCAAAAAGTATCCTTGAGGAACTGGATTGTCCTGAGTTTACAAGGCAAGAACTAGATCTATAACTGCCAAGGTGAGGTCAGGAGGTATTGTTTCCCTGAGGTAAAACCTTCCCTTTCCATGAATGATCCCATGAGTGCAATTTTTGAAGGATTTGGATCATCCTACTCTACCTCACACTGCAGTTTCCATATATGTCCCTGCAAGTCTGCAGAAGATCAGGATAAGGGATGCTGGCAAACGTGCTTTCTTCACAGTATCAATAATGAATCCTTGTCCTGCCAGTAACACGTGCTAGGAAGAGTACATTTACTAATAAAAAGAAAACCTAACATAAGACTGTTATTATTTAATAATAAAGAATATTTTGTTCTGGATAGTGTAGTAATTCCTCGACAAATATGGTCTTTTTCCCTTTTTTCTATGGACAAGCAAGTACTTTCTTACCAGAGGTCTTGGGGACTCTTAACTCCTACCAGGCACCACATCCATATTACCTACTGTGGGTATTTTGTCATATTTCATTCCTACTCTGAAGTAAAAGAGAAATTTAACTAGACAGATGGACTCATTAAATTAAGAAACATTCATCATTCATCATTAACATTTATTCTCAGGGCTGAGTAAATTGAATTATTATAAGAACAAGCATTCCAGGTAGATTTGCGCAATGCTTACATGTGAGGGCATTCTTTTTAATGGGTGGACGGTCTGTTCTTTCATTTACACTTCTCCCCTCTCAGACCAACAACACCTAAAGTCCCCTGCTCCCAATGGTATAAATACATAACAACTTGTGAGTGCACTGGGACTGCTACAAAATTTTGCCAGCATAAATCCTATTAAAAAATTTTGAAGAAAGTTGTTAATCTCATTTAGAAGGAAGGTATGTGCTCATTCTTAGAAAATTGTCTATGTTTATTGAGCCCCAGATATGAACATTTTTCAGGATTCACACAAGGCTCGGTCCTATTCCCACAATGGAAACAAGAAAAGGGGAATAATTTATGTTAGTTTCCATGTAAAAGTAACTCTTTAAAATACATATAAGATCATTCTTACTATTTTCTCTAGGCTCTCAGAAATCTTTTATTTCACATGACTCTATTCTTCTTCTCTGAGCAACAACAAGCCATTTCTCAATGCTTCATTGTATTATGAGTTCTTGTTGGTTCTTTTCACATGTTCTTTTCCTTTTCCTTATATTATGCATAGACTGCCTTCCGCAGAGCAGTTGGTACAAAAAGGAATGACAGATCTAGAAAGAGAGTTAATTGTGCCCTGAACAGATCAATTAATTCTGACTGAATAGCAAAAGATCTGGTAAATCTTGCACTTTAAATAGATGGCTTTGCAAGATGTTTACTGGGTAAGTATATATCCAAACAATCTCTGTCTTTTTATATTTTAGAATCCTTAGTTTTCACTGTGACACGAGCAAACAGGAATGGATAAAAATATTTAAACAGTAAATAGTAATATGATAAATTCTAAAAGGAGATATATATGATGGACAAATAGAAAAACATTAATTTGAAATATCTTTTTACTCTTTGGACTCTTTTGCAATGGACATGGAAAATTAGATTCTTGTTTCTTTAGCCTGCTATTACAGGCTAAAGAGTTATGCATTTCATTTTAATCAGTTTTGCCATTCTTGGGGTTTTAATTTTTATCAGTAATAAAAGCATTTATTTCATTAGTGTCATCATTCCAGGTTTTCAAATGTGGGATTTCTGTTTCAAAATATATAAAAGTACAGGGTAGAACAACAATGAAGGTGTTGATTTAGGTACGTGTGTAAAATGTTTGCTGATTTCTATAGGTTGCTGTGGATTGTTTCAGTCTCAGACACACTGGATTTCATATGCCCCTTAAGCTACTTCTAAATCACTTTTGAATTGCTGTTTAACAACCTGATATTGGATCTGGATTCCTGACAGTTGTTAGTGTAGATACACTTTTCCAAAACACCAGCTGAGTGATGCTATATCACAGTTGCTATTTTATGAATGTGAAAACACAGCTTTGGGCATGGATTCAAGGCATTCAGTGGCACAGTTAGACGTTGGATGGTGTGTGACACAGTCTAAACACGAACAGTTGGCCATACGATTCCTAAGTATCTGCATGCAAACCAGTAAATTAATTCTGATTTTTTAGTAGATGTTTCTGCCAACCTCCAGAGCAAAGTCCACAAACATTTTCAAAAGGAAAGAACGGGTGTAGGAGATAGGGAGTAACATCTAAAAGTGAGAGTGGAGTAAATAAGCATTGTATTGAAATACTTACCTGAATAAAATTACCATGATTAGTGCAGGAAGCACTCTCCTTTACGACAGTTTTCTCTGGCAAATTTGCAAAGTCAGGTATAGTCTTAAAGTTAACTGTACCAATGAGGAATAGCTTTAGGAGAAAGTATGATTCCAATATTCTCATGAATCACAATTGTTTGGAGTTGTTTTTTTTTCTTGTCCATAGGAAGGAGTAACTTATTTCTCATTTTCTGTGAAATACTTCTCTTTTTTTCTCCATTGTACTCCAAATTGCCTCTTGTCAAGCCACACCTCCTTTTTGGTCTCCAACCACCCGATTTGCGCTGGAAATTCCAGAACGAATTGTCCCAAATGCTTGAATAAATCTCTGAATAGGGGATTGCAGTAAAGTTCTCACTTTCCATCTAACAGTGCAAAGGCTGGAGTAAGAAAAATAGTATTGTGAAAATAAACAAAAATAATTATTACAACTTTGTTTGAATTCAGTTGCCACAGATGTAATAAGACCTGAATAAGGAACATGTAATGAATCAGAAATGCTGTAAGTATTTCAATCAGGGCCATATATATTGCCCTTTGTCTTGCTTCTTTTTCCCAAAGCCTGCTGGAGATGTGGTATTCATGCAAATCATCGCTGATATACGTACACAGTACTTGGAAGAGTTCTGCTGAAAAGGAAGTGAATGAACTGGGAAGTGGGATCTTTGTAAATTATCTAGATTCATGGCAGTGACTAGAGTAATTGAACTCTTTGACTGCAAAGGCATTGACTATAGCTATTCAGTAAAACCTCTGATAAGCAACCAGAATTGGGAAAAAAAAAATAAAATGGTGAAAGGGACTTCTGAAATATTGATGTTGAAAGTGGGATAGAGTTCTTTATGGAAAGGCAGGTAGACGATTAACTGAACAAAAGAACTGTCTTGCATAGAGCCTTGTATTTCACCACTGAAGGGAAAACTGCCACATCAGATTTGTGCGACAAAAGGAAAAGGTTTATCAGCATTTAAATGAATTATGTAACAACTATTGTTAATGCCTGGAAAAACCACAGTGATTGGAGGAAAAACAGTCATAGCATAAAGAGCCTAAAAATGGCCAAGTTCAGCCAGATAAAGCATTCAGAGAAAATGAAAGGCAAAAGAAGGATGTTTAAACAATAAGGCATCTCTCTTTCTTCAGCTTTTAGATGTATACAAGGTATACTAAGATTTGTGTGTATTATTTGTGAGTTTTTAGTATTATTTCCAATTGAAATATTGCTGCAAGTATTTACAGTCTCTCTATATTTAATACCCTACAGAAAATGGTGTTTAACTTGCCATTAGTTTCACAAAGAATAGCATAATGCTCATAGAAAGGGAATATAACCTCTATTTCTGTGTTTCCTTTAACACCTGGGTTCTGGGACTTGCAAATCATCTTCTGTAATGGCCTACATCTTAGAGCACTTACCCGTTAAGCAGGAGATACAGCTTTTCTTCCTCTGGAACAATATCCATACTGCACACGAAGTTGTCTGTTCATGAGATTACATTCTTCTCTCCAGCCACTATTAAATGTAAGGTACAAAGCACATTCTTTGAGACAAGGACCAGAACACCCAACCCTCCCATTTGCAAGCCCTAAATGCTGCAATGCAATGCATCAGGGAGGGGTGTTCTTCCCACTCCAGCCAGTACAGAATAGGTCATGTGGACTAAGGCATTTCCTGGGAAGTGACACGTCTGCATCTCTATTTCCCAGAAGAGAAGAGTTATATGGAAACAATTCTCCTTCTTTGTTGATGGTTGGGTTTATGTACAATTATCACCATTTTATCTTCTTTCATGATGTCTATGGTGTGGAATATTCCACTGGCCATTCCATCGTTCTGTCTATGCTCCTTCTCAGCTTCTATGGGAAACTGAAAAATGTCCTTGAAAAATATAAACATCACCTGGCAACAACTAAATCAATACACATTACTGATATTCCTTTCATACCTAATCTGAAACACAGCAACTGCTAGAAAAAGATCATCTAGTTCCAACCCCCCTGCTATGGGCAGGGACACCTCCCACTAGAGCAGGTTGCTCAAAGTCCCATCCAGCCTGGCCTTGAACACTTCCAGGGATGG
>JAOXNO010000013.1:27876058-27888001 GCA_028565335.1 Limnodromus scolopaceus
AAGGGAAGGGAAGGGAAGGGAAGGGAAGGGAAGGGAAGGGAAGGGAAGGGAAGGGAAGGGAAGGTTGTTTTTTTACTTTAAATATACATTAAAGAAAATAATATAAATTAAGTCCTAGATAGAAAAGACAGTTCCTGCTCCGTCTATTTCCCTTTAAACATGTTACTGTCATCACAAATGGCATTCAAAGAGCAAAGGTTGCACACAGTTATTAAACAGACACATGATTTTCACAGTGAACTTCATTATCACCTCATTACTAACAGAACTTTATTTTTGTTTTTAATTACCCTTTTAACTGAGTGAGAATTTAGAAAGTGCTAAAATAGCAGGGTTTATTGCATCGAGGACCAGAAAGGGGAACTGTGTACTATTTCCAGCATTTGTTTTCATTTGTGTTTCTTCACTTTGTATTACTTTCTAAGTTTCTTTGTTTCAAATAGTTTTCGCTTTATAAATAGCTACTTTCATCTTCACCAGTCATTTTCAGAACAAATATGAGATACAACACTCAGCACCTGGTATACTAGAAACCCAGAATATGTTTTGCAGAATGTTTATTAAAGAAGTGATTTGCTTTAGTTGCATCTAAAAAATACACAAAGCTTACAAAAATCTGAATCAGTCTGCAGAAGATGCACAGCTTGCCTTTTCTCCAGGGTGTGATGGAATATATTTCAGAATATTCGGGTTGACAAGTGACTAGACAATACCTGAGAGAGTCCTTTAATTCCATAGCATATATTTGTAATGGAGCTGATTCCAGCTTGGGGGTTCACATGATTACGTGTGAACAAGTCTATTTACTAGTATAATGGGAAAGAAAAGTATCTTTGGCTAATGCCATGGGGTGTTAGCAAGCTGTCCAGATTTTCTGATTGACCAATTTACCACCATTGTTTTCTCTGGCACTAAATTTAAATCATCAGAAGTTAGCTGATATGGGAAGAAACTTGGACCTATCTTCTGTTCTTAAAGCAAAAGACTATTCTAATCCAAGAAAGGCTGATTTACTTGTCTCTATAGTAGGTGCTGCAGCACCTATAATACAGTTGCTTTTCCACTGCAAAATTGTGACATTCCGTTTGTCTTCCCCAGGTGGTCACAACTACCGTGACATACATAGTATCGACTATTTTTTATTTCAAATGCCTCATCCTAAACTGACTGACACCACACTCCAAGGACATGGGAAACGAACATATGTTCTCTCCTGTTTCAAAAACAAACTGCTGGAGAAAAAATGCTGTTAATATTCCAATACTTAAAGCTTAGCTTTTCCCTTTTTGTGTGAGAAGAAAGGAGGTGGAGGGATGACATGTATTTTCTGTTTAATATAGTTTGGGCTTGAGTAAGGTTGCCTAATACACATTTAACATGAGTCAGAAACAAAGCTATTGCTAATTCCCTTCAGATTCCCTTACTATGGCAACCCAGCAAGATAAAAAGAATTCACTGTCTTCCACTGTTGCTCTACAAGTCTGTATGCAGTTTGCTTTTAAACGAATTCAATTAAAGCACCTTGACAGGTATTTGAAAACTTGGTGCAAAAAACCTCAGAAAGTGAGACTGTAAAGATTACTGTTGATGAAAAGTAAAAAAAAAAAAAAGAAAAAAGAAAAAAAAGATTTTAAGATTTTACCTCTCCTTTCCCTCTTCTGTCAGTCCCTTTTCACTCCTTTCCTGTTCATTAATATTTTGGTATTTAGCATGTTGGTTACAGTAACTAAGTGTTAATTTGTTCTTTGGCATGTTACACCGAGATGAACCTGATTAATTAAAACAGGAAGCACCATCCCCGAAGCACCATGACTGGTGCACTGGTGTTGATGCCTCGGGTTCAGTATATAATGAGACTCCTGGCTGCAGGCAAGGGAGCCTGCACGCTTTCCCGTCTCTGGCGCGGAACAGAATTAAGCATTAACTCTGTAGCAGACCCCTGCTTATCAGCAACCTTGCTATTACTAGACCGACCCTGATGTGCATAAGCAATATTTTCATCCACTTCCCAAGAGATTTATCTAGCTGTTGAAGTAGAAAATGAATATTTTACAGTTCACTTGTCTGATCAATTACCTACAAGCTGCTGCAGTATTTTATAGCCAGTGGGAGAGCTGTGTAGGTGATGATAGAGAAATCTGGAGGGAATCTGTTAGCCAACTACAAAAAAGGGGACTAGAACTGTGAATGAGCCATAAGTAACAGTCTTTTTGTTCCTAAGAGTCTAACCAGAAATTACAGTGTAACCAATTAAAGTACATAAATGATAATCAGCAGAATGTGAATTCCAGAGGTAAAGAAATTTGATTGCATGATTGGAGGATAATGAAGTGCAGAGATGATTCAAAGCCAACCCCTTCTCAGTGAAACATCTCCCTCAGTACTTTATTTGCCATTTTTGTCTTTCAGATAATTGGAAGAAACTCTTTCCTAGAGACACATTGGAAATTAAATGAACTCAAATTGTGTACACTTTCTAGACAAGGCATTACTGATCATAATACAGAAAGTTTCAACAACCTAAGTTCCCAGAGGTTTATTTTAATAGAAAAAGTTTGTGTTGGCAATTCATTTTAAGAATGTTATACATGACATCTTGAATAAGTTAGTGAAATCTCTCTCTTAACTGATTGCATATGAATTATGTTTTCTGTTATTTACAGAATGAACAGTGACAACTTCAAATTCTTATATAAAAATGGTGAAAGCATAAAGAAACAACCTGGAAGATTCACAAGATAGTTTGTGTTTGCCTGTTTAAAATTCCTGCAGTTTGGCCCAAGAGCTTTAAACATATCTTCGTTCTCTAATTTACAGACAACCCTGTGAGAGAGATAAGTTTGTATTTGTAACAAGAAAATCAAATCTGATTTGTTTAGTGATAACAACAAATATCACTGAGATTAAAATGAGTTTCAGGTCTTCAAATCTAAAGCAGAAATAAATCTGAGTTCAGTAAAATTCAGATATAGCATTGAATGTCTGGCCTTTTTTTACTTATTCTACGACATCATCAAGAAGTAAACACTATAAATATATGTTGCTGCCTGAGTAGAGAATATTGGCCTCATATTACACACTTGATTAACTGCAGCTTTTAGGTTATACTGTGCTTTTACGTTTTAGGAGAATATATCTTCCCCATTGCCAGATTTTGATAAAGCTCTTCTTTATTGTGCCTTTATCGGCGTTTATTAATTATGGAAAAACAGACTGAAGAATGAATTTGATTTTTCTATAATAAGTTCCTTTTTAACTACCCTTTGAACTTGAAGTATTCAAAATACAGAAAAAATAATCACTTTTTATATGTAGCAAAGAATTTAAAGTGTGAAGAGATACATTTATTAACACTATCTTTCACTATTTTTCATTCTCAAAAATTTACTTACATTATTTCTATGACACAGATTTTATTCGAAGGGAAGAACAAAATCATCTTCTATTATATGTCCATTATTAAAAGGTCTTGTATCCATTTTATCAAGCCTCCAAAGCCTCATGCTTCAAAGATGAGTGTTACTATGTTGGCCCAAGCACAGTTGATAATCCACCACTGCAGGTGTTTAGAACCTCTTTCAGAGACACATTACCTGTATTTCTGAAGGAAAGCACCTGAGACAGGACAGAATATTCTCCATGCACTATCTACATTTTCTAGTAGAACAACTGATTTCTTAATATTTTACGTACATCTACTTACATATACTAGTACCAATAAATTGGCAGGGATACCTCCCACTAGACCAGGAAAAAATGTATGGAGGTCCTAGTACGTTCTACTACTCTCTCTACTACTGCATTGTAAAATACAACCCACTTTGACCATACTTGTCTCAGAAAAAGGTAACATTCCTCATTCACCCAAATTATCCTGGTATAGTTGCAATTTTGACACCATTGAAGATATCAATCACCAGCTTCTTCACTGTTGCCGAAGAAAGAGCTAAAGGCTGATGTGGCACAGCCGTCACCGGTGTGGTAGTTACATCAAAGCACTTTTCAACCTTTTGTTCACTCTGAATTCATACATACAATACTCTCTCCACTTTCGATAAGTCTTAGTGTCAAAGTTTCCCACCTGAGTGTTGCCAGATATATGCACACATATCTTTTCAGAAACAATCATGTTTCAAGTATTTTTCATAGAAAAATATCAGGTGCAAATCTTGAGTTTTAGCTTGAGAAGAATTTTGGATCACAGACAGGTATGAACTCAGTGAGTGTTTCATTCACCAAGGGGTACATCACACAGAACAAGCATTTTTAAGTGTTCACTTTTTCAACCTTTCCTTGGAATATACTCAGAACAGGAACCTTCCTACAGCTGAATGTTACCCAAAAAGTACTGAGAATATAAAAGCTTTCAATGACCACCCATGGCAACTTACAAACAAATTTCCAGAAATATTTTCACATGATTAAATTCTACTTCTACAAGCCAATCTGTGAAAATTCATGTAAAATGAGCCCAAAAAGGGTATGGATATGTCAGCATCCAGTTTATTTGGAAATCCAAAGTCATATGCAGTATAAACTGGTCCAAGAGACAAGATATTAACCTTAGAATAAGGCAGTGTATATTCTGGAACTGTTTCTAAGTACACTGCCCGTTGAATCTGTTGGTTGTGTGAAGTTTCTTTTATTGCTTAATTTTTCTTTTTTACTCTACTCTCTAACCATCATTTCTACTTAAACTGTAAACAATTCATAGCTGGTACTTTCTTTCACAATACATTTTGCACCTTTCCTTGCACAGTGAGGCCTTCATCTCTGTAGGCACTCTATTAGATAGTCTAATGTATCTAAGAAGACTAAGAGAAGCCAAAAATTTTTTGTCAGTCAAATATATCTCTAAAATCCCAATGTTTAACTGAACCAAGTTCTTTCACAGCTTCTGAAGCTCATGATAGTCAGCAAAAAGTCTTGACACCCTTGAATGATTAAATATAGGCACAGATCCTGGCATACATTTTCTTCGTTACAGAAAATATGATTCTTCTATTGGCTGGCTCTGTCCACATTCCAAAATTGCACCTGATAAAAAGTTTCACTTTGCTCATTACTTCTGAAACTTTTTTTTTCCCTGCTCCAAAGTCTTTTGCATTATGAATGAATGTCCTTTGGACTGAATTCATCCCCTGGTTTCTGCCGGGAATTATTATGGATACCTCCATTCTGGCAGCTATCCCAGCAGTAGTGCTTGATGACATTGCTGTGCATGCCTTCTCTATCAGTCTGAGCTTCTGCTTTCACAGTTATTTGAACAACTTTTATGACAATCACTGCAATCACTAGTTAAAGCTGTTGAGACACCTCCCACCACCAATGGAATCTAATGGTTTCAGTGTCTTAGGGCAAATCCTCTGCATTACAACTTCCACAGAGGTCTGATCTTTGAGATACTGTTAGCTACTTCTTTTCTAAAGAGAAAATAATATATTAGAACCTCATCTTACAACTTGATATGGATCATAATCTACAAGTTGTGATGGTGCACCTATGCACAGTGTGTCAGGGCATACCTTAATTGTCTTTAAGTCCAAAGCTTAGATGGTACCTGAGAAAAAAGCTTAGACAAGCAGATGTCTTGTTGAGCTGAGCTATTCCAGCTTTGAGCCTGTCCCTGGGCTGGGACAATGTGACACAGGAGGGTAAAGCAGACCAACATCTTCCTGAAAGGAAGAAAAATGAATGGGGAACGTTATAATGGAAGTCTATAGAATCACAGCAGTTATAGGAAGGGGAAACAAGGAATGATTGTTCGATATTTCAAGAACTAGACAGCATAAAATGGCAGGTGGCAAGTTCAAAACAAAAAGAAGCTTTTCACAGAAGAAAAAATTTTCACAGCTTTGTAATTAGGGTTTGAAAGCTCTTGTGTTCAGAAAAAATCAAACCAAACCAAAAAAAAACAAATTCATGCAATAAAAATGTAGCAAGGGTCATTAAAAAATTATGAAAACCCCAAAACTTCAGCGAAGCTGTGGAGGCTGAGAGAGTTTCATGGTAAAGAATGTTTGTACACCTTTTCTGAAATGTTCTTTCTGCATCCCTCTTGCAGACATAGTTTTTCACTAGGTAGACCTTTGATGTGCAGGAGTGTATCTACTTCTAGGTAGAGAACGATACCTTTCAGGAACCTCACAAAGCTGACTTTCCATCACTCGGCAACTGCAGAACAAGGACTCCATTTTTGCCATTACTGCAAAGTACTTTATAGTTTGTGACAGATCAGGTGGAAGGTAATGACTGGAGTGTTAATACTTCCTATCACCCCTCCACTCGGTTCCTGGTATTTACCTTCTGTTATCACAGATTGTCAGATAGACACATAAAGTGAAGAGAGGAATTCTAGATGATTTCCTCAAAGTCTTCTTTTTTGCAGTGCAGTCATTTTGATTACAGAAAATTAGCAGAGGAATCTCCAGCAGTTTGGCTCACTGTACAAAGTTGTACATAGGCCAATCATCTATTGACCCACAAGTGAAACACCTTCTTGAAAGACTGTGATTGCAACAAAGGAAGCTGGGACATTCTTAGCCATATCTGTTCATCAGGACTAAATCCAGCTAGAAAGCAAAGGGAAAGAGGGTGAAAAGATGGAGAAATAATCATGAAAGAAATCATACAAGCTATGTAACTGCATTTACTGCAGGGTCAAGTTTCAAAATTATTAAGAATGCCTTCTGATATGTAAACCTATGATATTCAGAGAATAATATAATCATGGAAGGTTATCAGGTTGGCCAAGCATGGCTTCCCCTTGGTGAATTCACCTTGACTAATCCCATTCACCTTCTTGTCTTTCATGTCCCTGGAAGTGGTTTCCAGGGTTAGTTATTCCACCACCTTCCCAGGGACTGAGACGAGGCTGACCCATTCAGTTCTCTGGGTCTTCCTGCTTGCCCTTTTTAAAGACAGGAGTGATATTTGCTTTCTTCCAGTCCTGAGGCACCTATCCCAGTCACCATGGTGTTCAAAGATTATTGAGAGTGGCCACAAAATTACCTCAGCCATCTCCTTCAGTACTCGTGAATTACCTTTGTTCATGTTTCTCCATGAAGGAGATGCAAACCACTGTAGCTCACAGTAACTTTTTCATGCAGCCTGTCAGGCAGCCATCTTCTACACTTTTGAAAATTATAAAAAACACTTTGCATCCTTAGTTAACAACATATAGTGATGTTGTAACTGGAGCTATAAATGTTCCGAAACTGCATAGACGAATTTACTCTGACTTAGGAGCTCATTGAAAAACTTGAGATTCTTGATCAATATTTGCTGGTGGGTTTTGGGAAAGATGACATTTACTTAGCAACAGTAGAGACTTTATACTGTATACTTTACCTATTGAAAGTACTTGTAACTGTACAATGGTGTTTGCCCTTACAATAATTTTGCTATAATGTTGACCATAGAAAATGAGAAAAGCAAGTAGAGAAGATAGTCATACAGTCATAATTCCAGTGCATTACATTCATAGTATGAGAGTGAAAACAGACTATTTCTGTAGCACCCTTTATTTAATTTCTTTGTCTGTTCCCTGCATTTATACTGCTTCATTTCTTTATATTTTGATGATTTATGAGTTTTATTTAAAAATGTAAAAGAACACAGGTTTAAAAAGTCAGATTTCTGTGGTATATGGTCTTTATAATGCATACTTTTTTTTCTAACTTCATTTATCATTAATAGGAATTACAGGAGAGAGTGTAAAATATGTAAGCCTCTTTCTGTATAAAATGTATGATACGTACAAATGTAATTTTGAGTTTTGCACCTAGCTTTGAAATGCTTCTCAAATATCCAGTTATTAAAATCTGATGTACTTAATTGTGAATGAGAATAAAAATGGAGATTTCATACCAGTTATTCCTCCCTTCTTTAACAAAGTTTGTGGACCAGAAATTTAATAACCTCAGTGCTACTGTAGCAGAAATATTCTTGAAGGAAGATTGCTTTAACTATGAAAACTTCTTACGTGACCATATTCCTCCTGAAGGGTTGTGAGCACTTTGGAGAAAAGACATTCTCCCTGCAGTGGATCAAGGCATAACTCATACATCTGTTGGTGACCGCTGTTTGTCCCATCATAAATAACCCTTTTCAAAAGCTTATCATCTTTAGTAAATTTGTCTTTAAAACAAGAATGTGTGGGACAGGAAGGTGGTATCATCCCACATTGTCAGGGATATTTAACTGCAGAGAAATTAAGGTCCTGAACCAGGAAAGGGATTGAGTCATTCTCAGATTAGTTAGGTGCTGCAAGACCTATAAATTCTGATTCTACATTTATAAGCTGTAAATGAAATGCCTCATTTTCTTGCAGATAACAGAGAAAAATTTGCATCTCTGTACCTGAAGGAAAACTCTGAGTGTCCTCTAGAGATGCCTTGTCTTCAATATGCCACTGTGTAATATGTTTGAGCATGTATCAGACATGAAATTTCACACCAGCAGCCACTTGCTGAGTAACAAACCCTGTTCTGAAAGGCAATGCTGAAGAGCAGAGAATGAAGCAGACCATGTTTTGCACAATAATTTTGCAGTTCAGGTATCGACTCAAGATAGGAGAGTCCTCAGCTAACTTCCTTTTCTTTGGGATATTTCAAACGTACTGCTCTTCATCCCAGAAGTCAGTCCTCATCAAGTATTGTTATAACCACTTTTGGAGTTTAAAGGCATAGCATAGAACTGCCCAAGCTGAAAGGGACCTCAACTAGTCACTTCCACCTGACAGAACACCATGTCCTCTGCACTCGCCAAAACGGACACATCCCTGGGGAAGGTTGTTCCAGTGATTGATTGTTTTCACTGTAAAAAAAATTCTTCCTTATATCAAGATGAAACCTCTCCTGTTGCTCCTTCTCCTCTCCATGTGGTTCATTGTGAAGAGAAACCCTCTGTTCTCTTTGTAGCTGGGCTGTAAGTACTGGCAAACTGTGATGAGGTCCCCCTTGAGCTTTTTCTTTTCTAGGGTAAAATGACCTAAATCCTTCAGTCTTTCCACATGGGTAGGTTCTGTGCCCTTTGATTATCTTTGTGACCTTCCTTTGGACCATTTCTACTCTGTCTGGGGTCTGGTTTTTTGATTGTTTTTTTTAATTGTGGGGACCAGAACTGGACACAGTACTCTTGGTGCAGCCTGATATTCCCATCTCCATCTGTTCAAATAATTGATTTTCACAAAGAATTAAATATTAACCCTCCAGCCAATTGGTTAGGTCTCCCATTTTAAAGGCAGAGATGGGAAACAACTGTCCCTGTCCCTTAGTGAAAGCTCCAATCAGTAGACCATGTTTTTACTTAGCAAGGAGCCAAGGAATATTTTTTTTTTCTTTTTTTTTTTTTTTCTCATGCAACAGCATGAAGAGAAGTTAAAAGCCTTCTTTCCTTTCTTACCCATTCTTTGCTAACAAAGATAACTCTTTCACAAGAATGGGCTATGGGGGTAGAAGTGCTTTTAAGCAGATGAAGACACTGAACTAGAATCTCCCCCTCTGTACAAAGTGCAAAGTGGAAAGGGTGAAGAAATCAATCTTTTAACAGCAATGAGAATTTTTTCATCCTTTGATAGAAATGTTCAAGGAAAAGGTGAGGACAGCACATTCCAAGCATAGATGAAGGGCACTTTCCAAGGAAATGGAGAACTTTTTGCCTGGAATATGTAACATTTGAAATCAATCCGTTTCCTACTTGCTGAGTCCTTCAGCTGGTCCATGTGCAGCCATGACTCTCATTTTGGAGTAATTAATTTGTCCATAGCATTACAGTGGGGTCCATGGTGTTCATTCTACTGTCTGAGCTGCAGACCTTAAATATAACTACAGGAAAACACAGTGCAACTACTAAATGCTTTCATTAGTGTAGCCTCAGAAGACAAAAAAATAGTTGTCGGGATGCTTGTATTCCATTGCGAATCCAAGAGAGCGATATGCCTGCACTGACTTTGGAGTAAGAAATTGAACTGAGGTGCCTGTTATCCAAAACTATTGATCTAGCCAAAACATTTTTCCACATAATTTATTTCATTCTCCTGCCTTGTCAAACCTCATTTTGAAAAAGTGAAGAGAAAGAAAACCAAACTCTTCTTAGGAGGAATACATTTACAACACTGTGTTTTGAACTTCAAGCCTGTCAGTTCTGTAGTTAATAGTTTCTTACAGCATCCCAGAACAAATTTGGTTCGCTCATCCTTGATACACACCTACACACAAATTACCCTTACAAAATGTGCCTTTTATCTTATCTATAGCCAAGCCACTGTTATTATAGACAGTTACATTGAGATTGTTTTGAGGAATTAATAAGTTTGTGGTCATTCACCAAACACTTTTCAAACTGTACTTCCACCAGCTCCAAATTAACTTCACTTGTGGATTTTTTTTCACATTGATTATTTTTCCTAACTACCTTTAGCTATAATCAGTTACTGAAAATTATCTCTCTCTATGCTTGGAAAACGTTCCATACTCCAGCCATAGTTCTTTTTCCTTGCTAGAGAAAATCCTTTGGTTGATGAAATCTCAGTAGTCTAATGATCAGAAACCCATTTAAGACTATCCATGACAACTCTTCCTCTAAAAATCCTTATAATTGAGGCATGGCAGCCAAATTATTACTTTATTTTTTTTGTGCAGAAAGGCATATTTAAATGTAAGGAATAAGTAGCAAGTATGAAAAATGCGTGTTCATGCAATTTTGCTAACAGCTCAGTTGTCATAAATAGAAGGCAATAATTTATTTTAATAAGTATTTCTAGCTCATATGCAGTTGTAAAACTAACAAGTATCAAAGTATGATAAAATCAAAGATAGCAATCTGAAAAACTTTTACAGTTACATTGCTGCTCATTTCCGGCAGCTGCTCCAATTAATCTCTTAACGTTTGGTCTTTCAAATTTAAGAGAAAATGCTGAATCAGTTTTACATAATTTCAAAGGATAACTGCAATTATTTTGCTAATGTGAAGCCATAAAATGTCTAAATGTGAAAGCCATAAAACCAAAATTGTTCAAATTATCTTCTTGCCTTTGATTTTTGATACTTTCCTGTGACTTAGAACTAATCTAGTAGAGGCTGGACTTTGTCACTACTGAAAATCTCACTGAACTTCAGAGGCCACATTAGAACCATATTTTCTTTCTCTTGAAGAGGTTTGGAGGAAGGTCATAGCACAGAAAACAGTGGCAAAGATGATGAAGAAGAATAATTTGCAGAAAATGATACACTGTACAAGGGGGGGGTCATGAAAAAAATCACATTATCCAGTGCTTTGTTCACAGGTATCTACATGTATTTTTCTCTCAATGTTCATTCTTTACACTCACTTATTAGAATTTTAACTTTACTCATGTTATTCCTTTAATACTTTATTAAAAAAAAAGCAGCTAAATTTTAGCAAATAAAAGCAAGTAATCTCTTATTTTAAGCATGAATAAATATCAAGAAGTTGTTTCAAATGTCCAATATTTTGACTCTTTCTGTTACCACCTTGTTAAAATTCAGAATTACAATTTTACTTAGAAATCAAAAAAAACCCAAGGAGAATGGAATCCTAAGCTCTCAAGAGCTTCCTCAATAATTGTCTTGTAAATATTTTATGGATAGCCTTTATTGTAGTGGTTTACAGTTTACAAGAGATTTTATGGGTCAGAATTTGACCCATAGCTGGTAAAGCTTGGCAAAGGCTGGTAAAACAAGTGTTAAAAAAGGAGGTTACTTTTGCCTTGAAACTGTGCCTCTGCTTACATCATGAAACAGCCATTTATAAAAATATAAACCAAAAAAAAAAAGGAAAGAAAGAGAGAAAAGGTAAGGCAAATGCAAGGCGAGGCAAGGAAAGGAAAGGGGAAAGGAAAGGAAAGAGGAAAGGAAAGGAAAGGAAAGGAAAGGAAAGGAAAGGAAAGGAAAGGAAAGGAAAGGAAAGGAAAGGAAAGGA
>JAOXNO010000013.1:27894764-27918424 GCA_028565335.1 Limnodromus scolopaceus
TGGCTCATGGGCATCCTGTTGTCCACAAGAACTCCCAGGTCTTTTTCCTCAGAGCTGCTCTCCAGCAGGTCACCCCCCAACCTGTACTGGTGCAGGGGGTTATTTCTCCCCAGGTGCAGCACCCGACACTTGCCCTTGTTAAATTTTATTAGGTTTCTCTCGGACCAACTCTCCAGCCTGTCCAGGTCTCGCTGGATGGCAGCACAGCCATCCAGACTGGCAGACAACAGACAGACCAGCAGACTGACAGACAAACAGAATGATTAGACATTCTTCCTTTGCATGAAATCAGGTAAAAGCTGCAGTTTCTTTACCGAAGATATAATTAAGCTACTCAGGAGATAAAACAGTGCTAGAAGACTTTGAATTCTGAAAACATCAGCGAAGAAATTGTATGTTAAGTTATGGATGCAATCTGGAGAAAAGTGTAGGTAGCACATGGAGAAGAAAAAGCAGAAGAAAAATGCACACAATTTAATGTAGTGATTGGACTTTTAAAGTTTCCAGGCAGCGATTTGCCATAGATCCCATTTTAAAGGATTAAATATATTGGCTTACTTGAGAACACCCAATTTAACCTAAGGAAAAATGGCTCATAGATTACTGCTTTTCCAGGAATGACTTTGAGGAATATTAATGTAACAGCAGGCAGGAGAGGACAGAGTAGCCATCATACAATATCTCTATGTTTTGAACTCACTGGAAAGATCAGGTAGTTAGCATAGGAAAGTCTGAGCAATCTCAACGCACTGACTACTGTCGCTGCAATAAAGAAAAAAAAAAAGCAAGGAGAACATTGGATTGTATTGCTGGAGGGCATACAGTATAAATCAAAGTAGTTGATATTGTATCCATGTAAGCTATAAATTGAACATTACTTAGAATGGTGTATATAGTTCTGTCGCCATATTTTAGCAAGGGTATAAGTGTGCCTGACGAGAGACTGTATATTATATTAACGCGTGGACTAAAGTCATATGCTAAAGATTTATGTAATAATTAGAATTGCAGAAATAAACTTTACTAAGATTCTTTAATTAAAGACTATTCTTTAGTCTTTACAAATGTGCTGTTTTACAAACACACTGTTGGCAGCAACTGTGAAACCTGCTGCAAGTTAAACTTGCACTTCTGCTAAATATGAGGACTCTGAGTCTGCTATTTACCAGACCATATTAAAAGACACAATTCAGGCTCTCAGCAGTCTTCAGTTTTACGATGCAGGTCTTGGAGAAGGCAGATCAACTCAATAAAACATGGCACAATAGTCCAGGCAGTGGGTGGATCATAAGGTTCAAAGTGACACCCAAACCTAATCTATAGACCTATGCCAAGATTCCTCACAGGGTATCTCTGGATAGGATACAGTTGATGGAGTGGGATATTCTAAATAATTTTACAATATATGCACCTGTTTTTCCTAGGAAAATGGAATTAGGTGAGATTTGTTATACCTTAAAGACAAAAACCACAGTTAGTCTTCCTTTGAACTTGGAAAGAAAGTCTTTAAACAGGGTGTTAGGAAATACTGCATTCACGTTTTGGTTTTTTTTTTCCTGGGAGAAAGCTTCTATATATGAGGGGAAAAAAAAGAAAAAACCACCAAACTGGCTTTTTTACTCTCCCTTGCCAATGAACTTCAAGCTGTTTTGATGTCTTCTGTTTATTATGTTTTTGCTCTGGGAATTTGAAACTGAAATCCACTTCAATATTATCTTATTTTGTGAAATAAATTGTTTCATTCCCCCATCCATCAAGTAAAGCACACAGCACTGGATTAATTTAGATTAAGGGAAACAACAAGGAAAAAAAAAGACAAAGACAAAACTTCAATGAGACAATGCTCGAAGTGTCTTTTCTATAGAGGTGATAGCAATTTTTCCAATCAAAATAGCCTGAGAACTCTGTTTGGAAGGGAAGCTCTGAAACTTAAGGGTGTAATAGATGAGTAAATTAGTGTCATTTTACAACATGAACTGCACATTTGCAATTACCATTTTATTCTTGTTGGTTTGAGTAACAGTGAGTGAAGTGTTCCCCATTACCCAGCTTTATATTTTCCTTTTGTCTTTAAACTAATTTAAGTATAGATGTATAGGAGAATACAGATTTGTGTCATTTGTAAAAAGATATAGAAAATAGTATGGTAGCTTACGTTGCATCCCAGTAACATTGACAATGATCTTTTTCCCTTAAATCTGTCTCCATCTCACTCTACTCGTTGTTAGCAGTTTAACATAGGACTCTGTTATTGTGGCTCTTATATTTTTAAGTACAAGACCATTCTACAGTATCTCATGTCTTCCTTTGGTCTCGGCAACTGGGAAAATAACTGTTTCTATACGTTATTCGAGCCATATAAAAATATCTAACTGATTTGGAAGAAAGTGACAAAGGTAACATTAGAATCATATGACAAACGGTTAAGCGTACACTGTAGAGTTATTTTTTTTTTTTCCTTTTCTATAGGTTCTTTCACCGGGATATAGTTCTATTAAGCTCCTGCAGTATTATTGCTACTCTCAACTGACATAAAATCTATACTCATAGGAACTTGGCAAATACTGTCTCAAAAGACAAGTTCCTGTGGCACAGATACCTTAAAATATGTGTACAAAATGATGACTTTACACAAAGGGCTTTCTGCAGCCTTCCAAAGGACATTGATCAAACATGCCGTTTTCAGTGTGATATTTTAGATGATTGAAATATTCATGTAGGCTGTTATAAAGGGTCCCACAACTGGGAGTCCCATGCTTTTCTGATCAACGTCTTGAATTTATTCATTTCTATTTTGCATGAGATTGATGTTGCAGAGTAGAAATTTTTTCCCAGCATAAGTTAATGTTTAAGAGAAAAAAAAATTGACAGCAAATACATAACAAATACATTGTTTCAACAGCTGCAAAATACACGTACTATAATGATGAGCAAAATAATCTGATACTAAAGCAGATACTCTGAATAACTAACAATTAATTACTTCACTCACAATAAAACCCAGTTTGCCATATTATGTGCTTTTGAATTCCCCTTTTTATTGATGATTTTGAATTGCTAGCATATGGCACTAATACTTGCACTATTCTATGGGTTCCGGGTAAATTTTGGTGGTCTTAAAAAAAGCATGCTTTTGTGTAATAGAATGCAGATAGTGTGTGAAAAATGTACAAATGTACTGTAGGTGTCTGCTTTTTCCACAAGTCTCTCTTTTAACAATTAAGTTATTTGCAAAGCTGCAATGAAGGTCATTGCAACTGTGTTTATCATACTTTGAGTGTTCTGTTGCTCTATTTCTATCTAAGAATTTACAAAGGTATATATTCTGAGAGTACAAAAATCCTTTTGCAACCTTGTATCTCAAAGAAACAAAACAAACAAGGAAATTCAGCTTCCATTAGGGAATAAACACTGATCAAAATTAGAATTTCAAAGCTTTTTCAGCTACTATAACTCTAGAAATTACTATGAAATATATCTTATCCTTATTTTTTTTCAGAAAAAAACCCACCCTATAGATATCTCACTTTCACTTTAAGGAAAAATTATGAAACTTGAAACTGAGATGAAGCATGAGCAACTTTGTTTCCACTGTAAGTTACTAAAGACTAAGTGGTTAATGATCAAAATGCAATGTCCACTATAAGCTTGACTTAATTCAATATTATAATCACCATATCGAAGTTATTGTAAAGCCCAAGCGTTCTATGTGCTATATTAGATTAAAAGGACATTGTAGCCAAGATGAGCAGTGATTCCTTGTTGCTCTAGGAGATTCTTTGTCTTGTATCATGTAGGAGTTTAGATTAGATCATTTTAATGACTCCTTAAGGAATACTACTGACAAAATTACCAGACAATCTTCATTGTCTCAAAAATCTTTTTAAGAAGAAGATTCTTCTTATCTTCAGAAAATTTCAGCTTTTCATAAAATCAGCTGATAGCAGAAGTATCTTCAATCTGAAATATTTGATATTATCCTACTGTCAAAAAGCAAAATACTGTACAATAGCATGTGAATATTCATATGCCATTTCCTAGAAAACATATATTCTAAAGCGCAGACGTATTATATCCATATTCAAGTATATTAAAGTTTATACTTCATGTGGATTTTCTGTATTTCTGTGAATGCTTAGTGTCACTTCTTTACTGCCTCTTTTTAAAAGATTCCCTTTATGGCTTTTTCGATTGCATGTGGGGTCTTCAATCCTTAAATCTTATTACCACATTTATTGAAAGAAATCAAATCCTAACAAACAATTAGAAATAGAAGGCGTCTAATGGGTTACTGCTCTAAAAATCTGTAGATTTTAGTTCCCCAAATGGTCATCATTCAAACTTGCAAGATTTTCTTGGATCCAAATTCTGCCAACTGGCCCCTTCAGTCTAACAGCACATTTGGGACAAATTAATTTTTATGAAAGCTTCTTTTTCTTTCTTATAAAAAGCATCTGAGACACATAAAAGGCATCTGAGAGCATCTATACACATGATTACCCAAGAGAGCCAGCTACTTTTAGTGTATATATAATAAAATATCTGTCTCTCTTGGGTAATTATGTGTATACCAAAATGGTTCACTGGTAATTGGGAAGTCTGACCCACCACCTACTTAAAGTGTTGGGCTTTTGTTTGGTACATGAGGAAATTACCTGGGAAAAAAAAAAAAAAGATTGCCAAGGGTTATACAGAATATTCTTTCATCATCATTCATTGCAGTAGCAGGATGGAGGAAAAACACAGAAACATAAGGAGATGAGATGAAAGGAGGGTAGCAAAGGAAGCCAGACTCCTAAACTGAGCTCTGTGATCTCTCCGTCTTTCTCTCTAATGGGTGCCCTCCCTGACTAGCCCAACGTTATGTTAAGTAACAAGCACGTGGCATTTTCTGCAGCCAGAATGCACAGAAAGGCAAAGAAAGCATGGTACTATCCATTAAGATGAATCAGCTCATGAAATAAAAATCAACTCCAACTTTCATCTACAACTTGAAGCAAACCAAACTTTTTTTGAGAGCTGTGTATATATTTATATATACACCCATGTCTGCGTGTGTATATATATATCAATATACATAAATATATATATATATACACACTAATGTAATGCGTCTGAAAAAGCTGTGAAGGCTAATGTCACCATTTTATATGCTTACCTCCCGAGGTGTCCATTTTCTGTGCGTCTGACGAGGACAGAGGTGGCTTCAGTCAATAACCTCATTCATCACAGTTGACAAATGCAACAGCAGTTTTGATGGGAACATTTGAGTCGTAAAAGGATGCCTCCAAGCACTCTAGATTCCTTCTGGGCTATTTTCACAGAAAACTCATCAGTATTAACGTAGCATTAAGTATGGATGTCTTCATCGGGTAACAGACATGAAAACTTGCTGGATGGTTTACCCCTACTCTTCCAGTTGCCTGCCTCCCTTACATCCTCTGGTCACATCGGACAGAAGAGGATTTAGACTAGTCACCTTAGACCCCAAGTGGGAAGGGACCTCACCCTTCCAGGATGGGGCTGTGGCACTCTGGCATGACTTTTCTCCCCTCGCTGTGACACACACGCATTGCAGGCCCCACTCCTACCCGTATGGGACAAATCAAGGTAATAACATCTGCCGTTGTTCAGTCTTCTCAGGGTGAAATATTCATAGAATCATAAAATGGTTCAGGTTGGAAGCGACCTTAAAGATCATTGAGTTCCACACCCCCTGCCCTGGGCAGGGACACCTTCCCCTAGACCAGGTTGCTCAAAGCCCCCAAACTGTTCTATGATTCTATGATAATCTGTAGAGGGCTAGAGTATAGGCTGGAGTTTTACTATGTGGTTATTGATATTTTTTAGTTGTGAGCAGACTACCAAGGTCTATGTCAGTCTTGCAAACTTGCACTCTTGGACACATTTCAAGGATTGCACAAAACAAAGACTGTCCCAAATGCGCAGCCACCCTTTTTTGTATGGAAAGAAAGTCTTCCTGTGTATCAGGGAGCTGTTCCATTTCACACTTTCCTTCAAGACCAAAGAAAGGACTGCTGCCCTTTAATCCACTTGGCTTCTGGAGTTCTCAGGAATTATTTTTTAAATATAGGAGACCACACTCGAGCATAAGGCTTGGCACCCATGATATAAGTGGAAAATCTCCATCGCTATTCAAATGCCATCCTCAGATGCCCTCTCAGAGACTGTTGAGCTGTTTAATCACCTCGGTTTCTGCCTGCGGTCATGCACAATGCACTGCACATAAGTTACTCTGAGCCTTTTCTGCTGAACCATAAAAGAGGGGTCTCCTAACCTGAGCAATTGCTTCATCCTCTTCAGTGAGTAGTGGGATCTGAATTCAGTCTCCAGGCCTGCAAGGAGAAAGATCCAGGTCTTTCTAGTACACACCCTTCTTCTTA
The DNA here is from genome assembly GCA_028565335.1 of Limnodromus scolopaceus. Classification (NCBI taxonomy): domain Eukaryota; kingdom Metazoa; phylum Chordata; class Aves; order Charadriiformes; family Scolopacidae; genus Limnodromus; species Limnodromus scolopaceus. Next base: position 27,901,169 of record JAOXNO010000013.1, read on the forward strand.
CTGATAATATATTAAAAATTCTGTGATGTGTTGAATTCTGAACTATGTTTTTTTGCTGTGAAATTGTAAATTTATGTTAGTAAAAAGCCTCTTGGCTCATGGCCATGAACAAAACTCTCTCTCTCTCTCTTTCTCTAGCCAGGCACTGATGCATAAATCCAATTATCTTTCATTCAGTCCTTAACTTAACTTTTTCTCATCTAATTTCTGAAGAACCCAGCTGTGCTGGTTTATTGTATAGGCATCCAGCATCAGAACTAGTGAGCATTATACAAGCTGCTGGAACACCTAGGAATTTACTGTCGTGTAGGCCTTAAATGATTTCCTAGTGTTGATAAAATTGTGCTGTAAAATTTCATTTTCTTAAAGAATATTCACAAAGAAAGAAGGCTGAAAAGTGGAAGTGGAAGTGGAAGTGGAAGAATCTCCAGTAATCACAAGCCAACACAAAAATCTCACATTTTTTTGTTTTTATGTTTTTTTCCTTTCCTTTTCTAAGGGAGTGTATATAAAACAGGAGAAGATATAAATTGAGGCCACAGAATCTTTGTGCTTTTAAATACAGAAGCATAGTGGACATGATATTTAATTTTCTTAAAAATTTTGTTAGAGGGAAGCTCAGTGCATGATTTTCCAAGATATATTTTGTAGGAAAGTGTCTTGCACCTATCAGAAGGCAGAATCAACTCTGTTGGTTTTATTGACTTTAATTTCAGCTTCTTTTTTTACAGCTGAGATAATCTCACTATCTCTTCCCCATAGATTTGGCAGTAATTTCTTCTTACTTAGTGAATAAAATTGGTGCTTTGATGAAATGAATATTTCTTATTCTTGCAGTCTCAGCAGTGCTGTCTTTATAGTTACAGGAATGGTAAATCTTCTTTCAGACCGTCAGCAGTAGCATTAGGTCGTACTTCAATACAGTCAAAGGAAATCTCCCATCTTTGTAAGTCCACTTTTTAACTGTTTGCCAGGAAAAAAATATATCCTATTTTCATAAAGCGTGAGGATATGTTGCAAAATTAAACTAGTTGAAATAAACAGCTTGGAAAAATACTACCAGCTACTTATTTTGTATATGTGCTGTTAACATATTCTGAAGTACACTTTGATAATTGCTGTACTTTGATTCACTGATGGTAAACTATAAAAGGTATTGTCACAGCTCCATCGATGGGAAAGAGCCAGATTTATGACATTTAGGCACTACTGTGATGAGCACTTTGGCAGAATTTTGATGGATAATAGCAGATAGCTGGAAGGAGTATGGATGAACACAAAAAAAGACATTTCTTTTCCAAGTCCATGTTTTATTTTCAGTGTAAGTGTTTTTTGTAGGTTTTGGATGGGGAGTATGTTCAGGGACATCTATTTAAGGCAAGCGATGCAAAGAAACTGCTTATTCAGAAAGCCAGCAATCAGCTGTATTCAGAGGGAGGGTAACCCACAGTTCTGTAGCACTGTCTCCCCAGTGCTGGATCAATTCTTCTACCAAATGAAAGAATTGAGGAGGGAGAGATGAGAGAAGACTGTGCAGCCAAAAATGCTTTCCTGTGTTTACCAATAATATTGAGAGCTTCCTACACTTACAGGGATTCATCAGTGGAAAAATTAAGTATTACTGACAGAGCACAGCCTCAAGCAGGACCATTAGTACCAAGAGCAGGTGGGAGCATGTGACCATTATTACAGACTCCAACATACCCCAACTGATGATTTAAGGTTCCATGGATTCCTTTCTCACCAAAGAGTGCCAAAATAAGAATAATTTATCTCAGAAATTGACAGGCAAGTGCAATGAGGGAAATCAGTGTTTCACAAATGTGACTGCTTTGGGGATTTTTAAATTAACTACTTTTGCAAGTAGACATGTGTTGCCCAGAGAAGTTGTGGATACCCCTTCCCTGGAGGTGTTCAAGGGCAGGTTGGATGGGGCTTTGAGCAACCTGGTCCAGTGGGAGATGTCCCTGCCTATAATGGAGGATTGGAAGTGGATGGTCTTCAAGGTCCCTTCCAACCCAAACTATCCTATGATTCTGTGACATGGTCATTCATGGAGAAATTTTCTCCAGAGTAAAACTAATGTACAAAATACACAAAGACAAAAGATAAAGTCACAGAGGTTCAGGCGTCACCTCTGAACAAGTATCAGCAAGATCCTGAATGTGTATTTTCCGTCATGTATATGATTTTCTGTATCACTCTAAATGTAACAGTTTCATTCCAATCCAGATCAAAAATAACTTTCAAAACATTGAAAACTCCCACAAAATGGAAATATTTTTTTGCTATGTCTATTCACAACAGGGTTTGTTTTTTCTTACTTCTAAAGTCTTTTTTTTTAATTAATTCAAAACATGTACTTGAAATAATCCCCCATAAAACATTGAAATAGCATCTTACTTGCCAAAAAGGCGTTTCCTTATCCTCATAGATTATTTTCAATGAATATTTATCACTTTCTCTAGAGCCACTAAATTGCCCTACATCATTTTCATACCATGCTTTACCTCAGGGAAGATGTAAAGCCCCAAGTTTTTCATGCAGTAGATAATAAATAGATCTGCTTTCCTGATGGCAGTCCAACAGAGCACCCATTTCTTCTGTCCTGAATTTCCACTGGTGCAACTACTCCCCTGAGGTGTACACAAGGTGCCCAAAATTGAGTGCATACATCTATAAATAAAACTTTTAATGGCACCCAGTAAGTTCCCCTTGGAGAAACTGCTACATCAGTGGGTGTTCCTTATTAAAAGCATATAAAGAATGAGGTTTTATGTTCCCCTTTACTCAAGTCATTTGGATATCACTACCTGGTTCTGCTTCTGTTTCTGCCTACACGTTAGTAATCTCCATTATCTAATGAACTGAATATAATTTAGTTGTAGGAAGTAGAAAGGTCACAGAATGATCTTCGTTGAAAATAAAATGATTTGGCCTGGCTAGTGTCTGCATTTTCTTGCACAGTCAAACATCTCCAGATGATGAATCACCCTCAGTATCTCAGACACATATTTTAGAATGAAACTAATTGCTCTCTGAAATCCATGGCCTTCAGATGCCTAACACTCAAATAAATCAATGAGAGCTGGACACTTAGAAACTTTCAGGATTTAGATCTGCAGTTTTTGACCCCTAAGGAGCTAAGGTCCAAATATCTTATTTAGGTGGTTTGAGAATATAATAGCATTTCATGATAATAAAATATGCACTACTCCAAACAATAACTGAAATGGCTAGAAATACAACAGCTATATAGAAAAATATCCACATACAGCTAATTTCTGTTTCCTTTATGTTCTGTACAATTTTAAAAGAATTAGCAAGCCTGAATACCTATACGTGCTTTTAGAGGTATAATAGCCTCCTAAGATCTCTGCATAAAAAGCCATCACTTTAAAACCCTTACTCTTAATTACTCTTTTTTGAAAGCACTTGGAGGATGAATTTTTACACTAGGGAACAGAATGTTTGCCAGACTTCACATATGAAAATTACAGATGCAAAGAATAAAACTTTAAAAAAAATAATTTACAGCACTTGCTGGGAAAATTACTTAAGTAGCTTTTTAACTGTGGGAAACTCTATGCAGGCATCTTCATATATACATGCATGAGTACTTGGCTTTTGAGTACTCTTCGGTGTAGAGTCCTTTTGAAGGAGACATTAGAGCAAATGTCTACATGCAGATAACCTTTCTCCATGTTTTGGTCACTTTGAACACTTGTCAAACCAAAACAATTTCTTTTGTAGGGCAATTCAGAGTCTGTAAAGGAAAGATAAACTGAATAGGGGTAAATCCTCACCTAAAGAGAAAAGGATGTTGACTTAGATGGCTTGTTTGCCACAGCCCTATCATCCTTGATAAAATTAGATATGAAGTAAGGAGAGCATCTCCAGGGCAAAGAGACAAAAGGTCTCTCATGTAGGCAAAGAATTACTGTACTTTCAAAATTATTGACATGAACAATGCAAAATCCAGTCTAATTTGGTTTTGACCATTTCATCTTTTTTCTAACATAACTTTATGCCTTGTACCCAGCTTGTAGACGTACTCACCACAAAGACATTTGACTTTTGGGGTTCTTTAGGCCTAAGGCTGCTGTATACGCTTAGTGAACACCCCTAAAATTCTGATGACAGTGTTTTATAGTTTCTTTTTAAAGTATGAAAACATTTATATTAACTTTTTGTAAAACTTCTAAGACTCACATTCATGTCAATGGAAGTTCTGAATACATAATAAAACTGAAAAATAAGCTTCAAATTGGATACACGAGTTGCCTGGAAATGGTGGTCTGGTTTTAAATTTTAAATTTTTTTAAATTTAAATTTTAAAGCTATTACTGTGAGAGAGCTTTCACTGAATTTGGCCACAACCTTTTATCTTTAGGTATCTTTTGGCCAGAAGAAAACTAATCTAAATATTGAAAAAACCCAAGACATTAAGGATATTATTTGAAAAACAATTTAAGCATTCATGAAATAATAATAGAAAGTAAACGATTACTTCTGTGGCTGTTATTGCAAATATTTTCTTATCCGTACATTCACAGTTATGGCAATATTAGTCCATGTATTTATATCATTCCCAGCCTCTGTGATACAGTAGAAATGCAGAAGTAAACACTCATCCAAAACCTTCCTTGTATGCCATGGAAACACATGAATGAGCCCGTGCTACGGCCTCAACTGAGCACCAGATTCTGGGTTCAGGTTCTTGCTTTTAATTCAGACCTATCTGTTAACAACACGGGGAGGGGACAGTTCTTTCTTTCAGGCAAATTTTCCTCCATACCCTGGGAGTGCAGACCACAGGAGGGGGTAACAGCTTAAAGAAACACACTTCCACCCACGGAACACAAAGAAAGAAAATATCCTTTAAACATTCCTAGTTCTGGTAGACCAGAGGGGTTTTCTCAGGTCCTGCATGAGGGCTAATTGCAGGAAAAGAAGACTTAGGGCACTCCTAACATTAAATAGCAGAAAATCTGGTTGCTACACAACTGAAATATGAGAGCACCACACTGACTCTTTTTTTTTTTAAATTTAGGCTGAACATGAATAGAGTGTGAAATATTATCCTGCCGTAGTGTCTGATCATTTAGCTATTGACTGTTATGTCATAGATTTTTCCCTTATTACACTCTTCTTGAATTTTCTGGTGAAACTCAGATCATCTTTCCCTGATGAGCACAGCACCGAGTTATAGCCTTCAAAAGGATTTTCTAGGCACACCAAAACTCCTTCTATCTTGCCTGGATTATGTTTAAGACAGATCCTTTTCATTTAGGCATTAAACCTGCTGGAGAGCCCACAGAGATGGATGAGGGTGCTGTCTGCAGATAGTGAAAAATAAAGCTGGGTGTTATCTTCATAGAGCTGAAACTCCAGTCCATGTTAATTTTATAATCTCCCCAATTTCAATATACATAGGACTCTACAGGTAAGCAAGATCAAGGTAAAGGATTAACTGCCGGGTGGGTCCTTTGAGTTTTATTTGAGGACTGATGCCAGTAGTTATTCAAGTCTTTCCACTCCAGAAACATATTTAACAGTATCTTTTTATTAAGTATGTATATTTGGGGTCTTCTCTGTACTTGCGGTCTCAGATTTGGTACACCTAGAGAGTTCTCTATTGATGTGAAAAATTATGTCACGTCTGAAACATAAAGAAGAGGATCGATCTCTAGTTCCTATGTTCAATATTTCAAATACTCCAGAAATATCAAAGCAGAGCAGTGTAGACATTTGTCTATTGTCTATTGACAATAGAAGAGAGGAAAAATGTTCGTAAATCAAACAGTTTTATTTCAAAGATAAAATTCCCTTATTAGGGCAGCTTAATACCATTGCAACCACCCGTTCACAGGGTCAGGTTTATTTTGGGCTGCTTTTCTGTATTCATGTAAAATGTGAACATTTTCCCCTATGGTGCTATAAAACACTCATTTCACCTTTCCCATCAGGAACTTCAGCAGACACTAATTAACCCTCTGGAGAAAATGTTTATAAAAATAACAAGGAATTATTAGCAATGAAGCGGATTTTTTTTTTCCTCTTAGAAAAAGTCAAAATGAGAGAGCTAATGTATTATTGCTAAATTGTGAAGTTAACTCATTGCTCAAAATTTTTAATGAGCTGAGATACATCACTAGAAAGCTTTTTGGAAGAGGCAGAGTATATGTGTGTGTGCGTTCCCAGATGGGAATCTCTCACTTCTACCTGGCAATGGCAGACCATTAGAGAACATTCAGAAATGTACACATTTGTTAAAAAATTTTGAACTTTGGCATTTATGAAGAATATTATGATTCCTAGAAGGGGCAAGTATTTTCATTTCCTATCCCTAAATATATAGCTAGACATGGACCAATCTTATCTGGGATACTTTTTTAACACAGGGAATGAGAGGGTTTCAACTGTATGGAGACACCAGCATCCCAGCAATAGTTCTGACTCGATACAGTTTTATGGTGGCTTAGGTACCTTTTGAAAAGTCTTTGCCCTAATTTTCCTGTCAAAAAGTAATACTTATATCTGGATTATGGAGTAAGAGAATCATAGAATTGTCTAGTTTGGAAGGGATTTTCAAGATCATTGAAGATCTTAATTAACCTAACTGCCAAAACCACCACTAAACCATGTCCCTCAGCACCGCATCTACTCATCTTTTAAATACCTCCAGGGATGGTAACCCAACCACTTCCCTGGGCAGCCTGTTCCAATGCCTGACAATCTTTTCTCTGAAGAAATCTTTCCTAATATCCGTCCTAAACCTCCTCTGGTGAAACTTGAGGTGATTTCCTTTTGTCCTATCACTTGGTACTTAGGAGAAGAGACCAGCTCCCCCTTCATTATGCCCTACATGTAGGTAGTTGCAGTGAGAGAGAAGGTCTCCCCTCAGTCTCCTTTTCTCCAGGCTGAATAACCCCAGTTCCCTCAGCCACTTCTCACAAGGCTTGTGCTCCAGACCCCTCACCAGCACTGTTGCCCTTCTCTGGACATGCACCAGCACCTCAACGTCTTTCTTCTAGTGAGGGACCCAAAACTGGACACAGTATTTGAGGTGGGGACTCACCAGTTCCAAGTTCAGTGGGACAATCACTTCCCCTGTCCTCCTGGCAGCACTGTTCCTGATACAGGCCAGGAAGCTTTTGGCTTTCTTGGCCACCTGGGCATGCCGCTGTCTCATATTCAGCCTGTTGACCAACACACCCAGGTCCTTTTCCACCTGGCAGCTTTCCAGCCTGTAACACTAAATTGGGTTTTTGTGACCCAAGCGCAGAACCTGGCACTTGGCCTTGTTGAGTCTCGTACTGTTGACCTTGGCCCATCGATCCAGCCTGGCCAGATCCCTCTGTAGAACCTTCCTACCCTCAAACAGATCAACACTCCCACCCAACCCAATCTTGTCTGTAAACTTACTAAGGGTGCACTCAGTCCCCTTGTTGAGGATGTCACAGAGCTTCTGTAATAATTTCAAGGAAATAGTTCATCTTAAAAGAAACAAGGCCTGTAAGAAGAAGCAGTCCATGTTTGGAATCTCCTAAACATTCAGTAAGACATTTGTATATTCCTCATTGTTGATGTATCTTCTGTGTAGTGGGATAAAATATTTAGCTTACTTAAACTATCCATTATATTCTAAGAACCAAACTCTCACAAAGTTCAAAAGCACAGGAATTCAATTTGCAGATGGTCATTATCTATTAAAGTGAACCAAAGTAAACATGAGAGCTAAGCGTTGCTGGATTTTTTTAATAGTTCAAAAGATTTAAAGTTTGTGTGGATTGATTTCTTGTTATTTGGTGCTAAAAAACAAACACAAGATGAAATTTTATCACTCCAGGTAAAAGAATACATATAATCTGTGATGGATGAAATGCTAAATTATGTTTAATTCGCATAGCTTTCAAAAATCATGTCTTCCAATATTTAATTTGTGTTACTGAGTCAGAGATGTTGTGTTATTCAATTATTCCTATTTTCTTGTAAGGAGAGAGACATCAGGAAAAAGGAAGTACTATATGAAGAGATCAGGAAACTGAGAACTTATAAGGGCAAAATTAAAAGCCAATCCATTTGGTTTGATGGTAGTACAAAACAAATCTGAAAAGCTTTTTAGTCTAAATATTTTCCATGTTATAGAACTGAAAAACTGTTATAAAACCCCAGTTTTGAAACTTCATGTGTGAAAAACTCTCATTTATAAAGCAGTTTTTGTACAAAGAAATTATTAGGCAAGGGAAAAAAAACCAGATATTAAGGAGAACTTGGCTTTAGTAAAGCCTGTGACACCATTTCCCACAGCATTCTCCTGGAGAAACTGGCTGCTCATGCCTTGGATGAGTGAACTCTTTGCTGAGTAAAAAAACTGGCTGGATGGCCAGGTCCAAGGAGCGGTGGTGGATGGAGTTGAATCCAGTTGGCAGCTGATCACAAGCGGTGTTCCCCAGGGCTCAGCATTGGGGCTGGTTCTTTTTAATATCCTTATCAATAACCACAGTCCAACTTTGTTCCAGTCAATGTCAAACAGAAACCAGCAGTGTGCACGTATTCCCAGGAAGTCGTCAGTGGTGATAATGAATCTTTATTCAACATATTAATTATCTGTCCCCTCACCCCTACATCTTCTGTAGGTAGTTGCTACTGCCTCAGTTTTCATTCTAACCCATTTCGTCCATTTTTCATCTGGAGGTCTTCAATGAATTTCTCAGCTTTTTTAATAGTGCTTTATTAAACAGCTTCTTATTCTCATTTTTGATTGAAAAAAAATGCTAAGTGTTAAATGCTTCAGGTATATTGAATACAAATGAAAATTTTTTTCTTCTTTTTTTAAAAAATGTATTTTGTCAAATACATCTCTGGATAAAACTTACTTCAATAATTCATATTTCATGTCTTGCAACCAATTCAACTTATGGCCTTTGATTTCAAAGTTATTCAGGAATAAGCTTCCTGCAGTCAGTTAATTAAAATAAAATAAAACTAAAGTTATTGAAATCGTATCAGAGTCCAGTAATTCTTTATTCTCATTAAAGCATAGTAACACTGCATGACTACATCTTCATCTTTATTCCTGCCACATACTTCATGTTCAGATGGACATTCTTTAAGAAGTATTTAGTCAGTAAGAAGGAAATTTTTTAATTATTAAAGTTCATCAGTATATTGATTAGTTTTTTTAAACCTAACCTAGAATATATTGACTGAAATAAGAGTGGCAAGAAAACATTTTATGATTTGAAGAAAGAAAAGAGCAAATGGGAAGCCAGGAGAGAGGAAAGAACAAATGAAAGCAGGTATCGACCACCTGCAATACAAAAGCAGGCGACCACCAGGGGTGGGCTCTGATAAAACTGGAGGGGTGTGTGAAGTTATATTCAGTACCACAATACGTTTTTCTTTCCTCTCACTTCATGGGGCTTCTGAGTTTATTGCTTCATTATGAATATGATTTTATATGAGCAACTAAGCTCAGCAGAAGCTGGTATGTAAATTCATTATTCACCATTGTTAAAAGAGACACGTCTTTGGGTAAGAGTCTTTGGGTTTCTCTGAAGTCGGGAAAGTTGTAGGAATTCAGGAAAACTAAGCAGCTCCTGGAAATGCTATAGCAACTGTGTTATGCAGCTCTCCTCCCCTGTACCTTCTCAAATACAGTGGATAAAATTATTAGTCTTTGACACTCCTACACCATTCAAACCGATCTGTAACAACTGGTACATGTGTACCCTCATTCTAGTTCTTCTCCTAGAAAAGGAACAGTCCATCTTTCACTGGTTTCTTAAGCTTCTGAAACACAAACACTGCCCTTTTCAGTGTCTTGATTCCCTGATTCAAGGCCATATATACCTTGTCCTGTCTCGATATCTGAATGTAATGTATTCTATGTTTCATTTCCCCAGTCTTGATTTTCTACTCTTTTCCTTTCCAAAAATTTGAAATCTCCTTACGTTTTTCCAAGCAGCAATATATGCCTTTCCTTACAACATTAAATTCCCCCCAAACTCAATATTGTTGTGAAGGAAACAAATACTAAAGGGAAGAAAAATAAGAATCTAACTAACAGAATAATCATGTTCCATGCTATGCAATTTTACTGAGGCCACACACGATTTTAAACATGTTCCTTTCTTATTACCCAATTATATATACATTATTCAGTTTCCTCACATGTTTAAAACAAAACCACACTTTCTTCAGATCAAATGACAAAAATAATAGTTTCCTAGAATATTTAGAAAGAACTCTATCCTGAAAGCCATAAAAATTATTATTCACTATCTGTGATTTCATAGACTCACTGTAATGCATTAGTTTTAAGTAGATGGTACAAAGAACATTCAAAGATATGAAATTAGACTATTTAATGTGTCCTGAAGATATGGCAGGCAGTAGATTTGGATGCTAATATAGAGATCTAAGTTATTATTCAATAATCTCATTTTTTAAATTCTGTATATATTTGTATGTGAAAGAGTGAATAAATTGACGGGAACTAGAAAGAAAAGAAAAAATAATAAGAAAAACTTCAAGATAAATGGGACTGAATGAAGGAAGACAGATTAAATACCCATTTTTTTACTCCATCAACAGTTATTAAAAGAATGGGATTTTGAACTAAGGAAGTCCAAAAAAGAATTAATATTTGGGGGGGAAGAGAGGAGGAAGGCTCAAAGAGGGACTCAAAACACAAACAAAGAGCACAATTTTCCAGTATATTCCTTCTTGAGGAGCAACCTTGCTTCTGAGTGAGCAAGGAAAACTACTGGCAGTTTTTTGACTGAACCAAGGTCTATCTTCTCATAATGTTCTTACATAATAAAAAAATAATATGACCATGCTTCATTCTTCTTCTGTATCTCAGGGGCAAAACTGGCATCATACTGTCCTCTTGTAGACATTGATCTTTGTAAAGTTCTTCTCATAAACAGAGTGCTGGAGGCTTCATCATGGAGCCCACAGGGAGGGAAGGTATAGCTCATAAACTGGAATATTCTCTCACATTATCAATGAGTCGAAAGAAATTTGAAAAATACTAGCAGCCACCAAATACTCACCCATAAAGACATATTCCTAAGGGACATAATGTCAGAATTTTTTTTATTACTTTTAAAAGTAGGTGGTATGGATTACTTCAAAACTTTGAGCAAACAGCACATAATAAAATTGCATATTTCTGTGATGAAAAGTCCGTGTCACACATTACAAAAAAATGTAACCTATTCCTTAATGTAAAAAAATGACACATTTCAGCAGGAAAAGTCTTTTTTTCATAATATGCCATCTCACTTTCCCATCAATGAGAAGACTTATAAGTACATTTTTACCCTAATGGTAATGGAAGGTAGAAAACCTATCAGATTTCCCAACTATAATCTCATCTGATCTTTGAAATGCATTTCAGGAGTATTTAGAAAACTACTGATATCTGGGACTATATTAATAATTTGGATACATGCATTTATATGTTCCTATTTTCTTATCGAGTGTTAAAATTACTAATGTCTGCTACAATGAATAAAAAACTTCATCTCGAGGAAGTCGATGACAGACTGCAACGTATGTCATCATGAAGTCTCACATTTTAAGACAAAGTCCTGTGAATTTAAGGCTTCTGCTCCAAAATTTAAGTTATTTTGGGAACTAGCAGGAGAAAGATACACAGTTATCAGAGAGAAATATTTATATCAAGCCAATATTGCTGCATAAACGTAAATTTCACTTCTTTGTGTGCATTAGATTAGGCGCAGCTAAAAACAGTAAGAGTAATCATTTCACAAGGTGACTGATCCCCTCTCTCTCGCATTTGAGAGGAATAGAGTTACAATTTGTTTTCAAACTATACTTAAAATGGACAGAAACACATTTCTGACCCCTGGAATGTTCTTTAGATTCTATTTCTCTCCCCCTGAAATTTCTTCATGGTGAAACATGAGGTAAAAAGGGATTAGATGTAAATGCCATTGACCTGCCATTCCAAAGAAACATTTCAGCTGTCTGAATTTCTAATTCTGGGGGAATACCCTAATTCACTAGACTTCAGAGACATTCTGTAATCCACTAACTGCTGGCTTATATGAAGCAAAACAGCTCAAAACCAAGAGCATTTGAAAACTATTCCAAAAGAGTTTAATGAATCTTAGTCAGAAGCAACATATTTCCAATAAAATACTTTTTGCTTTTAATTTTGCCTAAGCTGTCACTTTACAGGAAGAGATTGGCAGAGAGGGCTCTTTTGGTTTGGTTTGGTTTGGTTTTTCTGACATAACTGGAATTAAAACAGATTAAGAAATTACCAACCAGTTCTAGTTTTCCTTGTCCAATTTAGACTTTTGGACACACACCTTAATAAAATATGTTTTCTGTTGTCATATTTCCAAAACAGGAAAAAATATTATGGAGTAATACAACATTTTTTATGATCCTACTAGTAATGGAAGTTATATAAAAGCATTGTGTTCTAGAGGTTTAAAGGATAAATGAGTAGGCTTTACTAAGTACATTTATTCATTACAGTTCCTGCTATTCATATGATATCCCTGGTCAATTTACATCCCCTTGTAACTTCTCAGTTATTAAGCCATCTCTGGAGCCCAAAGCTCTGATCATAACAATTTTAATACAGTCAGTCTTTTTTGCTCCTGTAATTTTACTCAGAAACTGAAATACAAATGCACAACCACATCTGAAATTTTCTGGAACAGTAATAAAGTTGCAAATATAAACACGGTCAAAAAAAGAAAAAAAATATACAACCTAATATTGTAGTATTTCTACCTTTGCAATCTAAGTCATTTATCTTTGGAAGAGAGCAAAAATGAGGAGAAGATATAAAATCAAATGAAACCAATCAAAATGTCTTTACTGATATGTGAGGTTCTGGACCAGGAATAGCTGGGAGCTGACACAGTGTGTTGAAAACGTGATCCAATATGCATGTTTCTATGTGAGTTGAGAAGGTTATAAAGCAGAAGTGGGTGAAAAACAAAATCCTTCATCTCATTTTTGCAGTATTGTGGGAAATCTGTGTGAAGATATGTCTATGGTGAGATCAGAAGGGAAAGTCAAATGTCATAGCTCATGTGGCAGAGAGATGTTTCCTTTGATAAAATGCTGTCTACAACAAAGAAAATGTGTTAAGAAGGTATTACTGGAAAAGGAGGTGGGGAGCTACAGAAATTGATATTCAAAGAAGAAAAAGAATTAGATACACATATTAAGCAAGTTAATTTCTCTGGTTATTTTTTGACCAATTCTATTGACTCCTCTGAAAAATCCTTAAGCAGTAATGATTGAGTGCTTGGCATTTCCAAAAACATTTTTTGAAATACATCACTGCAGAGCTGTATAATAGGCAGAACTACATTGGTGTTTTACCACCTTTCTAATCTATTTTATGTCATTTTCGATTGGTGGTGTGGACTGATTGCTTAGATATCCAGTTCTTGAGTAGTTTTACTAGTGTAGAGTGCTTCTGTCAGCTTGGAGGTTCAAAGTAGCTGGGAATCTTGTCCACTCTAGTAACCCTGAAGGGACAAGTTGATTTAATTTGAGAACTGTGGCCAAAGACAAACAAGTATGCAATCAATTACAAAATTCAAGTTGAAACACAAGCGATTAATATTGGACAAACAACTCTTGAATAAAAAAATCTATACCACAGTGCAGTTAGGAAGAACAAACTCAGGAATCCTCAATTCATGTTTCTATTTGTTTATTCTGAATAATAGAGAGATGGCACAATGAAAACTAAAACACAAGCAGATTACAAATGCAGCAAAGAAAGCTGCTCTACCTAATTGTATACAACAATTTCTATTTATGTATTCATTCATTCATTATCACAGATTAAGAGATTATAGAAGTTATTTAAATAACTGTTGACTCCGCTGAACCAACTGCAGTAAAGATCTACCAAAAGGATTTACTTGCATGAAATATTAACAGGAATACAGTTTCTTGAATTTATAGGTTCCGTTTGTGGAGAGGGGCTGTAAAGACATAAATAGACATAGATTTTTAATAATGTACATGCAGGTTGATTGCATAAAATCAGACTTTCCTTTCAAAGATATAACCCATTTTTACAAATCCTCTTTATTATAAATGACCATCTGAAAAAACGCAGGGTCAGAATTTTGTGATAAATAAATGGCAGAAAAAGAAATGAATATGAGACTAAGGCAAAAAAAATTAGGATTTGAGGGTTCATGGTCTTGACTATGAAAGGAATAGAAACAGTCCCTTTCTACTGATTATATTCATGTGTTAAGCTAAACTCTTATTTCTTGACCACTTTTGAACATCTACAAATACCATCGCAGGTGTATGACCTTAGTCTGTCACCCTGTAGCAACGTGCCTACTGAAAATCTAAGAAATATGCAGACATAAAAACCAAAGAGTCCAATATTTTCTTCAGACACATTTGCCTGCTCTCCAGTAACTGCCTTCAATGGCCCAATAAATTATATATTAATTAAACTAATTTCTTCATTCTTTAACAATCATTGCTGTCCTACTAAAATAAATCTTTCTGAGCAAATGTGATTGTATTGCTTTAGCATAGGGGAGAAATTAGCCCAATACTATTTTAAGAATATTTTTCTAAAATATGCTTTGAATGTACAATTACCATCAGACTATTCTTATTTAGGAAATTACTTACTGAGAATCTTCTGCTTTGTGATCCTTGATCTTCTGGAACTGAAGTTCTTTCTCTCTTTCTTTGTCCCTTGTCCCTTTTCGTGCTATTGTCCTTGAGGATTTTCTAAGCACCTCTAATATCTTGTATAGATTAGACATTTCTATACACTCACTGATTTTGCATTGTAAGCACAGTATCCAGGTTTATACATATATCCTATAATAAGCATGGATAATATTTACATAAATATTCAGATCTATTCCAGGAAAACAAATCTGGAAATAATTAAAGATGGTCATTGTACTACAAATAGTTTCCTCTACAAAGACAACCACTAAAATGAGATGTGACATAGAAGATGGGTTGGAGTAGGACTAAATGTGGATTGTCAGTCTCTACTGTGTTGGATGAGATCACCAAGAAGGACTGAAATGTTGCACAAAAGATGCTGATACTGACTTAAGTCCTGACTGATGGCATACATCAACTGTAAAAGTAACAAAAAATTAAAGAAAAAGGAAGGAAGGAAGGAAGGAAGGAAGGAAGGAAGGAAGGAAGGAAGGAAGGAAGGAAGGAAGGAAGGAAGGAAGGAATATGCCAGACTTCAGACCGATTTAGTACTTGGAATGCCTGGAAGTTTTGAACTGGTCATCTTAGATAAACCTGATAAAAAGAGAATTATTCATAATGAGTAATGATGAAAACAGTATGTATTTGTGATATTTTATAATAGGCTGAATAGAAGAAATGAAAACTTTGGAATTATCTATAAGTAGCATTTAAGACTATTCTGGTGCTCAGTGTAAGTTAAACTTTTTTACTTGTGTTAATTTAATATTTATTTAATTAAATTATATTTTACTGCTTTAAAATAATGAAAGCATTGAGAATGTGAAGGGGTGACTTGGTAGTCTTGCAAGAAAACTTTTGCCTTTCTTGAAGCTAATTATTACCTTTTGTGAAACCCAAAACCTTTGTTAAAAACCAAGAGGTCTTCGTTAAAAAACAAGAGGTCTGAGATTTGTTTGTTGTTCCATTAGCTTGAAAGAGAATTATATTATTATTCATTTGTGACTTCTCAGAGAACACTCACACCAGGGGTGGGAAAGAGGGCATTGTGCAGCAGTAGCTGCAGACATAAAGTATGGGAGTTTTTTGTCTCTCTCTCAAAAAAAAAGGATTCCTCAAGAAATACACCTTTAAAAAGCTCTGCTTTTAAAAGGCATTAAAGATTTGCACAGTGCTATAAATGGACATCTGTTCCATAAGCTGTACCTCAGTGAGATGACAATGGTTGCCATGTCAAATCTCAACAGATCACCTGTACCTGTGTTCTCCTACGTTAAGAAATGCCACTGCAGAAGAATGAAATACAACCTTTAATTTACTTTCTTTGGTTTGAGTTAAATGCAAGACAAATGTAAGAAATCCCTGCCTCTCAGTAGGTTTGGTTTAATCCAGACTCTCTCCTTTAGGGTGTTCTTCCACAAGGAAAGAGAAGTTATTTTGTGTTCCTGTTTCAGTTGCTCAAATGAAGAAAGAGAAAATTAGATTAATATATATATCTGTCTATTTTGTTGCTATGGAAGGCTAGAACTACTGCTGCAAGTCTTGCATCATAGTTAATGTTCCTGTCTCAGATACAAACATCCATAGGTTTCATATGTATTACACAATGGAGCTATACTGTTCCTCAGGGGCATGGCTTTGGGACTGATACAGCCCAACAGCTATATGTCCCTACCAGGAGTCTCTCAGCTTGAAGTGCCTCCAGGATTTCTGCAGAAGCCTTAGTTACAATTCAGAAAACACAGCTTTCCTTATTTGGCTCACAGATCACTTGAAATTGTGCACAGAAAGACGTTGATAAACATCTGTTTTGCTGTCTCCTTGCTGCTACCTCGATGCTAAATTCTGTTATTTTTCTTCTCATAGAATCTGACATTCTGTCTTTTAAAAGGGAATGGAAAATGGACAAATTCAGCTAAATTTGAAAAGCACCTTCATCCTTCTTGGTCTGCCCAACTTGCTTTTCTGCTCTCTCTCATGGGTACAATAGCTCTATCACACTACTTGACAGAGATTTACATGCATCACAGGGAAAAAATATTAAATGATGACTGGGCTAGAGGTATATGGCCCTCATCGTGTGTCTGTGAGATGTTGCTTTGCCAACAAAATATTGTGTCTCCCAAAACCACCTGCTTTCAAGACTTAGAGGTTACAATGAACTGGTATCCTTGTCAGATTACAAGGACTGTAGAAGTCAAGAAGTGGGAGAACTGGTCAAGACATTTAACTAGTTATTTTCTGAAAAAATAAATTTTCCTTTTCTTCTGTTTTGTCTTCAAGGCTGTTTTTTACAAATGTAAGAAACACCAGCTCACGCTTAGAATTTGAAGAGGACAAAGTCACCAGAGTAAAGATATAAGAATTTATTGTATGAAACAGCGCTGAATCAGGTGCATCTCAAAGCAGAGGCACACCGATCATTAGTATTTTAGATGTTTTATACCTTTTTCCTGGCCGTCTGAGTTCCTGTCTCTCTTCTCATTGGCTGAGAAGTTGGAGCTCACATTCTTCCCGACCGCCTAACCTATT
>JAOXNO010000013.1:27926501-27967414 GCA_028565335.1 Limnodromus scolopaceus
GAGTTGGACTAGATGATCTCTATGGTCCCTTCCAACTCTAAAAATTCAGTGAAATTCAGTGAAATTCAGTGAAAAGACGAAAAAAAATGGAGCAGTATCAGATTTTACTTTCTTCCACTAAGGACTGTGCTATGTGGGAGCTGAAAATTTTAATTTTCCTGTAGTGATTCATTTTTTTAAGTACTATTGGATTTTACCCTGTTCTCTCTGCAGGCACATGAACCGGTATATATTGAAATAATTAACACAACCTGACCTGTGTTTCGTTTTGCCGTCTCCGCGTAGAGGGATGGGAAAGACTGAGTCCTTGCTCAGATCATTTATAAAAGATAATAAGCATATATTCAGTGTTATTGGACAAAAGGTCTGTGTCCTAAGTTTCACTGTAATGAAAGGTCTATCAACAAAGGGAAGAAAAAAAAAAAAGGTACAGCTCCTGAAGACAAAAAAATGGAAAGAAACAATCCAACTAAGCAAAGAACAAGTGTGAAAGGTATTAAATTATGTAAAGTAGCTGATTGATCCTGACTTTTAATTCTCCCCCAAAAAAAGACTACAATAAGGCATGAGTATCATACTCGAATTTAGACTACTAAAAGCACAAAGTCATTGATCTTTAAAAAGCACTGCAATTATTTGACCTTCTAAAGAAACCAAGACATTTTCCTTTCCAGAGAGATTATTGGCACAAATAGCACAAAAATAAAAAGGAGACTTGAGGGGAGAAGAAGCGAAGGAATGAATAGGGAAAACATTTGTGGGAAAAAGCATCCATGGAAAAACATTTTACATCTACTGGGATGTTTGAAGTGGAGTTCAAGGTGCTGTATGCAGGCAAGAAAGCATAGATGACAGCAAGGCAGAGATTTATACATAAACACCTGTGACAGATACTACAGTGGCAAAATCAGATACTTGCAAGTACAAAATGAGAGAGCTCAACAGTCTTTGCAGCCCTAGTCCTTCTCCCTTGAGGATACCCATTATGACATAGGCTTTTAATACATAATCGCAGACTGTATTTTTTCTGCACGGGACCCCTACCCCATTGAGTGAACAGAATGGATGGTGATCAATTAAAAAAGAACAGCTATTCAGTTTTGTTTTACCCTCATTGTTCATTTTGTGGACTCAAGCCTTATCTGCGGCACACTTTTCAGAGGCTGCAATGAAGACAGAATTATTAATTTCCTCATGGGCCTTTCTCTGGCACTCAGTGCTGTGATGCTCCACAAGCATTAATTTATCTTCACAAAGTGCAGTGTGATGTGAGGGGTTACTGTTATCCCCACATTACAGATAGCAAGCTGAACCAGAGAGACGGTGAAAATAAAAGTGCCTGCTTGCTTACAGTACACAATTTAAGACTTAACTGATTTCTCAAATTACATAAAGTAGCACTTACCATGTTCAATACAATATTCCCATGGACTTCAGCTGTATCTGAGAACAGCCAGAACAACTCAGACCAACAGAAATCGGAAAAAGAAGAGCAGTGATTAGGTGCTTCTACTATAACACCAAGCTGGACATCTGTAGCAGAAACAAAATTCCAAATTTCTGTTTCATTCACATCCCACCAGCGGCAGCATAAAGACAGGTCATATGAAAAGAACCCCAGATTCACATCTCCAGAAGGTCCAGATATTGCTCTGCATAAAGCACGGGCTCCCGTGGAAGATGCACCAAGTGGCCATTGAATCAAAGTGACTATGGATGTGTGAGAGAATTTGGATTGGTAATAAATTAAATTAATTTTTCCCAAACTGAGCCTGCAACAGTAATTGCTGAGTGATCTCCCTGTCCTTATCTTGACCCAGGACCCTTTCATTATATCTTCTGTCCCCTGGCCATTTAGTGAGGGGAGTGATGAAGTGACTTTGTGGACACCTGGTGTCCAGCCAGGGTTAACCCACCACACATTATTGAATCAATGACTTCTTTCTTAGGGTTAGGCCTAACAAGAGAGACCTAAAGACCATACAAGAGGCAGACTTCAGCTCTGTGGTCAGCTCAGGCTTCCTTAGAGAGGCTGTCAGCCTTCACGATAAAGTCCTGCTTCATCCCTTCAGCCTTGGACTGGAAAATGATAATTTTGGCTGTGATTATGAGATGTTCTGAGAAGCTGGATTAAACTCATTAAGAACAGAATCTTCTTAGATTTAGCAGCTTAAATTTTTATATTTATTTGTGGGGTGATCATTAGTTTGTAAACCAGAGTCCTGGATTAAAAAAATTAATGGTCTTATAAAATTTCTTGTAAATTGGGAACAATCAACAGGGAAAATTTAATTTACATTTCTAAAGTCTGAAAAATTGCAGCTGAAAAGATCCTATTATGAGAAAATTGCACAGCTCTAACATTAGATAGTGCTCCCCATTCTTGTTTCAATACACTTTCAAGAGTAAAAAGAGAAGAGAGAGAAACAGCACAGGCATAAATTAAATTCGAGATACATAAGCAGAAGAGAGGTGATAGTTCTGGACAATTTCCCAAAGACATTGTTCAATTGCTGTCTGTCCCATAAACACACCTTATTCTAAATCAAGAACGTATTTTAGTATAACCTGGATGCTAATGTGTCTTCTCTAATCAAATAGAAAAAGATCAGTAATGCAGTGGTGAATTTGTGCCCTCTTTGTTCTAATCCCATGTTTAAAGGAATGGTTCCTCCACTCTCCCTGTGAACTAAGCAGTATCAGCCAGATCTGTACGAACACAATTTTAGAAGGGGCCTCTAATGACCAGGGTAGATGGGTATGACATTGCTTCATCTTCCGCTCTCCCCTTCCACCTCTCCAGGACACGAAGAAAAAAAAAAGAAGCAGAAAAACGTATATTCAGAAGTGGAGTTCTATAATCAAGATCACAGAAAATGCAGTGAAAACCACAGATAGGAGTTGGGAAACTGAACTAACTACAGAACTGCTATTAATAACTACAGAACACAGCTAGTTTAGACATGTAGAATAATTAGATATAAACAATACTGTTATGTAGTCCCCTTTCCCTTCTTATCTAAGGATACAGATTATCCAAACCCTAAATTTTTAAGGAGCAGTACTTTTAAGAGTATATTGGGAAGGCTTACCCTATGAAGACAGGGTAAGAAAAAATCTTGCATTTCCTGCACTTGTGACACATACTCATCTAACCACCCATTGAGCCACTTCTGACTTTAACTTGTGTGCAGAAGGGTAATGTGAACGTAAGATTATTTTTTTTTGTTCTGTCTTCTTCTCTGCGTGATTGTTTTGAGTGGGAATATACCAAAACTGCAAGTATGCACAGGAGCTAAATATGGTAGTAAGGAAAACTTTTTAAAAAATGAGTATGACAACACATGTTGTCCAGCTGCAAAAGAAAAATAAGAAAAACCAACAGCCTAGTGATATCTTTGCAATTATTTAAAGACAGGGGAGGATTAGAGTACATTCACTGGGTGTTTTCAAAGTCAGTCAGTAATAAGTCAGACTAATAATTTTATATTGTGTTTGTCCAATAATCATTAGTGTCCCACTGTATAAGATCGTGCATCCATCTGCCTCTCCTACTGCCCACCTTCTACTTCAAACAGCAACAGAGCTGAGTATCAGGATATTTCTAATCACATCACAAACCCGTGTAATAGAGGAATGGCGAAAGTGTATCCCATTTTGAAAACGTATGGGTGCAATTTAGTACAACAGGCAGAATATGACAGCCAGGTATATTTATAGCAGCTTTTCTTTGGACGAGGTGCTTTCAGGTGAATGCATCCAGTACTTGTGGCTTTCACTGACTTCCTTGTATAGAGAAGTGAGATAAGAAGAGTTTAAAAACATTTTTTTTTTTTAGTCTCACAAGTGCATTGTGATGATGAGAAAGCAATGCCATAGTCAGCTCAGATGCAATCAGAAGAGATTTTTGAAGGTGAAGCTGGCAGTGAGGAAGTAGAGGTTAAGTGCAGGACTCGGCTCTACTGGCACTTGGTGAACACCTAAGAATAGGAGACTCATTTTTATCAGCAAACTTCAGCGTGGGGTCAAAAGCAAAAAAGCAACTCATTCACTTAAAACTCTCTTCATTCTAAATGTAGAGACCATTGATCTTCAAACCTTTCAGGGACAATTCCTCACTCAAAATCCAGTCTCTAAAATAACTGCTTCCCACAGGAAGAAGATGAGCACCCAGAAACACCGTGTGAGCAATTTGCTTCATTAGAGACAATACCTAGCAGAAACCTCAAGCAGTCTGTCCCCTGGCACAGCAGTTGAAGATTGAGGGCCATATTTTCAGCAGTTGCTCCAGGAGTGCCCTGATAACTACTTAACCTCTTCTGGTGAAATCCTGAGACATCCTCACAGCTCTCCTGTTTTTCCAGCTCTCTGATTATATCTCTCCATATTCCGCGGTACTTGGAGAGACAGAGGGTAAATTAGATTAACTGAGAAGATGAATCACACGCTCCTTCTTTGAGTTCAGACTCCACTTTGTGCACAGGAGACCATTTCAAATACACTGCACCATTTTGCCAGTTTTATTGAGATAATCTTCTGTTGAAATCAAAAGTAAGAGTGATTTAAGATGTCAAGATCTCTAGCTCCTCACCAGTCAAGGAAGAGCCTCAGACTTCCTTCCTGTCTTCAGTTTTGCTTTAAATGGAGAGGATCAATGAAAAATACCTCAGCTTCTTTCTAAAGCAATGGGTGAAGTACACAAATTTTCCTTGTTGATGAAATAGCCTCCGTCTAAGGACAGGAGCATGTGAAGTCTTGGTATGTCTTCTGGCTGTTAATGATTACACAAGACTGGTGGTATGATTAATTAAATGTGTTTTGGCTCATCCTTTGGTGAACAAATCCCCATGTACAGGTTGGCCTGTGTCCTGGCCATGCTTTTCAAATTAAGGTAGAGTTTGTCCATCCTATTTTTCTCAAAATATGGAAGGTTCATGAATTACATGCTGGAGAAAAATCCATAAAGACTAATAGTGGAAGATCCTCCTTGTGTTTCTGTGATTTGAAGGACAACCAGTTCTGCAATATACGTCATTGATACTCCCTTGATGCACTAACTTAATGCAAGTATTTTCCTCTTAGCCCTAGCTTGCTAAATTAAGTAAGCTGATTTTGCCTCCTTTTTTTTTTGGGTAAATGTGCCTTTCCCTCTGACATCTCAGTCATTCTGTAAACCTGCTCCAGTTGGAATTCATCTTGCCTGGCATGAACAGTTAGAATTTCACATGCTATTCCAGGGGTGTTTCACCATGTCAGAAATAATGCTTCTCCTCTCTAGTATGAGCACCATCCCTGATAATTTTGTAGGATTTGCCTTTTTCACAGCATTCTCGCAGTGGTGACTGTCACCCTTTGCTTAACTAACACTCGACCTTTGCTACCTTATTTTTTTGCTACCAATTTCCAACTTGTTTCAATTCTTCTTTTTAAAGTAAATACAGAACTCACTCTTTCCCACTCATATAGCAACTTCACTTTTGAATATTTCCTTCCTAATAGACACATAATCTGCTGATTGTTTCAGAAATGTAGGTATATTTTATTTACCTGAACTAGAGAAAGCTAAACAGTCTGAATTTTGTTTTGATATTGAAAGGAATAATTTCCATGCATTCTCCTTTACTATTAAAAATAAGATATTGTTTTCATCAGCGTCACCTTTTTAACAATATTGAGGCAAATACCTACCTAGTTGAGAATCGCTCTTTTTATCTCAATAGCATCATTATTATGACATTTATACCTTTCTTTGGACTGATTTTATTTATTTGATTGCGGCATCTTTTAATATTGCTTTGCTTTCTCTTGCAATGCTTACCTCTCTTTCACTTTTGGCAATTCTGCAAGTTTTGACCATCAAGATCTAATTTTCTTGTTGATTATTGCTGGTTTTTTCCCAATTTTTAGAATGTTGACTCACTACTAATAGTCTCTTTAAAAAGTTTATTATACTGAAAGTCTTCCACAAAAGTTTATTTTTTCCTCTTTTATTAAGATGCAGTTCTAGACAGATTTTTTATACTGTTTACCTGAGGAAGCTTCAGCATTCTTCTACATTCAATCACCCTCATTTGTATTGGCTTAATAAAAGAAAGAGCAGAGTAAGTTTTTTTGTCAAAATGTGCCTTGCTGAGTAAAAACCAAATCAACTACTTGTCATTTTCTGTTTATCCTTCAATTTACTTTAATTTATCTTTGCTGAATGGTTTCATGCTATTTGCCAAATCTGGAGGTCCGGAGTTGTTGCATCTTCTTGGTTTAGCAGTTATTTGGCAGTGGATTTGTTTGTGTTACAGAGGTGTCTTCAGAGCTTCCTGTTGGAAAGTGTAGGTAGCTGCTATTCAGTATGTTAGGGCTTTTATGCTTCTCTTATATATTGAATTGCTACTCCAGGCACTTAGTTATGATGCTTAAAAAGTGCTACAATACTTTGCAGCTTGACAACTAAGTCTCTGTGTGCATTCTTTTCTTATCTATTAAAATTACATATATTTTTGAATGCATGAAGTGTGCCCATTAAAATCAATTAAGCTGATCTTCTGATCACTTTTGTACCACTATAGAACAACTATAAACTTACAGGGCAAAATCATCAACTGATTTCAGTGGAGTTACATCTGCCTGTAGTGGCTGAAAATCAGCCTATAACTCCCAAGTGAAATTATTAACAGCCTTCCAATGAACAATTTCTTCTCAAAGAAGCTTTCTAGGAAGTTTCTCTCCTAGAAATATATAAAAAATAAAATGACACAATATGAACAGAACAGGTTAGTCAAAACCCCAAGACAGTTAGCTTGGCGCTCAGAACTCCATTCCTCAACGGTTTCTTCCTGGCATCCGTTACCTTTTCTCCCTGCTGTAACAGCATCTAACACAAATTCAGTACAGATTCACAGCTCTGTCATAATACAAATGATAAGACTAAAATACACACTAAACTAGTAAAGGGTATACTTCAGACCAGCAGTTTTATGTCTTAAGCAGCCACTTTAAAATATTCCCAGGGGTGGCCATACAACTGTATTTGACATTTAGTTAAAGACCAGATCTACTAAATTACCAATTCTTCCTCATCCCTAGAGTATTTACTAAAGACATGTTTGTTTGTATCATATCCTGAGTTAGAAATAACCTTAAAGACTTAAAATAAATGTTTTTATTGTGTCTATTTGGCTAGATAATTGCATGCTAGAGAGAGGGGTAAGCGAAGAATACTCCCCAGTTCTATGATATTATGTTGGAAGTGCCTGCACTATAGTCTTAGATGCACGAAGTTCAGCTTGCCCTGTCGACTCAGGTTTGCTGGCCAAGATGAGCAGGACTAAGGATACAGTTTTCCAGTTGTTCGTTTAACCATGTTCACACCCTAGAAGAATACAGTTGTATTGTTACAAGTAAGTAACTCTGAATCCCCGTGGCCTAAGAAATTTTGTATTCTCTTTCCCTCTCCAACTTTCCTGTGCATCCGTCTGTGTTCATATACAGTGTGGGCAAGTTATGATTAATACTTTTAAGTGTCCATAAAGTTTTATGAAACTTTATGAGTTTTGAACAGAAAAGTGTGCATCTTTTCCTATTTTTAAGATAAAACTCATCATATTTTTTTTTAAACACCTCCTCCTCCTTACTAATATTTGCATACCAAGTTGTTGCTTTTTTACAGGACTTCAAGTTGCAAGTGTCTTGCTGCACCTGACAAGATGAGTCCCAAAGTCTTGAGGGAATTGGCTGATGTAGCTGCCAAGCCACTCTTCACAATATTTGAAAAGTCACGGCAGTCAGGTGAAGTCCCCGGTGACTGGAAAAAAGGAGACATTGCATCCGTTTTTAGAAAGAGGACAAAGGAGGATCCTGGGAACTACCAGCCTGTCAGCCAGACCTCAGTGCCTGGGAAGATCATGGAACAGATCCTCCTAGAAAATATGCTAAAGCATGTGGAATACAGGGAGGTGATTTGAGACCCCTAGCATGGCTTCGCCAAGGGCACGACCTGCCTGACCAACCTTGTAGCCTTCTAAGATGGAGTGACTACATCAGGAGTCAAGGAAAGAGCTATGGATGTCATCCACCTGGACTTCTGTAGGGCCTTTGCCATGGTCCCCCTCAACATTCTTCTCTCTTAATTGGTGAGAAGTGGATTTGATGGGTGGACTGATTGCTGGATGAGGAATGGGTTGGATGTTGGAAAACATTTAAGGTCAGTTTGGACAGGGCTCTGAACAACCTGATCTAGTTAAAAGTGTCCCTGCTCATTGAAGTGGGGTTGGACTAGATGACCTTTGAAGGTCCCTTTCAACCCAAACTACTCTATGACTCTATGATTCTAATTTTCAAACTAAAGTAGAGAGAGCAGGGATTTAGCTTATAAACCTTCCCACTAGCTAGTGACTAACATTAATGTCAGCAGAAGCCCATATTTATATCTTACACATACATCATCTAACTGGCTGCTTTCACCAAGATCGACATGGGTTTGGATTTTGGCCAGAAATTCGATCTTGAAATCTTTAATTGATATTTATAATAATAATTGATATTTATTAAAACGCATTTATCGAATCAAATACTCAAGCAAAACTTTAATATCAACAAAGTAAACATCAGAAAAAAAACATGTCATCATAGATTTCTAAACCAGATGTTCTTTTGTGAGCACTTTTAAAGCCCAGGAGTATCACATCAACTCATTCAGTCATCCGTGCCACAGCATAGCTCTATATTTCCTTCCCAAAGGGTAGTTTATTGTTTGAGAAACCATTTCCTTCACAGAATGCAGAAGGACACAAGAAGTCTAATACATCCCTCATTGAAAAATAGCATTTCTCCTAACGAGATAAATGGTGTTGTCTTTGAAAACTGATCCATAATTCTGTACTGGAAAAATATTTAGTCCTTCAAAAAAGAAAGAAGGGGCAAATTTGCCGACAGACTTTGTCTTTCCTGTCATTTGTTTTTGCTACCCTTTTCTCTGCTGAGTTCCCAGCTGTTGTGAACGTCTGTAGCTGATGCCGAGAGAGTAAGGCATGAGCTGTTCCAAAGTCAACAGGATATCTGAAAGCACCAGAAAAAGGGGAAAAGTACATGTAACCAGCATGTTGTTCTGTACTTCCCATGACAACCATGTGTTGCTGCACAGATAAACCAAGAAACTTGGCAGGGCTTCTAAAGGTTGGTTGTATTAGAGGAGCTTTCCAAAGTCAGCTTGGAAAGATTACAAGTCAAAGTTAATTCATGCATAACAAAACCACTGCCAGAGAGATGGATCTTTAAAAGACAAGTAACTTCCCAAAACCTTTACTCAATTCTGGTATTATTTTCTTTCCTATGAAATTCTCTGTTTTAATATTTGTCATCATGATTCTTTTCTGTAAATGCTTTAATAGAGACATTTTAGAAATAAGTGTGTCCAGACAAAAAGGGCACATGCATAATGAGCACAAAAAGAATTCATGAAAAAAAAACCAAAATGTAATTCATCTATTATGCATTAGTGTTATAAGAGTGCTACAACTGTGGCTTTGTTGCAAAATAAACCATGATACAAAATACTAATGAGTGTGACTGGCAACAGGTGAGGTCATGATCTGTCCAACTGGTAAAATTTCTGTCAAGTTTCTAAAATTATGCATTTATAGTGAGATAGTCCTTTTTAGCACTTTGGTATTCCATCTGTCCTGGTGAACAGTCTTATCTTGTTTACATGTATCCCTTTTCCTTGCTGCAGATCAAACTGATTGCGTTTAATCAAATAAAAACCATCCTCCTGAGAAGACACCTGCTGTTAGTTGGGTGATATCTTGATAAGAATCCAAGATTATTTCTATGTCTCCATAAAGAACTTCCCTTGATTTCTTTAATGTGTATTAGAGCTGTAGAGTATGTTCATGTCTGCTTTGGGCCTACCAATAAAGAGAAAGTCCTAATATGTGCTCCCAAATGTAAAGGGAGTCATCATAAGATATACATATATAGTCTTGAGATCTAAGGTACAGGCAACTCCCATGTCTCTATAGCAATAGTTTCCTGCTATCCTTTTGAAGCATTTCTGGACAGCTTGATCTCATTCAATTTGTGCTGAACTGTTGATGTTAGCAGTAAATACTTCAAATGCTGTAATCTCATTTTCTTCTTTTGCCATACTTAATGCTTGATTTAGGTGGATGTTTCTTAGATTAAATGTCTGAACTACATGGCAAGAATAGAGATGTAAAGAGGGAAAATTGAGGATATGTGTGTCTTGGGACATGCAAGGAGTAGTGTGTTCACATATTTTTCTATGTTTGTTATTAAGGATGGAGATAGATAAGATCTCCCCAGTGCTTGACCACTCTCACTGTGACTTTTTTTGCTTTATATACAGATGGAATTTTTCTTATTGCAACATGTAACCGTAGCCTCTTCCCATTCACAGTGTACGCTGGAATTTAATCTTCTCTATGAACCACCCTTAGATACTGAAAGACAGCAATTGGACCCTCCCTTGGCCTTCACTTCTCCATCCAGTTTACTCAGCCTGTCCTCAGGTGTCCTAACTGTCTTAGTGGCTCTCCACTGGACTCATTCCAGCTTGCATATTTTACTTTTGCACTAGAGGCTCCAAACTGGACACAATATTCCAGATGAAGCCTTTTAAGTGCCAAGTAGAAGGGAATAACCGTTTTACTCTATTTGATTCCATTTTCTTGCTAATGCAGCCCAATATGTGACTAGCCTTCATCAGCATAAGCTGAAACTAGTGACATTTTCAATTTATTGTCCACGATGACCCTCCAGACTCTTTCTACAGAGATACATTCTACCAAGTCATTTGCACCCCTGTATTACTATAAGTGGTTTATTTTATCCCAGGAACTGGACTTTTTTGCATTTGCCCTTGTTGAACCTTGTAAGGTTCCTACCATCCCGTTTCTCCAGGTTATCAAGGGCCCTGTGGATAGCACCCTTCCCTCCAGAGAATCAATGGCTCCCTCCAGGGTGAGAGATTTTGTAAAAATTATGATGGCATGTCTTAAGGAGACTGTGGTGATGTGTAAGACTCATGATGTGAAGTTTCCCAAAGGCAGGGAAAGAGAAGAATCAAGTGGATTGAGGAGGAACAAGCAAGGGAAAAATGGATTAGGGGACCACTCAGGTATGAAGAGGTTGTTGGTCAGTAGACTTTTCTGTCTAAAACAAGCACTTCATCACTATGTTCTCATTAAATGTCCTATGTTCTTGTTTAATCCTGTTTCTAACTCTACTTTGTCTGGTTGCACTCCCTATTCTGAGTGAGTACCATTGAATGCTTGCAAATTTCTAGCTGGGTGGGCAGGAAAATAAGAAAAACAGTCTGACTATGAGCAATCGAAGTTAGAGCGTGAACGTCAGTGGCTGGCAGATCCAGCAGCTAGGGCAGACTAGGGATCTAGGAGCCACCCACTGGATAAACTGAGTATCTCAGATCTGCTGCTGGAGAGATCCAAATTGTGTAAATTTGCGTGAAACTGTCTGATGCCCAAGACTCAGCACTCAGAATGAGACCACAAACTTCAGGGGCTCGTGAAACCCAGAGCCAGCAGCCAGAGGAGACCAGGGGACATGGGGGTCACTACACCTTCATCTGCTGAAGTAATACATAGTATATGAATGAAGAAAAAAATATGCAGTCTGATTCTGAATATGTAAAAATATGATGTTTCAAGTAAAAACATGCAGATTTTGAATAATGTTTTCAGATTTTCAGATTCAGAAAATTGCATTTCTGAGAACAAAGCTGTATCAAAAGGATACTAAACCTATAATGAGTGTTTATAGAAGAATCTGGTTATTCACCAAATGCTTTTTAAAAAGGCTATCCCTCTCTTTATGTCTATGCTTTGTTTGGTATTCTCGTCTATTTAATTTCATGAAATATTTGTTAAATAGTTGGTTAATAAAGATGATCTGATAAAATAAAACAAATGTTAACATATTCTTTTTCTTTCTTTACAAAGTGGAAGCTTTTCAATGTTCAGCAGTTTCTGAATAAAAATGCTAAATAATTCATGAAGCATTCAAACTAATGTTTACAAATATATTAGTAATAAGCTCTGACGTGTTGCACTCTCAGACATCCGATTAAGCCAATCTAGAATTCTTTGCAGTGATCTCAGTTTACCGTTGGATTACAAGAGCTTTTGGACAGTGACTCCTTGAATCTGTTCCTTACTAATACTAATTTATCTTTGACTATTAAAATAGAAGAACTGAAGTAAGAGGAGAATGTGTGTCTTATCAGTTTTGAATGACATAAGCACCTCTCTTTACATATGAGGTTAAGCTGTTGAATTCTAAAGGATTTGTAGGTGAACTTTCTTTAAGCAGTAGATAAAGAAAATTAAAGTAATCTATGTGTAAACGAGAAAAATATTCTGAGAACATATGGAGATAAAATTGATCCAATACACAGCCTGTACTGAAATGAGATCATGGGAAGTACTTATGTTTTACTTTTTTTTTCCCTATAGCTGTCCTCAGTTTGGGAAACGATCCTTTGTTTCTTGTAGTTTCTTTCACTTATAACGAACAGCCACATCTCCCATTTTTTCAGAAAACTGTATCTACACTTCTAAGGCTTCTACATGAGCAAGAAAGCAAAGACATTAAAATTTTTCATTTGTCTAGGAATTGAAAAGGCGTCTTGGGAAATACAATTGAAAACACCATTTCGCAATTTTGATGTGAATTTGTGTGCCTCATCGCATGAATTGTCACATGGTTTTGGGATTCACAGACTGGGCTGTGCTTATTTGCAAGAAAACTATTTAAAATAGATTGAGGGGCATGCATTTGGAGGTAAGAGTGTAAATATTTGTAATAGCAAGAACGTAAGCATGTACTTATACTTTATGTCACAACAACAAAGACCAGGGCAGGCTGATGTAGGCATTTGAAATGCTCTTTTGTTGTGCCAATTGCAGGTGAAAGAGAAAAAGACAAAAAAAGAGAAAAAGAGGGAAAAAAAATTAAATAGCACAATACCCCAAATTCACAGACCTCGGACATATCATGTCTCAGCAGTCATAGTAATAAATTTGTAGAAAATGGCACAAATGCTGTCTTACAAGGAGTCTATGGGCATTTATTATGCCTTGAATGAGAATTAAATGCCACTTGCTGTAATCTAATATACCTCAGAAAAAAACAGCTCTTAGGAAGCATCTCCATGAGCCAGAGATATAAGTTATCATTAGATGCACACTGTATCAACCTTCGGCTAAAAGAATGGGTTTTCCCAGAAGCAGAGATTACTTTCCCTTCAACCCTTTCAAAAATCCTTATCATGGTTCAGCATATATCAAAATAACCAGGGAATCTCTTCCACGGGGTGGAGAATGTATTAAAGAAATAGCAGGCTGCAAAATTTCACAGATTTCATTCTATTTAAAGTCTGTGTTTGTCTAGTTTTCAAAGAGCAACAGCAGCAAAACATTTCTACCTCAATAAAAGCTTCCAAGTGATCAAGACCTGTATCTTTATGTTCATATGCTTTTGAAACAGAATATGCAGAGAGTGAGCTCATTATTCAGTAACAAAAAAAAAAAAAAAAGTCTGTATTGGATCAGTCTTGCACTGGACACATTGCTATAGAATTTAATTTACCTTAGATCAATAGCTTCATTTGAACTTTCTCAAAGGCTGCAGCTCTTTGGGCTCTGCGTTTTCTGGTGGACCTGTTCCTAAATTAATTATGTGGGACATTTGGCCACAAGCCTAAAATAAGATCTGTTAGAGTCAACACCAGGATCTGGGTGTTGTCTCATTGCTGTTAACTTTTTTACTCTACAAGCAAACTAATATGATTCTGATTTATTTTTATCTTGTAGGAAACTTACTAAAAATTATACAGTAAATGTGTAAGAAAAACCTGCTGTGACAGTTCTAGCTTATTTGGTTAGCATCTCTGAATAAATAAACAGCTAAGCTCGTGCCACCTTTAATAGCTATTCTTTCTCTCAGCTGGGTGTTAATAGATTATCCCTTTTCTCTGAGCTTTTCCTTTTTATGTGCTCTAGACCTGAATTAACAGGTCATTATTTCTTGATTAATTTTTTTTTTCAGGCTGATGGTACAATACAATAATTGCACAGGCCAGCGTGCACATTTTAAGGTTTTAGTTTTGTGTGTTTTCAGAGAGGAACAGACTTGACTGTGTTGTGTCATTAGTGTGGTATTACTATAAATAAAAGTGCCTAGCCATTACTAAAAAATGAAACAATTTGTGTGATACAGACTTTGAAAATAGATGGAAGATTCCTTTATTGAAAAGTAACCATTGTTCGTTGTTCCATTGGAACCCACACTCTTCGGAGTTTAAAAACTGAGGCGTCAGTAGACACCAGCCAGTAAGACTTCTGCTTACCTTTCACTTTTAGCAATGACACATGATTTCATCTAAATGGTTGTAATTTGTCAGGAATTCTTGTACGAAACAGAAATTAGAACAAAATAAGCTAGACTGAGAGAGCATGAGAATATCGAGGCCTAAGGGCACTACGTATGTTAATTAATTTTAATTATGTTTCTAAATCAAATTATTTGTGTTAAGGTGTCCTGCTCATCAATAAACCAAAATTAGTAGTTATCACTAAAGACAATTATTTCATTATTATAAATGTTGAATCAGGGAATCTCCTTCAAAATTAAGCGCGAGCAAGTTGTGCAGGGTAAAACCAGAATCCACGTAATCCTTGGCCTCAAACCTGAAGTGCAAGTTGAGCTGAGTAAAACAAAGCTATTTGTATCAGCTATCCCCCTCCCAGCTTCAGCAGGACTCAGAATTCAGCAGGATTTTATACCATCATAATTTCTGCTCAATAAACCAGCAGGATGTTTATGAAGGAGTTAGAAAAATGCCAGAGTTGGGGTTTATTTTCCTTTTCTTTTTGCAGGAGCAGGGGCAATACCGGCTGGGAGAGAGATATGGAGAACAGCTTTAGGACAATAACATCTCAACCATTGTTATTCTTTCTACCACAGGATTGAAGGACTACGAATCTTTGATGTAACAGGAGGGAGCTGTAAGACATTTTTTAGGAATAACAACAAGTTGAGGGAAGTTGAAAACTGAGGAGACGGGGAGATGGCAGTGTGCCAGTCAACTACAGTGAGAATATTTCACTCAGTATCCATAATTTTTCCAATAATCCCTTCCTCCTGGTTTGCACATGTACCAGCTCCACACTGAAAGAACTACTTCCACTGAAGGAAGTATCAAATCTTGGTATTTATATTGATTTAACGCTTTTTACAAGTAATCTTTAATAATATTAACTGGTTGGGGGGGTGGCGGCATTGTTTGTTTGTTTGTTTGCTGTTCTGTTAGGCTCTTTTTAATAAGACTTCTACCCAGCGTTGATTAAAACATCCCTGTTCCAAACAAGCTGGAAGAGCATGGGTACACCTGGATTTTTTCGGACTCACTTCCAGCTAGCTGAGCCTAAGGGTGAGTCCTTCCACTCAAAGCACTGTGGGTCAGGTTTTAATTAATCACAGGGTTGTATTGCTTTTCCTGTGCCCCTTATAAATGTGAATTTCAAGTACTGGAGAGTTGTTTGTGACTCTATGTGCAGCACACTTCATCAAAACCCAGTGCTATGCATTAACCCAACCACCTACAGTCACCTTGCAGGTTAGCACAGTAGAAGTCAAGAATTAGCATGAAAAATAGTTCTTTTTCTGTCTCTGAAGCAAGACTTTACTTTGTATTTTATTTTACGCTGGTTTATTTTTCAAATATTAAGGTGGGGGCTTTGCTTCCTTGGATTTTTGTCGTTTATAACTATCCTTCCTGATGTAAAACCATGGGAAAGTGTTCTTTAGTCTATTTGTATTCATAAAGAAAGCATCCTATCACATACAATGAAGAGAGGATGTAAACCTCTGAGCCTGACTTACCTTAAAGTTTGCATTACAGTGTACACTTCAGTTAAAACTATGAAAAGCAGAAAAAAGAGAAAAAAGGAAATATGCTTATTTCTTAGTAATGGTTTCGGTTCGGGTGATGTGAACTACTGAGTAAATCTGTTCATCGTAGTGCAAGAAATCATTTTTCCACTGAAGATGAACATTATAGGATACTCATTGAGACACTTTGGGGAAGGATCCTTGACTCTCATTAATTCTCTTTGAGTACTGAGTATCTTTCTTTGAAACTGTGACTGCTTTTATGCATTTGAAAATTTAACCAGGTGTACTTTCATGTGAAATAAAGAATATGTGTTTTTATGTAAAATGATCTGTTGCTTTTACAACAATGATCTATTCATTTTAATAAGTACAAAAAGTAATGACAAGTACAAGAAAGTACAGAAGTTATGTGTACAAAAATGACAAAAATAATGTTTTCAGGAAGGAAGAGTAACATATTAGTAACAGACTTTGGAAAGTGAAACCATCTTTTGCTTATTATAGTAAACTTGGAGATTCCATACTTTTCTTTTTCTTGGCTTGATTAAATGTTACATTGTAAGTGTACCAAGTTTTTACCAAACTCCATTGTCATATTACACCCAAAGACTTTGGACATTATTAAAATGCTTATTAAGCACATCCTCCATATCCTATATCAATTTATTTCCAAGGTAGTAGGTACTTTCACCAACCACACTGTCTTTTGCAATTGTGGATCATCTGTTAATTTCATTTCGCAAACAATATTTCAGCAATGATAGCTCTGTTCCAGAGGAGTACAAGTTGTCTCAAGAATTGCCCAACTACAATTAACATAATATTTTCCTCCCACTATATTAATATCCCAAAAGAACAATGGAAAACGGCAATTTTGATCACTACTAGGATGTGAAATCATATGCCTAAAGGTGAGACTAAGTCTATGTTTAGACATACTTAAAATTACTTTGATCTGTTGAGCAACATCTTCTTGCATTTACTTGCAAACAGTTTTGTTGAAGAAAAGAGGGCAGCAGAAAAATAATTGAAAAACAAAGCTACTAGGACCTTTTGGCCTGAATGGTATACTCAGTTTTAATTTCCTAGTTTTTCTAGAGTTTTTGTTCTGGTGGATTTTTGTTTTATCCTCAACAGGAAAAGACTGAAACAGGATTTCCAGTATTTCCAGAGAACAGAAGATAAGAAATATCAAATTTACTTTCCACCTTGTGCTTATCTTTGGAAGAAAACATCCCCCAAAAATCAAGTCGAGTGAGACACCTCACATAGACACTCCTGACTATATACTCAGTTTAGCCTGCTTACCCTAACTTATCAAAAGGACTTCTTTGACTACTGTCACTAACACTATATACTAAGATGTATGTTGAACTATGGTGGGGTTGTTATGAATCCTCTTAATTTCTAGGTAGGAAAAAAAATAAGGTCAAATGATTTCTTTTTAAGCTGCCGAGAATGCACTGGGGCTTCTCAAAATGTCATTGTCCTGCTGCCTACATACCCTGGAGACTATTTAAAACTGCAGGGAGGAGAAAGTAATAGAATACTGCATTAATTATTCTTGCTGTTACTCAACCATGATGAGGCCTGAAACACCTGAAAAGAGATGACTGGTCCCAGTTGGATAATACTGTAGCTTAACCACTAAGAGCTAAGGCAAAGAGTCCAAAAAGACACAAGATTTCTCAAACCAAAAGCATCTAAAATAGAAATAAAAGAGGAGAAAAAAAGCAGGCTGGGAGCCAGAAGCCTACACAGAACTGCTAACAGATCTGGTACAATCAAATTAGATCTGTGCAAATGCTACTTTTATTTAATCTCAACAATCTCTCCATGCTGAACCAATCCCGCTGAAAAATAATTAAGCTGAAATATCATAAAACCTCGCTTCCTTCTCTATTAAGGTTTTTTCAGTCTTGCTTGAAGGAAAGTATGCATTTATTTACCTGTCAAGCTGCAAGAGCTGGTTTGCAATAAGAAAAAGTGCTGAATGAGACGAAGTGATTGATGAAGGAAAAAGGAGGTCAGTTTCTTTATAAGTAGATCAACAGAGAGAAGGAAGTACAAAGGAAATGCAGGTTGTTCCACACTGCAAATAAAACCTATAAGTGAACATTTTAATATGAAGCTAGCAAAAAAAGGATATATAAAAGTGTATTTAACTGTATTTTCTGTGTTACTGCTTTTTAAGGCACAGCAGTACTGTAGGCTCGTGTTTGAGGTACTGGCCTACAACATTTGACCACACTTACGGTACAAGTGTAAAATCAATTTTCTGCACTCCCATTTATCTCAGCACTGATGTTAGCCAGCTCTCTAACAGAACGACTACTGGAGAGGTTATTTTACTTCAGAGTGGCATTTCAGAAGCCTTAAATGGTCTGAAGAGATGGCATGTGACCTTTAGGTATATTTTAGCTCTGCTTTCCTCTGAAGAAGAATTATTTAACCCTGTGTGGTTATATCATCATAAGTCTCTCACTGTTTTCTTTGTGTGTCTCAAAAGGTACACAGCACTGCCTTCTTTCAGCACAATTTACTGTTGGCGATACCAAGTTTTTTAATGGAAACTGGGGAGCCAAAACTAGGTTGAAGGTACTTATCTGCTACTTTTTTTGTTAACATTTTGAGAACATCAACTTGTTTCATTTATAATTTTGCAAGTCATATCTCTGGATTTTCAAGCTTTATGATATTTTTATCACTGCTTCAAAGACAATGTTGCTGTTTGTTCAAATGAAATTATAACAGAGGTCTGGAATTGCAGAGGTTACAGATTAGTAACTGTTGCTGATTAGTACCACTGTAGTTTAGAACAGAAAGGTAGAAATTTGAAATTCTTCAATACACATCAATCAAAACAATCCTCTAGAATACCTACCCAGCCAAACAAATGGCTCAAAAATAAATTCAGATCACGAAAAATGTCTTAAAGTACCTGATGACAATAGAGATCAATATCTAATTAACCCTAAGAAATGCACTACTAAAAAATTGGCTACTGAGCAAAATATAACGGTCAGCAACACAAAAAGAAATATAAGCAAGTAGTTGGTGCATATGGATAACTGAAAGAAATATAAAAGGAACAAAATATAATACATAAGTTTGGTAATAATAACTGGGCTAACAGTCCACCAGAGATTTGAGAAAAAGAAGCGTTAAAAGCAATGCAGAAGCTGACCACAGTAATGGGAGAATTGCTAAGAATTCCTTCAAGTACTCTGGCTACACCTTTTGATAATAGAAGAAATGCTAACTCTATTACTCATAGAATCATACAATGGTTTGGGTTGGAAGGGACCTTAAAGATCATCGAGTTCCAAGTCCCATGCCATGGGGAGGGACACCTCCCACTAGACCAGGTTGCTCAAAGTCCTGTCCAGCCTGGTCTTGAATAGGATAGCTAAAGAAGTTAAAAGTCTTTGTCTTTTCCAATAATGTCACTGCAAAAGCAATAGTTTCAAGTATAAATATCACCTAGTTAAATTCTCAGTGTTATCAGACTAAAGCAAATTGCATAGATCAGCTCCAATGTGATAAAACATAACGAAATGCAACGTATCATCATCCACGCAGTTTAGATGCTTTGTGGTTTAGTCCTCAGTTATGGTTATGCCCTTTTTAAAGTATAGCACAGCAGAGCAATTCAGACTTCAGATTTTTACAGATCTAATACAGGCCCCAAAGTAGGAAGCTCAACTCCATCCACAACCCCTGCAAAAGAAAGGCTCCTCTCGGAGCTAACAAAGGAGTTTTACTTCCATGTGCTGAATTGTTCTCCAGAGTATCCCCCTAGACAATGGAGTGCAAGACAAGTTTCCCAGGAGAGGCAGCTAAGTTATATGCCAGTAGCTATCCCATACAGATGTATTTCCTTTTTATGATTAAAGCCTGAATTGAGCTAACTGCACGTGGCTTTGCAAGGTGGTGCTGATGTTTCTTTCTTATCCCACAGAACACAAATTTCCTAAAGGGAGAGAAGTCTCCAGTTATAAATGTTGCTGAGATAGTCCCGCATGCAGGAATTTACCTTAATTGCTGTAGTAATTTCAGTCTTAGGTCTCAAGTTCATAAGACTAGTTGTGGAAGGAAAACCTCATTTAGGGCAAAGATGTAGCAGAGGGCTGGTACATCAAAACTGCTCCCATGCTAACGTTTTCAGAATACGGTCAATACGGACTCTGATACCATTAGGCTTCGTTTCATTTGCTCTCCTGTTAGAAATATGTCACAGAGCCTCACACTGATATTTATAAACCTAAATGACAATTTAAACTCTTTCGTGGATAGTTTTCCCATTTATTCTTGTGTCAACACTATCCTTTTATACAACAAGCTTTCTTCCTTCTAAAGAAAAAAAAAATTAAACCCTCCCCTCAGCATATGCTTTTTCAGATGTAGCAATTTCCATAATTTCCTTCCTCTTAGCCATCCAACCTTTTTTTCTCTCTTCAACATCATTGTCCTATGTGAAAGGAAAGAAAAATATTTCTTCGTTTATTGCTATACCTAAATTGTCTTCAGTCTTGACATCAACTTCTGAGCAATGCCTGCAATTCTTACATTTCTATTTGTGTATTTCTTATATTTCTATTTATTTATACTGGATAAGATTTTAGTCTTTGTTTTATTTGCCGTAGGCATATTAAAATTTTACTTTGGGTTAGTTTTATATTATTTCTCTGTTTTTTGACTTCTAGATTTCTTTTAAAAGTGTCCTGTGAAGCTAAAAATGGAGAAGCAGAGGCACAATATGGGATAGAGAATACCTGACATTATACAGGACAACCAACAAGTTCAGAAAATTTTGGTGAGACTGTCCACCAAAAATAAGATTGTAATTAATTTACCTTGCTAAATAGTGATTGCACCAGCTTAAACCAAATGTCCTACTAGCCCACCAGGCACTCTCTGGACAAAAGCCAAATGTGGCTGCCCAAGAAAGGGAGTAAGAACTGGTTAACACTTATACAGTATTTCCTCTGAAGTATTTCCTCCATCACCAGCCACCTGCAATACAGTTACTGCCTGAGCTAGAGGCAGCTGGTAGGCTTTTATTAATCCGTGGTGCTTACTTGTTCCATGCACACAAGTTTCCCTTAAAGTAATAAAACCAGTATTTACTACATTGGGGGTAAAGAATTCCCTATCCTAAATATACATTACTTGACTTGCCCCTACCCCTGCCACAATATCCAAGTTCATTTTGAATTTGAAATTCTGATCTAAGTGAGTTGCCAAGAATGCTAAAAAGGTTTTTTAAAGGGTTCTCGGTCTTTCATTGTTCCTAGGGCACTACTTTATCCATGTTGCTGGCTGTCAGATTACAGCCATTATGCCTTGACGAGAAAAGAATTGATTTTGGAATGGGTGATGTGTTCTTCACTCTGCCAACGCTCTTCTATCAGCCACGGTAGCGCACACCAAATGCTTAAATACAAAAATGTATTTACACCACGTGCACCACAGACAGCACTGAACTCCACAGACTCTTGATGATCCTTGCCCCCTCCAGACAGCTCAGCAGTGAGATTTCAAAGGGTATAATCCACCTATGTTCTCCGTTCATTTTTCCAGCTTCCCAGGGTATGGAAAATAGCTAAAACTTCAGTACAGTGATACCACACCAGTAAGTGGTGAGCAGTTCCTAAGTTTGGAAGAAGACTTCTTGATCGTTTCCCAGGCTGGATGCTTGTGGGACAGCTTACAGCCCTTAGTCA
Source organism: Limnodromus scolopaceus (assembly GCA_028565335.1). Taxonomy (NCBI): domain Eukaryota; kingdom Metazoa; phylum Chordata; class Aves; order Charadriiformes; family Scolopacidae; genus Limnodromus; species Limnodromus scolopaceus. Next base: position 27,948,155 of record JAOXNO010000013.1, read on the forward strand.
GTAAAAACATTATCATTATTATCTTCAAACACTAAAAAAATAGAAACAAGTCAAAAGAACAGTGTCTCTGTGGGATAAAAATTTCAGGTTTCGCAATCTTTCATGTACTTTGTAAGATGTCTAGCACTAAAATTAGAAGTTCTCCACTGCAAATCACTGTTGCTCACTGTCTTATACTGTGCTAATTTATTTCAGATACAAAGGCATTGGCATTATAGCTTATCATCCTTTTTTTTATCACACTAAATTACATCCAAATATAATTTTGGCAATGTTTCCTTTTTTAATTTCTTTTTCGTTATCCACATAGAAGGATTCCCATGAAGCAGACAAGCACAGGTCACTAAACCGGAAAATCCTTATCAGTTTAGGCAAAGCTCAAGTCTTTATTTATTAGCAAGGCATGCAGGCCTTTGCGTAATCTGGCAGTGGAGTTCCTGAAATTATAGTCACTACCTCAGCAGCTCTATGTCAGTTCACTTCTTCCAGGCATTTTAAGCTTTGCAAAGTTAGAGTTAACATGGTCGTGGTACCACTTCTTCAGTTCCTCTTCTCATTGCCTTTACTAACTCTAATATATCAGAACCAAACAATATTTACCAGGAACCAGTTATGCCTTAGATTTCTGACCTGCAAAATTTTTTCAGTTCCAGCTGCCAGCCCTTTAATTTGGCAAAAGCCAGAAATGGAAAACTGTTTTCAATAGGAAAATAAATATCTTTGAAAATGTTGGAGGATTTGGCAATGGCTGTTTTTCCCCAGCCTGGATGCTCAGTGACTCTTAGGTGCAAAGATTTTAGACAGCAGCCTAGAAAGCTGATTCAGCACACTTAACGTGCCTAAAGCTTTATTAACGTAAACCCCTTAGTATCTAAACTCCTTAGTTAACCAAAAAGTTCTCCACATGCCTAAAGTTAGGCACTCTCCACATTCATAAATACTCTTCTGGACAATTATTCACAGAATCACAGAATATTCATGGTTGGAAGGGACCTTTGAGATCATCGGGTCCAACCACAGGGGGGAAAAAAAAAAAAAACCAAAAAAACCAAAAACCACCACATCCACACTACACTCACCATCCCAAGTTTAGACAGTGGAGGAGGCAGCAACTCCTTTTTGCCTGACAGCCCAAGGTTTGTATTTGCTGCCAGAATTCTGGTCGTAGGAACAGGCTCTCTTCAGAGGGATGTCAAAGTTTTGAGGAGGTAGAAGATTGGAGCTGGAACAGGAGGAGTCACAATATTTTCTCATGCTGTTGAAGTTGTCCGTTAAGCAGCCAGAGAAGCAAGAGTCATAAAAAATCAGATGGAGAGCGAGCAAACACAAGACATCAGCCTATGGAGTGGAGCAGGGAAGGGAGAGGGAGAGGTCCAGATCTGTGGCCTGTTTCCAGAAGTTGGTCTTTCTTTTAATCCAGTGACTGTGTATTCAAATAATATAAACATTTTGGCGTCATGTAATTTCTGCTTACACCACTTACTTGTTACTACCTCCGATGGCACAATCTAACTTTAAGTACCCTAAGGCATGCTAAATACATGAATTTGTACATCATTGATCACAGAACACTTTTTACGTTTGCACAAATCACCTTGCCGCTCAGAAAGCATTATTCTGGAAATGACCACATGGTACAACTAACCTTATTTTCCAGCTCTCTCTGTCGCACTAGGAAAGACTATCTTTTGCATAAAAGTAGATGTCAGAGCCTAGCAAAGTAATGAACATGTTTCAAGGTATTTTGGGGAAATACTTCTCTTGAGTATAACTGGGTTTCGTTCCCCCCTCGCCTCCCTTAAAACAGGAATAACAGAACGTTAATTAACCAAAAAAATCAGCAGTACTTGTGAAAAGATGTTAAACTCTGCATATGCCTACTATATTAAAAATACAGTTTTATACATATTTGCCTAAGTAATTCTACTCACAAGAATAAATGCTGACTTTGTTTGGTGGTAGAAATATAGCTATTGTTTTTTTCAAAACTCACACAGACAAATCGCATGAAGCCAGTTTGCAAGAGTTGATAGAAGTCATCAGCACTTTGCATTGCCTCTACTGCTTCTCTGTATTGTAGCCACACATTTTTAAGCGCAAATAATCTTAAAAACACTGGAACTGAAATGACCTGAATAATAGCAGAGTCAATAGTGTAAGTGCAATAATTGCTCAATTTAGCATGTATTTCTACTTAGGTTCCTCGATCAATAAGATATCTGTGATTAAGAAAAAAAAAAGGCATCTACCTCAGAGGTAATGAAAATACAAGTAAGGTCCTACTGGAGATGTCTAGATGTGCATTATTAGGGGTCACCAATAAATCAGTTTTGCTTGTGCAATAATACTGAAACAGTATTTGCCATCTTTCAGCTATTCATTGTATTTCAAAGAAAAATAAAAAAAAAGACCCTCCAGGTCTGCACTCGGAAGGATACAGCATTGTCAGTAGGTATGGACTTGCCTTAACTATCGCCTTAATTTGGCTTAGGTATTAGACTGGGATTCATTTAATCTGAAAATCTAAATGTTAACTATAATTCTTCCCCAACCGGTGCAGAAGGAGAGAGGGGATCTTCAAAGGACTTTGAGCTGACGTGTTTAATAATTATTGCAGAGGAGTTCTTGGGAAAGCTCTGCTTTTGTATGGATCAGTGGCAATTCTTGCCTGATCCTTCCAGAGGAGATGTGGAGTTATGCTGTCTGTAACCCTACGTTGTGCCTAAACAGCACATTTCAGCCCCTGGGTAATAACAATAGCAGATGCTTATTATATTTAATTATTAACCATCAGCTCTTTGAACTTATCACCTTAGTCTCTCAGCACCTGCACGATGGATGGCAAAATTCCTGTAATTTCAACTTCCATCAGTCAGTAAGTAAAAGGTGAGCATCTGCTAGTGCTCACCAGTCCCTCAGGACTATCATTATGATTGTTCCTAATGGTGTTTTACACAAAATGAGTTAGAGTGGAAAAGGCACACTAGGTTATTTTACACATATACAATGTCAAAGTACTTATTGCCCTGCATATGGCAACTTTTAAATATAAATAGATAATACCAGTAGAACATTTATTATTCCATTTAATATTTATGCAGTGACATAAATTTACATGTCCTTTTAAATCCTCTTGCATTTTAGACTTGATCTAAAGCTCTAGTTAAAGAAAGGAAGGAAAGGTAGGGAAGCTGTGGAGGAGCTGTACTCTACCTTCAATTGCTATTTCCACAATAAAAGTTCTGCTCACACCACAAAGTGAGGAAAATCATCTTTGAAACTGGAATCAAAGAAGGCAGATTCTTATAATGCCATAAGAAAGTTGTTGCTTCCAAGTGCTAAGAAGATGTGTGGAAACCATTCAATAAAATTTGGGACTCAGGTAAGGACCTTCTTCATAGAGGAAAAAGGACATCTCTGTATTTGAGAGATCTCACTTTCCCTGGGGTTTTTTGCCAGTTTTCTCCTGCAACTTGAGGAAGAGTTGAGTGAGTCTCCAATGGAGTTCTCCTCTCCCACTGAAGGACACCTCAGTGAGTGAGAGAGACCCTTTTGCAAAATAACCTCCCTGGGGGACCCCTGGCTGAGAAACTTCTGTTCTGTATCTTGATAAATGCAAATGTCTTCATCTCTAGGAAGATTTTTCTCCAGCCGCTGAAAGAGGAAAAGAGGATGCTTGAAAGCCTTTGTTGGCATTTGAGAAGGTATCCACTAGTTACACATCAATTAACTTTATGACAACGTTTCAGGTCATGACAGTCTTTCAGAAGTAATTTGAGGGTAATGTCCATTTTTTTGTATGAATGTCTGGGGCAAGTCAGGCAATGAAAATAGTGATTTTAACACAATCTTAAAAGTATATATGAGAGATACTCTGGATAAGTGGTGGGATTATTTTTTTTCGGATATACCTCCTGAAACTTCAGAAGGTGCTCATGTGTTCTGATCAGTTACCCCACATTGCAGCCTACTTTAAAAATCCTCTGTGAAAGTATTAGATATTGGAAAAACCCTGTCAAACATCTGTGTAATATGATAAAGCCATTCAAATCTTAATTAATTTTGTTTAAAACAACAAAAGTGATACTGAGATTTTTTCTCAAATACATTTTGATCTTTCTTTGCATAAAATCAGAAGAGAAAAAATGTTTTCTTTTCCTGCAGTATTTGTCACTCTTTGCCTTGCTTCTTGCATAAGAAGCTGAACGCAAATGTTTGCCTTTGTGTTCTATAACGTGGCCCATGCATTAGAACCCCAAATCTGGGAGCTTTCAGAACATTCTGATTTCTAATTTTATTTTTCCTGTGTTGCTCAACTCTCTGAGGATCCCCAAGCAATCCAAATGTAATCTCCAAATAAGTGACAGTGAATCTAAATTTTTTCCACAGCACAGTTTATGCTGGTAGATATCTCAGACTAACCAAGGGTATAGAGATAGATTTGCAGTTTAAAATGTAATGGATTTTTTTTTTGCAGTATCTGACTGCATGATTTAAAATGATCATTTTTTTCAGCAGTTTTTCTACCCATATTTCCCTGCTAATGCTGAGTCAGAGAGTTCAGACTGTTTAATTGAAAATAGAGTGACAAGTCTTTACAGCCTGATCGAAAACCAAGAAGAGTCAATGGGAAGATATCCATTGACTTCATTTAACTTTAGAAAGCTGTACCAAAAGCTTGATATATATTCAAAGCATATTTATTAACATCATTTAAAATTCCTTTCCAAATCCTGCTATTGCACTGTCTTAGCTAGTCATAGACACGGAGAGCTTCAGCTCTTCTTGGCTAAGAAACTAATCTTATTTTCCCTTGGTTTTGCCAGCCTTATTTTTAGAAAAGTAATTACATTATGGTGAGAAACATTTGCCTTTATTAAAAATAAAATCTCTTATACTTCTTGAGATTAGCAGGCTAGTGCTGGCAGCCTGGCGCAAGAGTTGAAATGAGGTCCTTTTCCAGCCAGACACCGTAGCTGCTTGCCCTTTCCCAGAGTCAGCGGCCTGGGAACATCACTGCAGTGACACCGCCAGCCCATTCACCACTCAGCCGCAGAATGCCCAGTGTATTTTTGCAATATCTGCATCCCAGATGTAAAAGAGAAATAGAGCAGTGGCCCTAATTGTCTGTGGTTTTTCTGGTGCGCAGGAGCAGCTTTAAGGGCTAACTCAGGACTAAATCTGCATCCAATATGCCCTATGAGTCCTCAGAATCGACTCTCAGGCACCTGTGGTCAGTACTCCCTGAAAAGAAATAGGCTTGTTTTTTAACACAAGGTCATGGCCTGCTTACTTGCTGCATAGATAAATTACCATTCTGGTGGAATGACCCGTTTGAGTCCAGAGGAAAAGAACACCATCTCTGGGTGCTGGCCTCTTGGGAGGCAGCTCTTCTCCAAGGTGTTGTGGTTTCACTGTGGGCTCATCTGCAGATGTTAGACATTTGCATAACATTCCTCCCAATCACTATGAAAAGTGGGTTTTATAGCCAGATGTCACACAGGCTACCTATCAAATAAATTGAAAATATCACAATATACTCTTCCAGCAACTCCAGGTATCATTTGCCTCTTAGTTGTTGATCCATGGGCCTGCACCCAGGCTCATTAAGCCAGTTGTTGTGTGGTCCTGTTTGTGCAGCCCCTGTCTTCACTGCACTTGGTTCTTGGCCATGGAAAGGCTGTGACAATCATAGAATCATGGAATGGTTTATGTTGGAAGGGACCTTAAAGATCATCGAATTTCAACCCCCTGCCCTGGGCAGGGACACCTCCCACCAGACCAGGTTGCTCAAAGCCCCATCCAGCCTGGCCTTGACCACCTCCGGTGCATCCACAGCTTCTCCAGGCAACCTGTTCCAGGGTCTCACCACCCTCACAGCAAAGAATTTCTTCCTAATATCTAATCTAAATCTCCCCTCTTTCAATTTAAAACTGTTACCCTTTGTCCTATCGCTTCACTCCCTCATAAAGAGGAACTCACACCTCCATCTACCCCACCCGCCATGGGGTAATTTTACGCAGCCAATGTCAGCAGACACTAAAAAAACCATCTTCTCTCCTAGAACCTGGTAGCTCTTGCTGCATGACAGGATAAAAAGGCATCTGATTCCCTGCAATAACACCATCATTTCACACTGCTTATCACATGCTTATCTGACTTCTGCCCTTCTGCAAAATAAGATAAAAAAGAGGCAAAGGGAGGTGAGGGGAGGAGAAAATTTATTTTTGTGTACAGTAGAGTGTTGTCTTGATCCTTCCATGGGTTCTTCTAACGCAAAACCCAGGAGCATCTCAGCCGCTAGAATGAAATAAGTAGATGTTTTCCTGGTTTTATTTATATGTACAACAGAACCTCACTAATTTGTACCATTGCATGGGAAGACCCATTTTAAATGACAGAGTAAATGAACACTTTGCAGATCAGAATTGTATTCATTTATTTTCTAATTGTCATTTGTTTTCAGCTATTTGTGGTAATACTTCATTATACTGGTTTTGTTATTTATATTAATATTGTTGCTACCTCGGTAAAAGTCAGTTCTTAAAAAAAACCCTAACCAGTATTGGAGTTACATGGATATATTGGTGCCTAGAAATAGACAAGGACTAATTAGCAAAGGGATCCTTTCTAGTGCATAGGTCATTTTCACAAAGTCATTAGGAAAATAAGTGTTCAAAAGAATGTTGTTCAGATGTCAAACCCACTAATAAATGCTTTGGAAAATGGCATGTAAAGTAATGTCCTATTAATAATATTATGTCTCAATAAATCTCTGTTACTAAATCTTTACTGGGATGTAAGAAAATTATAGGTAATGTCTTAGGCTGAAAGTGTACTCCTTCAAAACACTGTTTTAGGCAATATCTACTTGCACATACACACCTGTAAGAGAAATATTACAATAGTTCTCACTTTGACCAACAGCTAGCCCATCTGGTAACCATTTTTTGAAGTTTAGCAAAAATTATTTAGTCACTGAATTACAAAGGCATTCAGAAACTGGCTTGTTTTTCTTTTTTAACCTTTGCCTAACCAGAAAGAAATCTTTTTGCTCAATAATTACAGGCTTTGCATGCAAATTTGTACCCCCATTCACTTTTGTATGAACCTGAAATGGTTGAATACACTGAACTATCCTGAGTGACATGACTAAGAAGAAGCTCTTTTGCCATTGTCCCCACACTTATGGGCACAGTTGCCAAAGGGTATAGTTGAGGGTGATAACCTCTTTATCATTTCACCTGTGGCCACCGAAGGTACCCTTCAAGGTAGAGAAATCCAGAAAAACTTTTTAGATTTAGCTTTCTAGTTCACTTAAAATAAACCTACTGGACTTTATGCTTGAATATTTTATCTGTTTTATGTATTCTATTAAATCATGTCTGAAGGCTATTGAAGTCTGAAGAATCTTTGAGGAAAGCATTTTCTTCAACACATGCTACGCTTGTCTTCCTGTACTCCTATAAGCCCATACAGCCTGGAAAACATAACTTCTGTACAAAGATTTATCAGTCCTTGAAAATTAATTAGGGTTTTTTTCAGAGCCAGACAGCACGGAGTAAAGTAAGTTCTGTGAAGAGTGAGTGCTTCATGACTTTAATAACAAGAAATAGAAATTTCATCTCAAGGATGAAAAAATCAGTTTTAGTTTGAGATCAGTCCAAGTTACTATTTACGGCTTCTGAGTGAACCTCAAAAGAGTTGAAGTTCCAGAAATCAGATTTATTTTCAAAAATATTGCATTCAGAAATCAAGATTTTGCTTGAGTGAAGAATGCATAAACTATAACCACGGAACTAAAACACTACTAAGAACTCTGGAGACTGACTATCAAGAGGATCAGTGACTATCTTCAAACTGTCTTCTTTAGGTAGCTCACATAGTCACTACAGCTCTGAAAGACCAAGTGCCTAGCCCTGGACCAGCCCTCATTCTCCACACTCTTTTTTTCAAATCCAGCTAAAAATTTTAAAGCCAAAAGATGAAATGAGATCATCTAGTCATCTGCAGCATATCAAAGTCAATTGGATTTACAGTATTCCTTCTTATATTGACTGTAATAATTTGCATTTGGCTAAAATCTAACCTCTATCTAAAATGTATCTTCTAAAAAATGTATGCTCAGTCTTAATTTAATGACATCTACAGATGGAGAATCTGCTTGGCAGTTTCCTCCCATGATTAATCACTTTCTCTGTGCTCTACTTCTCTTTAGCATCTGGCTGGCACTAACTACCAGCCGCTGGTTTTTGTTATGCATCTCCTTGCTGAACATCGTATTTTCTTCCTTGGAATAGTGTTGTCCACTGCCATTAAGTGCATCCTCTATCTTTTCTGTGATAAGTCGATAAGTGCAAGCTCTTTAAATTTAAACGGTGGGGAATTTTCCAGTTTTCAAATCAATTCTGTGGCTCTTCCTAAACCCTTGTCAGTTTTTCAAACTGTCTAGAAGCATGCTGTCTTAGCTTCCTCAGTGCCTGTGAGCTATCTATTAGCCATCTGCTTAGACATCTTGGAACCGTATCAGAGTTCTTTACCATGACACTGTCCTTGGGAACTGGGAAATCATATTCTACTTCAAGACCATCACTTCCCAAGACTCAAATCACCTCACCTTCATCCTCCAAGATTTAATTTTAAAAACAAACTTCAGCATTTCTCAGGTTCAACATCATAATGTACCCAGTTTACCAGCCAAACTAGAGTAACTGCTCTTACCATTATTTCTCACCCCACTCTTCCGTGTCACACCACTTCCAAAAGGATATTTCACACTGACAATTGTTTTTTTTCAGAGCAGTTAGTCATCTAGTTTAAATCCATGTATAACTGACACTCTGTACTGCTGCACAGTTCTTTAGTTAGATACAAGGAGGTATTCACTTACCCACATTACCACACTAAAGAGCTATATTTGCCATTTTCAAACACAGTTATAATGTTATCACACAAACTTGTTTACTTTTATGAGACTTGTTATCTAAAAAGTGATGTTGACTACCATTAATTATGCCCTTAGCTTTAAATACTTTATGAACTTAATCCAGCCTCATTTTTTCCATTATTTTTCTGCACCTGGTGACACATTAATTTTACATTCACACAGTATCAACAGTCTCAGATATTCAGAAGGATATCTTCCAAGGATTCCTATATTTAATAAATATTAATACTGTCAGTCCAGAGGCATCCTTAGAAGTGCAGACATCTTTAACGTATTCTTTTTCAACTAATGAGCCAGAAAATACCTCATTCTGCTACATTATACTTGTTTCTGTGCAAACACTCATATTTTTTGAATACTTATGTCTTCTCTGTCTCCCTGTTAATGATTTTGTCATTTCCTGTTAAGAATAGGCTATATGTTTGGTTTTGCCTCTTGAATAATTTCTTTCCTTTCCTACTCTTGCTGTGGTTTCCTGTGTTCCTAATATATATTTTAAACTTTGACTGTGATTTCATAAAAGAAAGCGGTTTCTTCAGTGTCTTTATCTTCCCTTGTTAATTTTCTCCATAAAATTCCACACTTCTCTGTTTAATATCCTTCTTTCTGGACTATAATTTTTTAGAGAATACATGGAGGGTATATAGATAGAAATACATGCTTTCACATTAGCCGAAGATGATTGGTGCAATGAAAGGAAGTGACAATCACTTTGTAGGACCAGTTGTGTGTCTTTCCATCTGGGAGTAGTTATCAGCGATGGGAGAAAAGGTGTAGAGAAGAGAAGAAACACTTCTCTTTTTCATCCATTTCCTTCATATGCAGACTTTTCTCTGAGTCCAGGAGAGAACTTCCCATGACGCATGCTTCCTCTGGAGTTTTGAATCTTTCAGGTCCCAGTAGGCTTAGAGTAACTTCTTTTTCCTTCTTTATCAGAGACTGGCATCTTCCTGTACCTGAATCTAATAGAATTCTCACTCGAGTTCCCAAGCTGAAATTTTCTGAATATCACAAACAAATCAAGTGTTTAATTGCAGGCCGTACCTTTTATGGCACAAAAATATTCTACCACAGTTCAGAAGCTTGATAGGACACTTCCACAAAAAGCCTGTAGTTTACTCACACTGATAAGCTATTGATCTTTGTCTTCATCTGTGCACAGCTGAAATCTAGTCCAAGCCCCTCAGATTATGCCCATTACACTAGGGTACTTTTTTGTATTTCTTAATTGGAAATCACACAGTAATGACAGTTAAATTCTGTGTAAGCATCTTCTCTTAGGAACAATCAGTGATTTCAAAGCAGTCCTCTACTAGTAGAACTATGGTAAGACCATTCAAACATCTATAAAGATCCTATTGTCTTTGATTTGCTGCTTTTTTTGGTAAAAAGAATGGGTGTTTTCCTCATTCAACAGATGCTGAGGACAATAATAATAATAATACATTTCATTGTGCTTCATGATTTCTGCTGTGAATATTGTCCTTTCTTTGTTCAAGATAAGAGTTCAAGAATCGCCACACTTCTGAATAAATATTCACTTTGTCTAGAGCTGATGTATAAATCTCTCCTTTATATCATCTCTAAAAATACTGGTCTAATTTACTAAATTTGTGAATAGCAGATCACTGGAGAAAGTTTTGCCTAAAATGCAAAACTGCTAAAATATTTAAAAAGAATTGTAGCTTGATGTCTTCATGACATTACATAAAATTATGTGTGGATAATACTTTATAGAAACTATATTACAATATTCTGAATGTGTGCATAACTTAGTACTAGAATATGACTGATAACCTCTAGTCACACAGCTATCCTGATTTATTCTTGCCATTTGCTGCTGTTATTTAATCCCTGCCTGCCACATCCATCCTGGATTCGACAGGTTTTACTTTGAGGTTACAAAACAGTCAGAGATAGGTAGGACACAGCAAATTCAGGACATCACCAGAATATCTAACCTGCGGGCATGTCACAGCAGTGTGGAATACAGGGTGAAATATATATGATATAGGGTAAGAAAGCCTCCATATACCATCCCTGATTTTAGAAAACTGAAGGATCTTACTAAGAAACACATTTAAAGCAATACAGCTATAAGATTTTGCATGCCTGTGACTGTTCAAGTGCTTCTTAAATGGGTGTTCTGTAAAGAACCTGAGACTACAGGATCTAGGAATATCATAGTGCCTGTATTTAAATTTAATAATGCAGAGTTTTTTAATTATTCTGCATTGAGACTGGGAAACAATTGCAGTTCCATTTGGTGAATTGCCACCTTAGATGGCATTACAGTGGAGTACGGAAGCCTTGAGGTATTTTGACATATAGGTCATAGTTTCAAGTTTTTGTGACAGCAAATCTTACCATTTTATTAACACTGACTACACGTCGACTTTGGTGTGAATACCAGGGAGCTTCAGAGAAACCATTTTATATAATAATAGAAATGTAATATATATAATAAGAGAAACAATTTCACAAAAAGATGCCTGTGCAACATTCCAGCAGCTTTATTAACAAGTGGGTTAATGAATGTCATTTTGAACTCCTATTCGATGTTTAAGAGACAGTGTCAGGTTGAAAAAGTCAGTAACGTACTTGAACCAAAAGTACTAGGATAAACCCTCTTTTTCCAAGGAAAGTTCTTGCTATGCACTAATCTCCAAATTCTAGGTGCAATTCAACCTGTTGCTTCCCCACCAATGACAAGGCCTTTATTCACTGCTTTCTGCTCTAGTTGAGATCCTTTTGAGGGTGTTGAAATGCAAGAGAAAAAGATATGTGTCCAACTATAATAATTTTTAAAAGAACATTTATTTTTCTGATTTAATGAATGCAGTGAAAAAAAAAAAAGAGAAAGAATTTGCTAATTACCTGAGTAAAACATCATCACTTTCCATGAGTCAGTGTGTGAGAGTTCACAGAGGACTCAAGTTCTTCCCAGATTTTTCCATGGAAAATCTTTCACCCAGCCCTGAGAAAGATACTTATTTCCAGAGTTTCATCTCCCATCACTTAGTTCCCCACCTTTGATTGCAATCCCTTGTACTTTTATGCCTTATAAAAATTATAAGCACCTTGGGGCACAAAAAAGTCAGTTTAATTTGTCTGTAAAGCACCATTCTTCCCTAAGGCATTCAATGAATTATATACTATACAACTTTTTTTTTAAAGTATTACAAGACAAAATTCTTGTATTTCCATTCAAAAAGTACTGGATTTGTTGCAGAGACCACGTGTACAGTTCCTGCTCTAAAGCTCCCTCATATCCAGAAAGCATGTCCCATAGAACTGATGAGTCATGGGAAGGGGCCATTTGTCCTGGCTTTTCGGACACCCAATAACCCTGTCAGACCTATAAATTTTGATTGTAAGTACTTCAGGGTAAAAATCTGTCACTTTAATCTGTTGGGAAAGCACCATTCTTTCCTAAGGCGAGCTGTGAATTATACATGACACTTTAAAAAGGAGCTGTTTGCTGCTGTTGCTGCTCCCGCAAAACCTCCAGATTCTCAGACAAATGACCAAAGTACTCTTAACGTACTCAGGCTATATTTTTAGGCACAAGGAGAGGACATATCCTCTAAAATCCAGACTTATGACAAGTTAAATATTCAGTGTTACCAACTAAAAATTCAATCTCAGGTTATTTGGTACTTTATTTAGTGTCATGGTTGTGCAGACAAAGAATTGCAGTTCTCCCTTTAATTTCTTATAAAGAGCCTAAATCCTATTGAAAGCAAAGAGTTATATACTTAAATGCTTTTGCACATCCCAAGTTACTCTTCCCAGTTGCAAAGAAAACCCACCTTCAAAAACAGAAAAATCTGGAAGAGAAAAAAAACCCCAAAAACCCAAAAAACAACTACCTCCCCCAAAAAACCTAGAAAAAAGAAAGCATAAAAAATTAATCAATTTGAAAAAAAAATAATTAGCATAATGGTTTCTTATATTTCTTCAGTTTTCATATTTTTTTCAGTAACTATCACTCCATCACTTAAAAGTACACTGCCAAAACTGGGCATGAACATGGCATGCTGTTGAAATTTTCATAATGCACCAATGATAATGCTGGAACTTGTAGAAATTGGTTACTAGAACATCGTGTCTCTGTAGGTCTGTACATATGAATGTCTTCTAGAACACTGCTGGTTTTCTAAAGTGAGCTAATGACTGTTATGATTAATTATATTAATGGTTAGTTAATCATTATTAATTATATGGATGCAACATGGAAATGCAGAGTAAGGAGTGGTGCGTGTTGGAATATGTATAAAAATAGACACAAACAGACCCCAGAGCGAGCAGAAAGAAATCATCACCTTTATATCATTCTCCTCCTGGCAAAGAGAAGGAAGAAAGCCCCAAAGTTAACCTAGTTCTCCTGGTGAAGAACTTTGAATACTGATTACTCACCATGAAACCTTCCTTTCTTCTTGTTGAGGAGCACGGGAAGCACACCACCAGAGAAAGAGGTAGTTATTAGGAGGTTTGTGTATATCAGTTTAACCTGTATTACTACACTAATGGGATAGTAATGGGATAATTCAGATTGTATGTGCTGATACCATTGCACTTAGATTAATAATAAATCTTTGGTTAAACCATTAAAGCTTTAATATAAATTATGGTTTTATATAGAAGGTGTGTTTCTTTAGCCCAAATAAATTGTGCAGGTGTTTGTAACGGTTGTTGAATCTGGGTGCACTGATGTTCACATCCCATCTGCTTATCAACTCTCCCCGTTTTCATTATAAACCTTCAGAAAGGCTTGGATATCTTGTGCAAAGCTTGGGGTTGTTTACAATATTCTGAGAGCTGGAAGTATCAGTATTTGTATGAAACACGTGAGAATAAAGAATGAGGATCCATTTCATGAAAAGGCTTCTTACATTTAGCCTTGTTTTAGGAGCGGGCTGTCAAACAGCCATTGTCTGTTCAGATCAAACCCTTGGTAAACCTGCCATATAATTGCTAAAATATCATAAACTCATTGTTCCAATACAAATGAAAGAAACCATGGTGCTTCATTTGGCTAAGACAGTTCTCCAGAGCCCCAAAGGACAGAGCTTCCAGAGGAGAAGACACATCCATCTCCGTGGATAAAAAGCAGAAACATTTCCAGTTATACCCACATCCAGCCTCTACCCAAGGAGCAGCAGTGACCTAAAATAAACAGGTTAAAAGAACAGAGGACTGAAAAGCATCCTTGCTTTTAGATAAGATTTTAAGTATGGGAAGGATATAGAAACTGTCTGGCACAAAATATGGAAAGAGAAAGCGACGTGGGAAAGGAACCTGCATGCACTGGTGACACGAGTAGGCTGAGAACCAAGTCACCAGAAGTCACTGTCAGGGGAACTTTTTAATCTCATTCTTACTCATACATTTCTGAGACATGTTGCTAAGCTCCTTCTTTCCTGAATAATGTCAAATAAGGCAAATGTCTAAGTCAGGTGTTCAGTATTCCTGGGCAGAGACTCGAGAGTGGTCAGTTGTTTGTCGGCCAGAAACCTTGCTAATAGCAAATGGGTTACAGTTTGATTGCATTCTGTCATGCTGTCAGCTAATACAAAAGTTTACATTTCAGTTTGACAATTGGGCTGTAGCAGTAAATTATTTTAACATTCTTATTAAAATTCTGCATTTTCACATATATATAATTAGATGGAAAGTTCTGCTTTTTGACTCAAATTTTCTACGCTGGGTCTCAGCCCAAAGGTGAATATTTTAATTTATTTTCTTCTTGGTAAATGTGAGCAAAACCATCTCCTTTACCTATGCAAGGATTAAAAAATGTTCTGTATAAAGAAGTTAGATGTTTTATGTATGCGGAAAGCATCTGAACTTGAAAAGCTGAAACTTACCAGGTTGATACAGAGGATTAGTCTCCAGGCCAATTTGCAAAAATGAAGTATTAACAAAATAAAAGTCAAAATGTACTAAAAACAACTATGCAATGTGTTACTAAGTTACTTGTTGTAAATTCATTTATTAATTCTGACTTTACCAATTAATTTATAATCGTGTTGCTATTATAATGTATGACACTGATCTCACATAGCAGTACAGGTCTGCTTCGTATATTCTTTCATCAAAGTATTTTCTGGTTCCTAAGCATGTTCCTAAGTAAACTGTGAATTCCAGCAATGCTGTAAGTGCTCTAACTTCAATCATAATCTTTCCTCCATGAGAAAAGCAAATCTGAGTTTTCAATGGCTTTGCATCCCTTTTAGAGTGTTTTGACACCTATTTCTGGGCACCACTGTAGCCTTCCATCACAGAATTGTTAAATTCCAGCACAACACTGTGGGGTTTGGAAACTGCACAGATACAGAAAAAATTATTTGATAGCGCAGGTAGAAAATTAGCTTCCTATTCAAATGGGAAAGTGAGGATTTAAAAGAGATGATTCTCACCATCTTCCCTAAACGCAGAATTAAGATATCAACCAGAGCAGTGGCATCTGAAATACTGAGATTCTTTCGTAGTCAGTGGAGCACTGAATTTTGACACCTAAAGTTAAAACAGATTAATAACTAGCAGACAGAGAGCACCTAGTCCAAGAACAACATGTGCACAGACTTGGCAATAATGCATGGGATGTTTGTGGCCTACAGAAATCTGACCAAGGATCTCCTACACTTTAGCCAAAGGACTACTCATCCCTATTCTTCCACTTAACAACCTACCCCCTGGCTCCTCCAGCTCTACAGGATGTCCATGAAGACTGCTCTTTCTTCCCTGTGAGACTTACAGTAACCATGGCCTTGGGCAAGCAGACCTACCTGTCACCATGAAGAGGGCGTTCTTACCTTCTTTTCGCTTTCATTACACTTCCCATCTCTCTGAAACACATTGGCTCCTGAAGGTTTGCCTCAGGTAGAGGTCTTCCATGCATTGTTCTTGTCGACGTTGGGTTGTTTCTTAGGTAATATACAGTGCATGGAATACAAAAGACATAAGGCTACCATTGTTAAAGATGCCAACTATAAATGTGTCTCCACACAGAAATTTTCTGGCCTGAAATGTACACTTTCTCCCTAATGCATAGCTTAATATCTGTCTTTTTATCTTTTACTGGTCTTTACAGGACTCATTGAACAAATATACTGGGGCACAAGGACAAGCATCATGGGGTAAACTGAACTGTCCAGCCAGGTATGCATTGAGACAGATATAAACAAGGAAACAAGCTTTAGGTTCATAGAAGTCACCAGAAAATTCTATGTGCTTGAGTCAACATCACAAAACAACTTTTTGATGCCGCTAAAAATCACCTCACCATTTTTTCTAAAAGTGTCCTGCCTCCCAATCATCTGTTAATTCATTCTTGAATGTCTTCATTTCATTTACATAACACAGGCCTTGTCACAGTGTGAAGTTACCTAAAATAGTTATTATGTCTTTGGGCAAAAAAAAGAGGCAGACAGCAGCCGAAAGGAAAGACTGTGAACATGGAGATCTCCAACTGAGACAGAGATTATATGTCTGGTCTCCTAAATACCCAAAGTGAGACTAGACGAAAGCAGTGGCGTTTTGAGACCTCCCTTCCATCAATACTGAGTTTACCCCAGTGGGTTTAATTTCACTGTCACCATTGTTGGTGGAAGTAGACTGGAACATTCACATTCTTGACTCTATTTCTGACAATGATTTTTCCAAGGTTATGCATTATAAGTAGTTTCAAAAGCAGATTTTAGTTTTTTATGCCTTGATTTCATGTTGTTCATACAACGGTCTGCAGGCAGATGCATGAAATTCTGTCTGCCTATTATTTTATAACTATATATTACACATGTATATAATACAAACAATAAACACATATTAACGCTTTAGAAAAAGCTGCCTTTAGTCGTTCTCTTTTCCCAGAACTGAAGTACAGCTAATAACTCTTGCCTTTCTCACAAAGGTATCATAAGACTTAATTAATTAATGTTTGTAAAGTACTTTGAGATCCCTGTATTATTAAATGTCCTGCTAGTCCACTTCTCTTAGTGACTCAATACTGCCAGAAGCTGTGTCTCCTGCCAATTACCGACAGGCAGGCAGCCAAAAGAGCAGTGACAGATACAGAACCAGCACCAGGAAAGCTCCAACAAGGAAATTTATTGAAATATACAATCCAGAGCGAGGGACAGGAAGGGAAAGACAAAACTGAGGACGAGGGAGGAGCTAAGCCCTCTTTCACCCTGCAGATGGCCTTGTTCTCTAACACCTTTCTCCTCTTGCTTGCCCTTTTTCTCTGAGATTTATTGGGAAATTTTAATCCCTTTCCTTCCACCTTCAGCATCAGGATGCTGTCAGGGGCCCTTTTGGGGAGCTGAGCAGGATGCTATTAGTTAGACTCACTGGCGTTTAAATCCCAGCTTTGCCACTTGCTTGCTGGAGGGGCTCTTTCTCTTTCCTACTCTGTATTCACCTACACCAACTCCAAAGCTCACTGAAGTCATTGACAGTCTATCCCTTGATTACAGAGGATTAGGCCTCTGTGTGCTCCATGGTGTTGTTAAAATTAATTCAATAATGTCTGTAGATCCCTCTGGGGAAAAAAAAAAAAAGGAAAAAAAGAAATAAATTGCTATGCAAGGAGAAACTGGCATTGCAATTTCCTGGAGAGCTGATTGGAGATTTGGGTTTTTGGTCACCAAGCAAGCTCAATGCCAGTGCAGGGCGCTCTGCCAGTCCCAGGGCACCGGAGGAAGAGTCGCGATCTCATTTCAGTCAACAGAGTTTTGAATTTGTTTCATCAAAGTACCTTGACAAATGCATTATTGTTTATGGACCGCTGGTTACGTGTCCAGCCGTAGACAAGACAGGTAGTAGGACAGGGCTCATCCCCCAGCACATCCTAATGAGGCTGCTCTGCCTGCAGCTCCCCGTGGCCAGGTGCTGTACTTGGACGGAGTCCCACTGGGATTCTTTGGGGGTGCAGACACAAACAGTCAGTCGCAAAAATCACAGTTTAATAATAATCTTTGCTGGAGAAAGCTAGCAATGAGTATCAAAGGTAAATGATACATTGCTTTGCTGATGATGAAGGATTTCCACATACCACTCTAACCTGTAAATACAACGGTATATTACTGTGCCAGCTTTTGCCAAAACCCTCAACATTCAAACTTTTGGGTACAGGTGTTCAACTATCTCAAAAACAACCACCACAAAACAATTTGAAAAGGCTACCGAGACTGCAAACTTTCAGAGACCATGCCCACACAGTTGTGGCATCAGCAGGCAGCACAGCAGGGCCCCAGATCCGTCTTGGCCACCAGCCTCCACTCATACAGAAGTCACATTGCTTCTTTCTGCAGAACTGTCACTTCTCCCTGCAAAGCTGTCACTGACTGCTGCTGCTCCTCGAAGCACCTCAAAGGCTGTCGGGAAGCAGACTGGCAAGGATGTTACCTGCCCGTTTGCCCAGGAAAGTGAGCGGCATGGGTTCCCCTGCAGGTTTAAACCTGTCCAGAGAAAGGACAAGTGACCGTCACCTCCTCTGGATCCTTCAAACATCACAGCATGGATTACTTGGTCTCGGCAGACTCCGGAAAGCCCTTGTCATCCATCAGAAGCGGCCTCATCCTTCCCCACATGCCAAGCGGTGCTGTTGTTTTGTACTGAACAGCTTCCATCAGAGTGCACAATTTCTCATCCTGTCTGACTCTGCTGATCATTCTTGTAATTAAGTCTCTTCTGATTCTCTTTGGCAGCCCACCATCTGCACAAGCAGGCACACCTGGAAAGCGGTTTTCCTTTGGTTTTGCTATCCTTGATTAAACTCTGCTTTAAAGCAGAGAACCTTAATCAAAAGAATTGCCTGACTGGAGGTAGCTGCGCCTGTCTCACTTTTGTCACAGATTTCCTCTGAAGGCTGCAGGATTTGGATTTGCATAACAATTTAAAAAAAAAAAAAGGTGGAGGGGTAATAGTTTCAGACGATTTCGCCATTAGGAAAAAAAAATCCAATGGAATGAATTAAAGAGGAAAATAATAGGATACCATAGAAATGTCATAAGTTTCAGTAGTAATGACTATAAAATCCTTTAGAATTTATGAGAAAAAATATTTGCGTTTTATAGTATTCTTTTATAACTCACAATAATCTCATTCCTGAGTGGGTTCAAGGAAATCTAAAAGGAAATATCCATCTTTTAATCAAGAGCAAGTTTAAATTGATACTACCCCCATAATTTTAGGAACTGGCGGCCAAGTCATTGCTGCACCTTTGATATGTCACAAAATAGCTTGGCAGCATGAGAAAATAAAAGAGAGAGAGGGATCTTTTATACTCTGTTGTCTTTGGCGGGGGG
>JAOXNO010000013.1:27986383-27996705 GCA_028565335.1 Limnodromus scolopaceus
CAACCTGGTCTGGTGGGAGGTGTCCCTGCCCATGGCAAGGGGGTTGGAACTTGATGATCTTTAAGGTCCCTTCCAACCCAAGCCATTTTATGATTCTTAGCCAGGGAGATAATAAACATGAAGTCTCTGTGGTCATCTTACTTCATCAATGAGTGGTGAAAAAACAGCTAAGGATTTAGCTTTGATTTTCTATTATCAAGAAGAATAGTTTACCTTCACACACAAATGCATTTTCTCATGCTTGACCTGTGCTTCCAAGAAAAAGCATTGAAGATTAACGTTCTTACTTTGAATAGTGGTAGAACTGTGTAGAAGATGCCAGCAAATGGTTGCACGTTTTGAGAAAGGATGGAGCTTTGAGCAAGGATAGAGACTGCAAACATCTTGTGTAGATAGCACAGCACAATGAAGCACAGCAGGACAAGTGGTTGCTAAATCCAGTCTCTGAAACAGGAGAGTAACAGAATGGTACAGCACAGCTCAGCCTATGCAGATACACCAGCACGTTTTCTGAAGTTAAGAATAAAAATTATTTCCTGACAGCTGTTTTCTTGATTGATGAGCATATTCTTCATCATCACATGTTCTGCTAATATGTATTCCTACAGATACATTTGCCAAAAATTGTACAACAGAAATATAGGTCAATTCTGTTCCCATGGAAATTATTAGAATGAAGATCAATACCTAACTTAAAAATTAGTTGTTATTATACTGGTAGAAGGCTGGAGTAATTGAGCTTACATTTTTATTTGTGAACTGTTGGGAACTTGCATCCTCAAAATTATCAAAAGAATTGGATTTCTTGTCCTGACCTGAAGTCAATGGTCTTCATAAGAGCAGGTAAGGCATAGTATACTCTTGTAGCATGTTAAGGGCATTTTGCTTTCCCTGGAGAGTATCACCAAACAAAACCTGTAGGCACAGACTGAAGCCTGGCAGCAAAGAAACTGAACAGAATTCAACAGCCAAGGCCTTTACTCATCCTTGGCAGCCTGTTGGGTTTACTCTTAAGAATTCTATATTGCGGGCAACCCATTTTCCTCGTCTCCAGATCTTTCATGGCACCTGCTGCAGTGAGTCACTTACCATTCCCCAGAATTTTTTGTAACACTTGAAAACAGCACAGGTTAGAGAAAGTATCCTGCCCATTTCTGTACCCTAAGAGTCTCTCACCTGAAAATAAACATATTTCCCCCAGCCAATTATGTCATTTCTGAAATGCTGAGAAGAGAAAATGCGGAGATGCTACTAATGCTACTGTTCTATCCAGGAAGAAAAGGGAGAGAAAAAAACCCCACTTGATTTTGCAGAAATGCAGCACATCAAAAATTTCTGTGAATTATATTCAGCTTGAAGGGGCAGGAGCAGAGCGGTTTCTGTCCTGTACACAAGTCAGTAATTAAACAACTGGCTATAAACAGCGGTGCTTGCTACATCTCTAACTCAATTCCACTCTTTCTGGGTAGCGCGCCTTTTCATTTGGGTTTATTTATTTTTAATTCACAGCACATTTCTGTTCTGCCTCTGGTTCAAGGATACGACTGCTGCAGGTACACTGTGGCACTCTAGATGTTGGTTAAGCCAAGCTGATTTATGGAGCAGCTTTCCTTTTCCCTTCCCACTGCTTGTAATGTCATATGAAAAGGAAATATAAAGCAGAGTCATAAAATAATTGATTCACTGACATGTACTAGCAAAAGAACTCACAGTTCAAAAAGGCAGAGGAGCAGAACAGATGATTGTCACATCTAACAGTGACAAATGCCATTTAACTGTTGGGAAATGAAGTTAATATCGAGTGTTACTTTCACAGCAGATGAGGAATATGACAATGCCAATGGGTTGTCTTCTGCTGAATCCCTTAATCCATTTCGTGCCTCTCGACTGACACTTTGTTTTGAGCTAATGGGAGAAAGCTGATACTAAAGTTTTTCTTTTATGTTGGTGGTGGTTTGGTGGAGTTTTTTAAGCAATCAAAGATTCCATTGTTCGTCTTTTCTTCAGAGATTCAGCACTCCAGATGGCTCTGTCATACTTTCAGTGCTTGCATAGTGGGAAGTAAATGGCTTTAGAATTTGCACGCCACAGAGGGCACTGGATGGCTTTCAGATTTAGTCCACAGGATTATATTTTATGGCACGGTCTGAGATTGTGTGCAGAGAACGGCATTCAAACCAAATGATGAATAATAAACAAATTCACAGCAGAAATTAATCAGACCACTGGCTTTTGGGATCAGCAACAAGTTCCACTGGGTCCTTCATCATCTGAGTTAAATGGTCATCTTCATTCCAAACCTGAATTATTTCAGAAATCTGAAGATACCAAGCAGATGTTGCATTATCCTGTTTTCTAACAACGACCTCCATTAATGCCACCTGCATGGTGGCAAGTCACACTCCAGTGGCCTTGCTTGTTTTTCTCCTGCCCTGTCTTGAGGAGAAATTCAGCAGTCGTTTGTGTTTCATCCACTGAACACCACTCCACTGTACACAAAGTGCGCATCATTCCCAGTTGCAGCTGCCTCTATCGGGATACCAAACTCATCAGCACAACCACCTGCTTACTTTAAAAGCAAAACTGTGACACAGAACAAGCTAGAAATTAGCTAGGATCAGCTAAAAATTAGTTTTTCCTGTCTTGCAAGCAAGTATGACCGTGATGATCCTAACTGGTGGCGCACGAGCACTAGAGAGCTCCTTGCCAAATACAGAATGCAAAATTACTGCTTACTTAAAATGAAACCACATGTCATAGGATGGGACAAATTGCCTTTTTGTGATACTTCTGACCTGCTCGTATGTCTACCAGCATCCTCCTTTTTAAGCTTTTAATCAAATCCCAACATGGTGTTCCTTAATATCACCACCTTGCAAAAAATGATACCATGCTTTGCTGCTCCTTCTGGCCTATACCCAAATTAGAGCTGCCTGCTCAAACTTCTGAGTATTTCATATGTCTTACAAATTTAATCTGATGCTCCAAGCTGTTCTCTGTGGACATAAGATCTGTCTGTACTGAACAGGCTGGAGGACCAGGATTCTTTCTAGGATAGAAACCAGATACAAACGGTTTAATATATTCTTCCGATGTATTCATAATTCATTTTTACCACAAATTTCTTCTATCAAATATGGTGGTTCCTAGATTCCATTCATCTAAATAACTGTTAATAGTTTAGTCAGCGTCCACTTCCTACGTTTCTCTCCTTGGAAGATATGCAGAAGGGTGATGAATCACTGGTAATACAATTGAATTATGGGAAATTTTTAAAAAAATCATTAATAGAACTAACACAAGCCGCAATTTATGAAAATTTTCAAGAATAACAAAGTTTGAGAGAAATCACTATTATATTAATAGGAATTTTTAAATATTTTTAAGTAATAAAAAGTATCAGTCTGAGAATCAAAGTTAAGTACAAAATCTGCATTCCTTTATAAAGCATAGTAGGAGTTTTTCTTTTAGCTTTTGTCCAACTTGAATTGCGTATAAGGAGTCTATTTCAATTTAAGATGAAGGTTTGTGTTCTGCTTTTATTCTCTATAACAATCACTGCCATGTTAAGTGCACTTAGATTTTGGCATATACTAGGGTTTATGTCTCAGAAATTAAACCCTTTTAATAAAACAAAAATGATTGGAAAATTTAAAGACATTCAGAGAATTGCTATAAATCTTTGTATGAAATCACAGTGAAATTTGAATGATATTCCATTTCTTACGCCCTCTTCCTCTGGTAAAACTCCATTTCTGAAAAGCTGCCCTTGAAAGCACCACTTAATATCTCTGACTTCTAATCTACTCCCTGTTCTATTAAAAACTGGGCAACTTTTTTTTCTCATTTTATCCTAAGAAACATTGGGCACTGTGATGTATCTGTATAAGTAGTTTCCAATCAAGATCCAAAATAATTTCTACTGATGGGTTTTCATCAGCGTCAGTAAGAGTGTAGGCACATAAATACATATATATATATATATTGGGAATATATATACTTTGATGTCATATTTTGCCATTACACTTTATATTTCTTTCATTCCCAAATTTTTTTAACTCCTATGAAGAATATTCTTTAGGACATCTTATGTTTTCAATACAAGAACATTTAGACCAATTGCAAAACCTCACGAGATCCTTAAGATGTACAATGTCAATAGCCAGCGATAAGAGCTGGCATCTGGCCAGGCTGCTCCACAAACAGCACAGATTAGATGCAGATCAATGTACAATAAATGTCTCCTTGTCCTGATATGTAGTCAGTGCCCTCCCTGTGTGTAAACCAAACACCTGTCTTAGCATCTTGATCCCACTTGTTTTATTTTAGTCCTAATGAGAAAGTGAAATGTGTATGATACTACTTCAGTTTCCATCATTTTTTCTCCTTCGTGATATCTCAAGTCTAAGCAGATGACAAGGAATTGTGAAAGGGCATCATGAGGTTTCTTAAAGCAGTATCCTTCAAAAGCCGGCCTTCAGCTAATGTCTGGCAGCTCAATCAATAGGAGATTGCATCAAGAACCTATTTCCTGCAGGAGGTCAGTAGAAATGTCTGCTCTGAATGGCTAACTAAAAACTTCTACTTACCTCATTACGTGCAGAAACACACTAATTATGATTTTATATCTTCATTGACTGGTGGAATGATGATCAAAACTCTAACTGTACCAGCTCAGAACTTCCAGCAACACCTCATTTCTCCCCTACACATGCACAATTTTTTGTTTTCCCTTTCTGCCATAAAAGAGATATCATAGTGGTTTTTAAAGCACTAGTATTTCATCTTCAGATGATCACTGTCAGTTCATACACATATTGGTCTGGTCAGCATCTAGCTAAAGTAACAGGGGCCTGATCCAGCTCTCCCTAAAAATCTATGTCAGACTCACTGATCTCAGTGGTAGCCAGATCAAGCCTCAGACACACCAGGGGAGATATTTTCTGAAGCACAAAGGACAGTGAGACATATGAGTCCTAATTGCTATTCACTACCTTGAAAACCTGTCCTAATACTTCTTTCCCAGTGTGAAATAAAAATATGGATCAGGGAAATGTAAAAAAGCCGTTACATCCCTGGTCATACGGAATTGCTGGCTGGTTTTTTATCTTGACCTGAAGTTGCTATAAAAGTACTTTGAAAATTTCTACTGTCCCATTTAAGCTAGCTGGAACTGAGACTTTCATTTAATGACTTCTGTAGAGAAGAAAATTCAGACATAAAGCAAAAAAATATGTGAAAGAAGCATTTTTTTAAAAAAATAATACAAACCAATACAGTTTAGTCACACGTCATCTTTTCATACCAGGCTCCCTCCAAATATGCAATGCTTTTATTTAGCTACAGATTGAGTAGATTGGGTTATCGAGAAAAGAGAGTGGAAAAGAAATTTTTCTAATTATCATTAAAGCACTTCCCCACCTTTTTTCATGGTTTCCACACCTCTAATTCCTGTAATTTCTGTTTGGCTTTATAGTAAGTGTACAAACGTATCCTTGACCTCAATGGGTTGTGACACTGTAGCTTAATTATAAAAGGCAAGCTCCTTTTTTGCTTGATAGCTAGAGGTTCAGGTCTTTGGCTTGGAAGGTCATTTGTCTTCTCTACAGTAAAAGAAGAGTGGATAATCTCAGTTTGTTTAATTATGTTTTCTGCTTCATCTTGCCTCTGCCCAAATATTTCTTATAAAAGAAACATGCATTTTTCATGTGCCATCAAGGACATTCATTTTGAACTGCACTATTATTAATCTGCGAAGAGAGAGCTACCACAAATTTTTTTTCTTCAATTACATGCTTAGAGAATAATTCCACCCGACCAAAAATAATTATTTAGTGGCCTCATGGCGATCTGTGGATTTTCTGCTTGTTGGAGAAATGTACTTGCTTAAAAAATTCAGAAATTTGGCTGTTGGTGTGCATTTGTAATGCCTCCTGAAAACATTGGAAGTGCCAGTGGATTTACATAGCCAGAAATGATCCAGTAATGGTGTCACGCTTATGAAGCAATAAGGTTGGCCATTGGAAATTGATTCTAGAGATGATAATGGAATAACAAGTACAAAACTTAAAGACTATCTCTAGTAGGATTTAGGTGCTTAATCTTTAGGATTCATCTCACCAAATCTTAGGCATTTACAATATAGACGTCTGAATTACTTTATAGTCTATAGATAAATAGTCAGTTCTCAGTCTAGTTAACTTTGTACTCTTGTGGATATCTAAAACAGGTCAAATAACGAACTGTTTGACCACTGTCCATTTTTTTTAATAGTGAATTTTGGTCCAAATTGCAGTGCCTAAATATTAATAAAATGAGGCCTTTAGTGGAAAGGAAAAGTCATTGTGGGTCCCAGGGGTTCTTCTTGTCCTACCATGAATTCTGAAGAACTACCACAGATTCAGAAGAATTGTCATCTTCGTACCTACAAAATGCACCAGCAGCCCGCTGTTGTCCTTGCTTTTCCATCTAATTAGGAAAAACATTTTCCTACAACATTTGATTCATGGTCCTGTAGCCCAGTCCACAGGAGTTTAGGTCATGAAAGTGAAAGCAATCAGAAAGGAAAAAGAACTAATGGCAACAGTGGCATAAGGTCCTATACTCATTCACCCAGCTTTTCTTTTTATCAGTATTAATATTATGCATTCAATAAAGTGACATCGTTCCACTTCACTAATGAAGCCGTGACTGTGTGAACTCTGTTATATAGGAATAGCAATAATTCTGAGTAACAGTTCTCAGGCAGTTATTTCATGCAGTATTTAAATTAAGGGAGAAGCACTGTGATTATTGTTCAGATGTAACAAAATGCATTTCATTTTGGTCTCAATCACCCCTCAATTAACAGAGGATGCAGCAGATAGGAAATAATTGCACTTACTTTGTCTGTTTTATGTTAATGCCATTATAATAATTATATTACTGGGATTTAAAAAAAAAAAAACTTAAAAAAATATCAAATGTGATGGTGAAATTCAAGCATAGAGACTACTTATCACTGAGTAAAAGATATTATGGAGTAACAGAACAATGATGTGCCTTTGTGAGTTAATTTTGTATAACTCATAAGAGCATTTGAAACCAGTCCAAAAATTGAACTACTGAGAATTTATATCCTGCATCTGTAAACTACCACTTAGGAACTCTGCCCTGTGCAAAGTCTGCTACCTGCCTGGGCCCTGGGCCTTTTAAAAACAGAAAAGAACTTTTCCTTTGTCAAAGCAAATTCTGGAAGAAAGGGTCAAATCACAGCCAAGGAACTATGGATTTTGCACTGTGTTGTAACGCATCAAATTGCCCAGACTTAACCTGACTTTCAGGAGAGATACCTTCTGGATAACTAACAGAGAATCACAACTTTTGAAAATAACACCTTTTTTCTGCTAATGAATAACAGTGGTACCCATGCTGACTTCTGAACACCAGTTCTCCCCTTACATTTGTGGGTGTTCTTTTGTTGGAAAACACAGTATTGACAATAGCACTGCTAATACTGACTTCAATATCACTGTTTCACCACAGTTAAATTAGTATTTTATTCAATGTCACAATACAGTAACAAGTTCCCAATAAAAATATCTTCTGACACATACAGAAGGCAACAGCTCAGAGCACACTTTTTCATACCAGAGGTTTATACAATTATCAGCTTAAGCTCTAATTGGATTTAACTAATTGGTAAACAGGATTTTTATTCATTAGTTTTATACATGTATCAGTTCCTCATTTAAGGTTTAATTTAAAATCAATATAAGCAACTGCTTGGCTGAGATTCGTAAAAAAACTACAAAACTCAGTGAAAAACCTTGACAAATCACAGCAATTTCTTCTCTGGTATTTTTACAGATGCCTGTGTTAACCCTGATTACTTCTATATACCTGCATAATAATATTAGATAAAATATACATGTCTAAGATATCATCCTATGGATTTGGCTATTAAAATGAAAAGAAATGTAAGAGCCCTTTAATATAACATTTACCAAGTCTTACATACAGTCCATACAAATCCGAGAGAAGAACCATACCAATCTGAAAAGTAGTTAAATTCATTAAAAAAATGAAGGTATAAGAAACAAATCATCGTATTGCTATAAACCAGTCCTGTGGTTTTACAAAAGAATATGGAAAAGTGTTTAAATTCTATAGCTACTTAAAAGAATAATTATGGCTATGAATATATGATCATTCACAAAGCATCAGTTAATTTCCTTAAGCAGAAGTAATGCTATTAGAGATATGGGATATTGAAACATGAACTAAGCCCACAAATTTCCATAAAACCCAAAGATAATGCAACACTACTTTGGTATTATTTTAGAAAGCTTTTCAGATTTGTCTTTACTGCATTTATAACCAGGAGCAGTAGAAATGAAAGGCACTATGAAAGCATAGGTGGCACAGTCTCTTCTATACATTCTAAGACCTGCATATTTATTTAGAAAGAATCTGGTTGTAATAACAGATGTTCTGATCGTACTCCTGGCTGGACTTTTTGCTAAAGCCCATATGCACTAGCAGAGAAGATGTTTTGTTATAACAACTTATCAGCAACATAAATTGTCCAACAATTCCCACTCATCATTGTCCTGAATATTCCTTTTCCAATAAATCTATCTATGAGTGAACACGTTTAGAGAAGACACTGATTCCAGTCTACCATATATACATGTGTGGGATGAAAAGAAACCTCATGGCAGTGACAAGAGCAATGCTGGTAATTGCCAAATATAAATAGAAACATGAAAATTATGAAAGAAATAAAGAATAAAAATGTACACTTGTAAGATAAGAAAAAAGGTTGGCGTAAAGTGGCAAAAGGAACGACAGGAGAGATGAAACACGTGTAAAGAAGGAAATCTAATGTAAATTGTTAGAGATAAGGATGAAAAACACAGGAAAAAAAAAAAAAAGAAACACTCAAAAAACCCTGAAGACTACATTTCTCAAAACCATCCAATAATTTTAGTAAATACGTAGACAATTTTCATAATTTTCATATAAAAATGAATGCAGTTTTCATCTGACAGATGTCCAAATTATAGTGTTTAATCATCTGTTCTCTATTACAAATGTCTCCTGCAAGTGCACTGGTGGGAAGGGAAACAGTTGTTTGGCTTGCATAAGCTGTACTTTTCTTTAACTCTTGTCTTTGCACAATGATTTTGGCCCCTGTGGCTCAAAAAGTTTGGAAATGTTCTTTCATAGCACTGAGAAATATCTTAGACACCTGCCCAGTCATTTTACTGGGATATCAAGGGTGTGGGATAAATGCCAGCACTAGATAAACACAGTTTTTCCATCTCCTTTTCCTTAGGTTCCTACAACTTGTCCTTTAGTCAATTGTTTCTAATCCTGAAGTACACAGAAGTTAATTCGAGTGTTTTCTGATGGACTTCCTGGTTAAAGACCAATTAATCCCTGTAAAATTCTTATGAATAATTAGACTCCTATTCACTAAGCTTTTGCTGATGAAGTTCTAGATTCTGCTGAAACCCAGCTGCCTTCAGCTTCACTCAGCTCTTTTAAAGAGGTTTCCAATTGCATATGGTTTTAGCACTTCTTTACCTTCCCCTGTTCTTACATGACAGACTTCTCCAGAGGGCAGCCCTCTTGGGCAAGATAATTTACTATGGTCAAGACAGTGATAATGTTCACCCGTATCACTTGAAGATTAAGCAAATAAAAATTCCATGGGTTTATGTCATGTTCTCCTCTTGTGCAAGTCCATCAGCTGCCCGGGAACCTCCACTCTAAGTAGCTGTTACAACTACAGTTTCAATAGGAAAGGACTCATTCTGCTTAACACTTACACTACCTCAAATCCCAAGTAATTCCACAGAAGTCGGTGGATTTGCTCTGAATTTAATCCACTGCAGCTGAAAACAGAATTTGGCCCTTTGATTCCCACTGCAATTACTCAATTGTTGAAAGATTTACTCTGTGGGGTATACTCTGTACCACTAACACTCTGCAGCACACTTGTTGATCCACTTACCGGCAGAGTAAGCGCTTTACATTTGACACAACTGAAACTTCTGTAAAAATAGATTGTAAAAAATTCCCAGCTGAGCTCTAATATCAATTTTCAGGAAGCAAAAATACAGCCAGTCAGACACCCAGTCAGACTAGTTGAAATGAAGGTAGTTTAGTGCACAACGGTTTGTAATACACAGAATACTCTGTCTGCACCATTCTAAATGGATAACATGAAGATTTGATATCAAACCTAAAAATTACTTTTGCTAAATGGGAAAACGGGGCGGGGGGGGGGGGGAATTCAAACACGGTTGGGAAGGGCCCCGCAGCAATTCTTCATC
>JAOXNO010000013.1:28002549-28016720 GCA_028565335.1 Limnodromus scolopaceus
AACCCCAGTTCCCTCAGCCTCTCCTCATAAGACTTATTCTCCAGACCCCTCACCATCTTTGTCGCCCTTCTCTGGACAAATTTCATCCATTATACTAAGTTTCATAAAAACCCTAATTATACTATAATTTCTAAGAAAAAATGTGAAAGATAACAACTTTTTAAATCCTCTTTTTTTTTTATTTTGACTTTGGGATAAAATAAAACATGTTGTGGTCATGAAAAAGAATCATGAGGATGCTGGGAAACCAACAGAAAGCAATCTGTGTGTTCATTATATTAGGCAGATAAGGCATTCCAGAGACCACTGTGTTATGTATTACAGTCTCCTTAAGAGCTTTGGTTCTATGCTTTAGGACAATGAAGGAAAAGGGATGTTTCAGTATTGAATTAAGCACAAGTAAAATGGTGAATAACGGAAGAAAAATCCATATTAATCTTTATGCTAGAAAAGAAAATCACATGAAGTTATAAAAGTAACAAAAGAATCAGAGAAGGGCTGGTTTTATGGGTTAGGGATATTAGTTATGTACTCATCATGACCTCTTATGCATGATATGTAAGAGGCTTTATAATTCACAAAGACTTGGCCAAGTTCTACACTAAAAACATTTGCTAAAAATATTGATTGCAGAGTCAATCAACTGCATTATTCTTCACTTCTCGGTCAGCCTTGGGTACCTCTGTTGTGACATGCCTTAGGGATTTTCTGTTCCAAACGCCTGTTTAACTGTTCAATGGAGGAACAATATAAGATCGAGATGATTTGAAGTGGGATTCATCTCACCTAGCTTTAGATATTCAGAAGTTAGACATCTAAGCCTGAACTGGAGAGAAATAGGCACCTCTAGAGGGCAATTCATTTGACCTATCTCAGATGCCTATTTTAGTCAAAGATGAATCACCCTCCAGAGACGCCCAGATTTCTCTATTGACTATAAAGGGAGCTCAGGGCAAGCAGTTCAGTGCTAGACTTCTGACTTTCAGACATGTAATTTAGAAGAGATATATCCCACTCACTGTAGTGGTAAGGTTCAGTTTCCACACTTAATCACTCATGCTGTTTTCAGATTCATAAAATAACCAAGAACTCCTCTCGAAGTATTCCCTATTTGCTCTTTTTCATTTCTATTTTGGGTTGCAAAATAGCACTTACTGCCTTTAATTTTCATTCATTTTCTCATTAAAGATATTCGCTCATAGCAAGTTCATTGTAACATCCCTATATTTCATCTTCCAAAACAAATGTCTCGGTGATAATAGCCAAAGCATGTTAGAAAACTACTGTGCTTCATCCAGCTGTTATTATTTCTTAGGATTTTCTTTTCACTTCTGAGATGTCTGAAGCCTCACTTGTTAGGTCTCTATAATGGAAATAAATTAATGGTCTTTCTCTATTTAGTCACTGATTTAGTAAGATTATTTGGTCAGAATTGCATATGATATGAATTAAATCCTTATAACTGACCCTAACCATTCAGAAAACAAGAACTAGTCCTTGAATTGGATTTCAATTTCTTCTGATCTAGAGGCCTGACATTCTTCTCAGATGGATTTTATACTAGTGTAATTCCATTGACTCCAGTAAAATCTTTAGAGATGTAACAGAAGTGAGAGAAAAAGTATCCCTAGGCTTTTGCTAGATGAGGAGTGGTTAGAGATGTTTAAATTATTTATCTATATATACCCAATTTAAAAAATTAATTAAATAATTTTATTAAAGAGCAATTAGGTTTGATTCCAAAAAATGTAGGGCTTTCAACAGCTGTTTGCTAATACTAACACAGATTTGTAATGTTCTTTTCTCTTTGATCAGTGGAAAAAGTCTTGGTTAATCAACTGTTTCACTGAGCTGTCAACTGATACAAACAGCAGCTTGTGTTCCCTGAGAGTTTAAATGCAAGGTTTTTTTAAGAAGCATTCAGTATGTCTTGGAATTCTTACACAAATC
Organism: Limnodromus scolopaceus; assembly: GCA_028565335.1. Taxonomy (NCBI): domain Eukaryota; kingdom Metazoa; phylum Chordata; class Aves; order Charadriiformes; family Scolopacidae; genus Limnodromus; species Limnodromus scolopaceus. The sequence goes on from JAOXNO010000013.1 coordinate 28,004,500, forward strand.
ATGAGTTCTTTTATTAAAATATATAACCATATATTTTAATATCACTTCAGTTACTTCAAACATTTAAAGAGAGGATTCTAAATGTAAAATTCTTATAATGCAGGCTGAGTGCAATCAACATAAAAATAATTTGACAGCCTTCCACATTGCTGAGTAAATGAGGCGTAACCTTGAATATGAAACTTAGAGGCTTCTGATTTCTTTAGACTATATTAGAGAATTTATGACACTTCCTGTGGGAGTGGGAAACTGTTCAGAAGAGTTTACCCCATCTCCCATAGGCAGAGCGATCTTTTCTTATTTATGCTTAGATTATCAGCATGAGCAGGTGTTTCTCATTCTCTGGAGGTGTCAGAACTGCAGTAACAGAAGTAAAGTTCACGTGAGGGAGTAAGTGCTGGAAATGTTCTTCAACAACATACTTGACTGCATCTACTATTTCATGTCCTATTGGATCTACTACAGGCTTAATCCCAGGAGTGTTGGACACTTCCCAAGCAGAGATGACTTTTCCCACCAATGGACTTTCAAGATCTGCACCAGAAGTTGATTGCCATTAATGGGACTCTTTCCTGTGACTTCACAACTTTCTCTTTGGAAGCATTTAATGCTTGAAACAAACATTAGCAGCTGGAAGAGCAAGAGTTCCCATGACTTGACTTGACAGGGAGCTGTTAATGCTGGGTTTGGCCCTTTGTTTCTGGTTTAGAGAAGCAAGCTGGATTTCCAACAGGACTTATTTGTTCTAAATACTGTATATTTATGCATATTCCTATAATTTATAAATGCGTAAAAAAAACACTGCACATGATTAATAAGATTGTGACAATTCTACATTTAATAAAGCTTTTGAGATATAAACCAAGATAAGAATTATCTGGCAGAAGTCTTCAGCATTGTTAAAGGATGACAGATCAAGAAAAAATATCCTTAAGACAAATGAAAATACTGTGGCCCATTTTAAAGGAGCACTCTCAGGAACAGTGCTCAACTGCCTGGGAAAACAGTTAAGCCAAATCTGAATAATTTAAATCTGAGATAATTTTGTGTCTTTAAATAAATAGACTTATGCCTAGTTTTCTTTCTACTTAAAACACTCAGTTCTTTTTATACATTTTGCAGTAACAATCATTAGATAGTGTGGGTGAAAGTCACGCTACCAGAAATCCGCGTGCTTCTTCCCGGGGAGTCTCCAGATTACAGAAACACGGTCCTCCTCCTCTCCACCATTAATGGGGTGCTACGCATCGGTATCACTTCAGCAAAAGAGATGAAGACTAACTAATATCTCACTTCAGAGATACCCTGATTATCTCCTAGGGGTTTTAATCCAGTAGGTTTTGGAGCCTTTTTGTTTCCTAATTTCTGAACAAATACTTTAAGGACTAGTCATTGTATTTAAAGGGGGAAAGATGGAAACATGCCCACTATGGCCTCAGGTAAGAGACATGTTTTAAAAGTGCCCAGAAAAACATTTCATGTACATGTTGATCTTTTAGTATATGTTAAACATGTTCCCATCAGGCATATTTTTACCTAGTTTGGTTTTCTTTGTTTTTTTTTTTTTTTTAAATGCCTAAGTACAGTTCTCTATTAAGTTTAAGCAGGAAAGAAGCAGCAGGAGCTTAGAATGGAATGAAAAGAAAAAAGTCTACACTCAGCACTCTTACATAGTAGACATCCTCACCCTGGGAAGTTATAGAAGCTGAAAGTTTTGCTTTCAAAAGCTTTCCTAAAAGAGAAGAAAGTTTTACTAAAAAAGCTTGAATAGCGTTTTTAGGCATCTCTTTTGTCCAGTTACGCATAGAACCTGGGCCTGGTGGTTTGAGCCGTTTTTGAGCTATTTTATATAGTAAAATGCAACATAATTCAGCTCAAGGCCCAGTCTAAGAGCTTGTAAATGTGAGGACACTCAGCACACCTATAGTGACTAAAGCTAGAAATTCGAAATTATTTAGTTTAGCAAAAGTTAAAAGTGTTAATGTTTCTGAACTAGTCTGCAGAAGGGCTTGACCTGGTTGCATTAGTTCAGATCAGTTTTCTTAAGTGTAACTATGCAAGCAAAGACTAAAAATGAAAAAAGAAGTAAAAAATTCAAGTTTAGAGGCAAAAGAACGAGGAAGCTATTCAGAAACTAGAAAGCAAGCAGATGTACAAATAATGTTGTGACAGTGAAAAAATGAAGCAGTATTTTTGAATCATTGCATGTTCACTCATTAGTAGAAATGGAAAGAAAAATCTAAAAAGGCTTGTCGTTGCTTCAACTTGCCATTTTAAACATGATAATTGCACAGTAATTTATCACTGTCTCACAATTAAAAGTAAATCAAAGTGAATTTATACTCTGAACACGTGTCAGAATTTTACTTCAAGCAATACCTTTTTCATTAGATGGAAGCAGATGTTGACAGCAAGCTCAATGACGGAAACCTACCTAAGTCAAAAGCACTAAAAGAACACAAAAAATGTGAGATTACTATCACCAAATACATTATTTCTATCAATTTATCATTTATGGCACTTCTTGCTTCTAGTATATCACAACATTTTGAGTTTGATAAGTCAGGGAACAAAATGTCTTCTTACAAGTCCTTATCCCAGACACATGTTTTTGAGACTTCCAGATCCATCTCAGGGTGGTGTTTCACAGAATCATAGAATTCTAAGACCATCTAGTCCAATCCCCTTGCAACAAGCAGGGACATCTTCCACTAGATCAGGTTGCCCAGAGCCTTGTCCAATGTGACTTTTAATGTTTCCAGGGATGGGACATCTACCACCCTCTCTGTTCCAGTGTTTCACCACCGTCATCATAAAATATTTCTTCCTTATATCTAGTCTAAATCTTCACTCTTTTTATTTAAAGCCATTACCCCTTGTCCTGTCGCAACAGGCCCTGATAAAAAGTTTGTCTCCATCTCTCCTTGAAGTACTGAAAGGCCACAATAGGGTCTCCCTGGAGCCTTCTCTTCTTCTGGCTGAACAATCCCAACTCTCCCAGCCTGTCCTCATAGGAGGGGTGCTCCAGTCCTTGGGTCATCTTTGTAGTCCTCCTCTGGGCACAATCCAACAGGTCCATGTCTTTCCTGTGCTGAGGATTCCAGAGCTGGATGCAGTACGCCAGGTGGGGTTTCACCAGAGCAGAGGGGCAGAATCACCTCCCTCCACCTGCTGCCACGTTTCTTTTGACGCAGCCCAGGATACAGTTGGCTTTCTGGGCTGCCAGTACACATTGTCAGATCATGTCCAGGTTTCCATTCACCAGTACCTTCAAGTCCCTTTCAGCAGGGCTGCTCTCAATACTCCAGCCTGTGTCGATATTGGGAATTGTCCCAACCCAAGTCCAGGACCCTGCACTTGCCCTTGTTGAACCTCATGAGATTCACACAGGACCACTCCTCGAGTTTGACCAGGTCCATACCATGTACCTACAGGAGCTGTCCTGAATCAACGCATCTAAAAGCTGCCTCCAATGCTCCAGTTGCAAGGGATTATAAAGGGTAATACCAGTCCTTGCCACATGGGTGAGAACTAGCCTACACATCAAGAGACTTTTAGAGACAAAACCTGTAAAATCTCATAAGTAAAAATTATATTAAAAAGCTGCAACTGTTAAAGTTATATTAAATTTGTTATTTCTAAATCCTTGAATGTCTAAATCGGCATTCTTAAGTACTGTTTCCTATACAGTATTCATAAAAATTCACTGTGTTATTACCTATAATAAACCAAACATGGTAATAAATTTTAGTTTTCTTTCAGTCACATAAAGGCAAATATGTTGCAAATCGTTTGTCTACGGGATAGATAACATGGAAAGTTTAAACACCAATGACTTTTCATGTTTTTATGATAATGTGTGGTGGGGGTGAGAGGTGTGAAGTGAGAAAGAGAAAAAATAGAAAAAAAATAAAATCAAGCATTTTCCTAACACAAGGCAATACAAACTCTCCCTAGATTCCTAAAACTGGAAAGTAAGCATCCTGAACAAAAATAAAAAAAAAAAAAAGAAAAAACAAAGTTTGTCTACATGTATAAATGAAAAAGAGGAAAGAAGAGTGAAATGAGATGTGACTGAGTCTGAGCAGAGGGATTTTTAGGCAATACATTCATTTTGTATTGCTGTCAGAGAAGCAAATGTTCCAGAAATATGGGACTTGAAAAATTATCCATCATCTCTCTTGGTGAAACAAGACCTAGCTAGAGGATGAGATTGAATGAAGTCATATTTTGATAGTCTGGGCAAGGTCATAATGCTTTGCAGTTTCGCTAGCCGAGCTGGGCAGCTCGTCATCTCTTTTGTCCAACATCTTAAGCGCTTAGTCAAATTTGTTTAAAATTCTTGCTATGACTGATATGTTAGTATAGGGATGACATTTAGAAGCACTAGAATTCTGAACTGCATTGATTTACATTTTGTTTATTTTTCCCCCAGGGCAATATAAACTCATATGTAACTGAAACAGGACTGGCCAAAACCTTCTGATAAGTTTGTGGCTTCTGTCAGTGGCACACACTCATGAAATAAAAACATTCCTGAGAAGTTACAATTCTACAATATTCTATCTTTACAATAATTGGAATAAGGTCGTCTGACATGGTCAGCACTCTCAAATTGAAAGAGCTTGTTTTTTCTAAAAGCACTTTTTCAATTGAAATTGTTTACTTAAATACTTTTATTTGAATTTAAGGATAAAATTAAAATTTCAAAGCAAAAATGAAACATGTCATTTGTGTTTAAAGTGAAATGTTTCTTGACATTTCATTTCAATAAAAAATTTAAACGTCTCCACTTAATATTGGTTTGTATTTTTTCCTCAAAATTATCATTTATCATTAAGCTTCAACTTTCAATGCCTTTTCAAGGAATTATAATGTTTTTCATCAAAGCTGACCTGTAGAGGAAAAAATTTACCAATACGTGAATAATTCAGCAAAATTCAGCTGTGAACAAAATGTACTTCAAAGTTTACAGCCATTATTGCTTAAACATGCTTCAGTTACTTATTAGTTTATTGAAGTACTGAATCTCCTGATTTAACTCAGGTAATTGTACTCAGAGTGAAGCTGTTGAAGCATTCCAGTATGGATTGCTCCCATGAGCAAGAATTACAACATTCAACCTTTACAAATTAACACATTCCTGGTCTTAGGTCTTTGCACTTTTGAAACATAAAGATAAATTCTTCTCAGAAATAAGGAAATATGCTTGCCTGAACAGAGCCGTATTGTTTTAGCATGTATTTAATAGCTGTGAATAATATTAATTCTCACTTGCAACTCTAGACAAAGTGTATGCTTCGTAAGGCCTGCTGGAGTATCAAAGGTGATTTAAATAGGATCACCCAGAAGCTGATAACCTCATGGGTGAGATTAGCTGCTGTTAAACCCACAACTGATACCCAAACTGCACTTTCTTCTTACACTCTTAGAATGAAAATGGTTCATTTTATTTTTCCTGGATCAGAAATGGCAAAGGAAACATATTGTAATATTCTCTTCCTGCCAGATAACTTTTTCACAAGGTTAAAGGATGTTTATGCAAACGCAAATAAAGATGTAATTATTGCAGCATTCACCCAGAAAATAGTGTATGGCACTGAATTAGAGAATTCCAAATATTGATTCTAATGCATATGACTAAAATAGGAAGAGTAAATGTTATTTTTTAAGAAAATTTTCCTGGAAAATAAAATAGGAACTTTATTTAGGTCAGGAAAGAGCAAAAGTGTAGGTAGGACATATGCAATCTGTGAGATCAAGTTCAACCTGCAGAGAGTCTCTGTCCAAAGATAGTCAATGCAAATTCCTTGACGCATTCCAAAGACAGAATATAGATATTTCAAACGAATATCATGCATTAGAGAGCTGTTATTACAACTAACAAGTTTTATGTTTTAAAGCAGTATTTTCTGGTTGTTTTTTTTTTCTTTCTGGAAAGCAAAATAATTATTATTCTCAATATATTATGCTTTAATATCCACTCCTCCAGTTTTCCTGTATTGTGTCAGGCCTTAAGGAACATGAAATTTCCTTAGACTTTCCTGAATACAAACTGGGGTATTTCTCATGTCAAGTACCTGGAGTACCTGAGAGGTGCTGCCCAGAGAGGTGGTGAAGTTTCCTTCTTTGGAAACATTCAAAACCTGCCTGGACAAGTTCCTGTGCAACCTTCTATAGGTAGACTCACTCTGGCGGACTAGACGATCTCTAGAGATCCCTTCCAACCCCATATGATTCTATGATTCTACCTAGGAACTTCTAAATACATGGTAACAGAGCCCTGCTTGTTGGCCTACATCCTGCCTGTTTCAAGCTCGTGTTCATCTCAGTACTAAATGGAGATAGAGGAAAACTTGAATTTAACAATGATAATGAAAGATTTCTTCATCTGACTTTGCTTTTATAAGCTTCTGGACATTTAATGAAAATGGGTTATGTTGTTCGGAAGAGAAAATTGTTGGTCATTAATGGCTACCACGACTGTCAGTTGTAGATTAATATGTTTATACTCCCACAGAAATAAATAAGGGCCATTGCTTTAGCTTTCCTTAGCAGACTGCTACAATTTTATTCTAGTTTGATATTTCCAGGTTTTAAAATTCCCAACCAACTGTGACAACATTTGTCTATATCTTTAAATTATGACTTCGAAGAGAAAACAGTTTCCCATCCAGTTTATTCTCAAACTTTCTTGAGTAATCACAAGAGGTTTGTCTTAGTATAAAGGGATGTTGCGCCAGAGTAACAGCTCCCATGCCAATTCTCGTCTTTCTGGTTGCACAGATGGAGTGAAAGGACTTCCCTGTGGGTTTTTGGCAGCTAACATAATCAGATCACATAACGGCTGTTCTAATTTTTTATAAAAGGCTGTTATCTCCTCCTAAATATAATCACCCATTCGAATTCCTCTGATTATTTCTTAACAAATAATCTGTGGCTATAATCTCCACCTTTTCAATGAAGTATATTGAATATTGTAGCAGCAAAGTGGGTGTCACCACCTCTAGTTATGACTATTTACTTTCTGTTACAAGATCTTATTTTCATTTATTTGGAGACAAAGAATCACACAGACAAACAGCTGTAAATCCCTTGATTTAACAGCTGGAAAAAAAAATAATAAAGCAGAAACCCATGGATCTGGCAGGTCCACATCTGCAGCTGATGAAAGTCAACACTGCCCTGCGTTTGAGAGGGGCTATGCTGATTTGTGACAGCTGAGCGCTTGGCCTGTCTCAAAAAGCTGGGTAATCAGAGATGTCAGTCTACTTTGGGAACTTTCCTTAAATGACTGCTCATGTAATCTAAAGGGGACTTAGAAGAACTTTCATTCAAGTCCCACATCTGTACAGTCACTCGCTACCTGACAAATAATCACTGCACGTATGCTTTTCACTTCATTTTCAAAACATCTCAAAAGGAAGGCATACACCCTTACTCCCAATCTGCCAAAGGAACAAAAGATATTCTTTGAGTCTGAAAAGACAGACAAAACAAGCTGAATAAATGAAAATATTTAAAGGTCTGCTAATTTTATGTTTATTTTATTGGCATTAAATGAATGGGAAAGCATCAATAATGCTTGGCCTTAATTCACAACTGTATTACTTCAGCTGCATTTCAGTATACTTCCAGTGACTTTACAGGAGCTCTACATCACTGTAAAGGTAGACTAAAACATTCTTTACTCAAATCCTCTATTATCTGCCATCTTCATTTTTCACATGCCTACTGAATTTTAATACATACTGTGAACTTTTGTTTTACTACGTACATATAAAAGCAGACATATACCGTGCCCTTCTGTCGGCCTGTACACCCGCTCAAGGATATACACACTATCTGTGTACACATCCTGCAATAGGTTCACTCTGAGCACTGCCTCTTATCAGATAATTGCTCAAGTGTAAACTGTTTCCCATGTCATATTTTAGCAGGTTGTTAAGGATATTAAACGTGCTCTAAAGCTGCCTATTTTCGGTTCCCCATTGTGAGTCTATATTGTAGCCCAGTTTTTTTATACTTAATGCTTTGCATTGTGTGTTGCAAATAAGTATTTAATTTGCACTTCAGTTGACAGGCATTTATTGTACAGTAAGAATCAATTGACTGCTACAAGGACCCTTTTTATGATTTAATCCATTCACAAGAAAATTCAGTTGCTATCATAATATCCTCAAAATTGCATCAATACATATAAAAAGAATATATTATTAGCAATGAAATGTGGGTATCTAACTTACATGAAACAAGATATAAAGAGAAAATTACCCATCAATTAGCACACTTTCTTAATGTCAAAAAGTATTTAAATTAATTTAGTCTTTCATTAATTAATTCAAATCAGATTTACTTTCTTGGTTTATAAGACAACCCAATTGCTAAATAAGGCTTTTAGCCTTACAGTGTGAGTAATGGAAACATAGCTCTGCCCGCAATATTTATGCATCTCAATTCAGCAGCTTTGCATTGTGATTTATATTGCCCCCTGCTAAAACACACACACAAATAACATACTACATTTGACTTTCAATTGACTAGACTATTTCCATAAACCTGCTGCAAAGTGTAGTGAAATAGTTAAATATTTAAATCACCAATAATGTTTATCCAGGCAGGTATTAAGCTTTGCTGATGCTGCGCTGTCAGAGGAAGAATGGAGGACAGCTACCTAAAGCAGTAAAATGAAGGGGAGAGATGCTGAAGGTACAGCAAATTTACCCCCCTTGCCTCCCCTAATCACCTGGCTTCAGTAGGTGTGATGCAAACTGAGATGGTAAGTCGTGATAGCCTGTGGCTACTGAAGCAGAAAACTTTGAGACATGACAAAGCTTGAGAGAATAGTGGAGGATACAGCACTAAGAAAATGGTGTAGTTATTTGCTATATTTATATCAGCTTATCAAACATTAGGACGAAGGTCCTAGGGTCAAGCTGCCCTTGACAAAGTAATTAGACAGAAGCCTAACAAAAGCACAAAAAGCAAATGAAGAGGCATTCTCTGCTCAAAAACGTACATTTTCCACTTTGTCACACACAAAGCTTATTTTCCCAGAGTGAAAAATCCATTTCTGTGCCATCTCTTCACCTCAGCTTTTCTTAGGCATCAGCTCAAATGCAGAGGCTTCACAGGCTGTCACGAAGGTCAGCATGCATAAGCTATTTCCTTTGCCAATTTTGAGAACAAAATCCAAAATCAGTTTTTCAAATCGGCAAGCCTTATTTTATGGCGCAAGAAATGTGAGAGTGTTGTAGATGAAAACCAAATTCTACAATCTACTGTCAGAAACCACCAGGCAAAAACTGCAGACTTAAAAGAACCCATCTCCCTTTGTAGTGCACAAAGTCAGATGCCATCTCTACACCAGTATGAATTTCCAGCTAATTTAAGAGGCAGACTTAAAAACTGAGAACTGCAGCTGTTGAACCCTGAAGTCAAGGACTGAGAGACAGTTGTAAACCAAAAATGTGCAGTTGACCAGGGGCTGAAAGAAAGGTTACGCTGGTAATTTTTTAATATAATTGTCTTACACAATATTGTACTTACAAAATGTCTTACACAGTTGATGGGGGGTGAGAATTGTATCTACTCTGGTTCTTGCCACTCAGCCTCAAAGCCTCACCTCCTCTTGGCGTAGCGAAAAGTGGCAACCAATGCACCAAAACAACCAATGTGTCATTTGCCTCTTTTCCCAGGCTCCGTTAATCACTTTACTCAACTCCGCAGATGGCTGATTCTTTATAATACCTCATATTTCAGTTAGTACTGGGCACAAAGAAATACCTTTCCCTGTGTCCTCTTTGTTAACCAAAATAAAGAGTGAGAATAAAGCATTTTGTATATTGAAATTACATTAGGCTTTTGTAGCAGTCACAAGGAAATGCATAGCTTAGGCTGTTTCCCCATTGTCCAACGCCTGGTGTAGCAGACACCTCACTGGAGGTTGTGACTCCCAGACACCATCATTGTTCCAATAAAGAAGAATCATTCCAGATTTCAGCACTGACTTTATCTTATTTATAAATGCTTTCCAGTTACAATACAAAGTTAAAATCTTTACCAGATGTGGCAAAGAACTTGTCTCCCACCTACTTGTTGAGCTACTATGGTTGGTTGTGCTCACTCTTCATGTGCCCAAGAAAGGCGAGAGGAAGAATGAAGATCATACCCCAGAAAGGACTTAGAGTATAGCAAGGGCCACGTTCATGGACCAGGAACTGAAATGATAGATCTCCAAAAACTAGGAATAGTCTACACATAGCCTAAGAAATTTCCAAGTTAGCTTTCATACCTTTATCTAGCTTGATCAGAAAGCTAGTCCGAGACTCATAAATTGCTCTGATAAAACCAGGAGAGTTTGCTACCTCACTTCAGGTCTGTTTAAAGTTATTGAAAATAGGATTTATGTAGCTCTTTCGTCACCAAATTCATATAAAGCCCTCTGACAACGATTGTTAAAGTTCTTCGAAGTCAACTAATCCTTGCAATAAGAGCTAAGCAAAAAGTTCTGTTAAAGCTGCAGGTGGCAAAATTATCTAATTCACCCAGTCTTTAATAGGAAACCTTAAAGGCAGCTTTTCTTATTCCCAAGGTGTCTTAAAAGGTGTTTTAATAAACGCGTTTCTGTTGTTGTGAATCTTTTCATCCGCCTTATATCTTCTAGACATTATCAATGTTAACTTATCTTAAAAATCTTCATTAAGTCTTATGTTGATTATTTCCAGCTTGGACCTCTCTTTCCCATTTATTGTTTTTAATCATTGGTTCCACAGAGACTCACTTTGAGGATTTTTTTTTCCCCCCATTTTGGGTCACACCAGGGCTACTCCTGTGAAATTCAATTAGAACCTTATAACAAATCTCTATAAATTTCATCACTTCAAAAAACAAACAGCAAGATCTTGAAAGAAGCACTCCACGACTGCCAGAAGGGGTTTATTAGCACTTTGTCAGACAAGTGTATTTGTTTTGGGCAGATCAATCAAATCTACTTCAAATGACAAGTCCTTGAGCTCCAAATAGTGTGGACCTAATATTCAGATACTTTTTTTCTTTAAACAGAGCTGGCACTCTATCTTAGCGTGAAAGACTATGGAATGAGCCGGCTCTTAACTGCAGAATTATTGCTTCAGAACATTTACTTTTACCTTCAACTTTAGGTAAGGGCCTGTTCTTAGAATATTTGTTTTGCCACCTTGGTCTGGGCCACCAGAATAGCCATTAAAGCTTAGCAAATGATTACTTTTCTTTTTTCAAGCCATCGTTTCCCAAGGATGTCTTTTCAACTTGCAGAAACCACTGAGTGATTTGACAAATTTAAGGCACGTCTGCATTAGGACATGCAAGAGAATAGTTATAGCTATGTCACTCGAGATTAAATCAGCAACTGAAGTCCCACATCACAACTGCACGGAACATCTCCACTGGGAGATTACAGTGATGTTCCTGACTGCACTGGTGGAAATTTCACCTGTAGAGGTGTACCGCTATGCAGTAGTTCACTTCGAGGTTTTTTTTCTTGACATCCAAACTGTCAAAGATGGAAAAGAGTTGATCAGAGTGAAAGACTTTTAAGAAAGGATCCTGAGAAAAACTAAACAAAGTTGCAGTGAAATACAGAGTCTCATTACTGGTAAGTTTCAAAATAAAAAGAGGTAAATATGATGATTTTGCCATTTAGGCTAAATCTTTCTCATAGCTTCTGATGTATTTTGGGTAATTATATTTTTGTCAGATGAATCATAATGCATGAACAATTTTAGGAAACGAGATCATATTGCCTTCATAGTTGCTAAGACATCCATTTGGGATATGATAGAATTTTTCCTACATGTTAGAGCAGAGTTGAATCTGAGTTGGCCAACAACGCAACTATTCTGCAGAAATCCTTACATCTTGTCACTTTTCTGCTTTATATATACTATTAACCACTCAAGAGATAGAGAATCTCAACCCGATGTTATTCTGTTAGAGACCTGAACTATACTATTTGTTATATTAAAAAAAAGAAAACTTCCAGTAGGAGTAACAGACTGCATATGTATATGACCAGGGCAATCATTCATTCTGTGGGAGAATCAACTGCAAATTTTACCTTTTCCAAATAGAATCATAGAATCATAGAATCGTTAGAGTCGGAAAGGACCTTAAAGATCATCGAGTTCCAACCCCCCTGCCCTGGGCAGGGACACCTCCCACTAGAGCAGGTTGCTCAAAGC
>JAOXNO010000013.1:28016820-28032287 GCA_028565335.1 Limnodromus scolopaceus
CATGCAGGCCTGCTGGCTATTTTGCACGATTTCTTCTTTTTTGGGATGCACCTCTCCTGAGCTTGGAGGAGGTGATCTTTGAATACCACCCAGCCCTCTTGGGCCCCTCTCCCAAGGGGGAAAACAAAAGGAACAATAATAAAACAAAAAGGAGAGTAGAATTAGACTGTCAGCATCTAATCATAGCTTTTAAACATTTATGCTCAGCATAGCTGCAGTTTTGACTAGAAAATACATTTTGGCCTGAACACCTAAGTGAAAGTTGCTTTGAAACTGTTAAGTTAATATATCAAAAATACTCCCAAACAATCACTTTCATTAAATTATCATTTCAAACTGGGAATCACTGTCAGGAAATTCCAAAGCAACTGTATCTTCCAAACCGTCTTACACCAGTATAATTCTATCAGTTCTCATTTTTTTCCTCTAGGTTGTGTTAGAAGTCAGCTGGAACTACCACTGCACTCTCGAGACTGAGCACCCGTCAATTTCAGGATTGTAGCCACCATTCAAAATTTCTGACTCCATGTAACTATTTTATGGTTGCATGAATAGAGGTAGAAAGAGGACAACTATCCAGCACTGCCATCCAACTTATAATATTTCCAGCAATATTCTAAGAATCCACCTTTTCCAATCAAGTGTATTTTACCAGGCCCAGCCGTTCAAGCACTCAATGCTTACCAAAATCAAGAGGACATTATAGCCTATGCTGCTTAAAAACTCAATACCTTGGTGCTCTGGATTATACTCCATTATTATTTGCCCAAGCAAAGAGCAAACGAGTAGCAGAGAAAGATTAAACTCAGAAATTCTGTCTCTTGGGGTCACTATTCTAATCATTCATCTATGCACTTTCACCTTAAAATTGTCAAATACCTTGTTGTGTGGAAATTTGTAAAGAAACCTGTCAACAGCGTTACTACATAAAATATCTAAAGTTATTCTAAAGAGCTCTATTTAAAGAAAATAATATTAATCTTTACTGAATAAGGCCTAGAATCTTACAGTTCATATATCTCTGCTTCAACGTTCATCTTCTATTTCTGTAAAAGTATGAGTTCTGAGTTATTCTCTTCATTGCTTTTGTTAGCATATTTATCACTACAATACATTAAATTTGTACTGGTTTCCAAAGCACAGTGTATACAATAAGAATTGTTTACACAGTCACTGTTCAGATTATCATTACTTTCCTTCTCACCTTAATGTCATCATAAACATCGCACCTTACTTGTTAACCTCATGTTGATTTAACGACTCGACTCACTTGTGACAATAATGCCTCTTATCTTCCAAGCTGCTTAATGTATTTGTTTTAAGAATAACTCAGATCTCAAGTGACTATGCAAGCAAATTAGAACCACCACAAAAAGTTTTGTGGTAAAAGATGATTACAGGAGCTTCAATGCCAAATTAATGAACAATCTAAATATTTTATGTAGCTCCAAAATTATAAATAGTTTCTTCAAATTCAGCAGCCATGAATTAACATTCTTTAACCTTTTTTTTTAATTTATCCATTTATAGGACTTCAACTGGAAATTCATAAAATAATCCCAAACCTCTGATGGAATTGCCAAAATATACATTGAAAACTTGTCAATTAGATAGAATAGCTTTCTGAGGACGGTAACCTGGATGGAAAAATCATTCTGAGCTTTTAGTCGAAAAACCCAAACTGAGTGTCATCTCGTCTGATGGCAACAGAAAATGTCTCAATCCCTGGAGTGAGTTTGCCAGGAATAACTATCAGAACTACCCCCTGTTCAGCCCGGACATCCTCCTCTCCACTTCGATCAACTTACAAATATGGAAATCTTCTTAACATCTCTCAGTACCTCACCATGAGTTCAGATAGCTCCAATAGAAAAATTTATGGTATAATAGAAACATTCATTGGTCAAGAAAATAAAATGGAGAAGTACAGGCAATGTTCTATCCACTCTTAAGGTGCATATATTTATGACAATCAGACCAGATATGAATGCTTTTTTTCCTGAATTAACTTTTTAATATTCGGCCACCTCATGCCAGTTCTTAAGTGCACATCTCCATAATCAATTGTACGTGCTTAATGAGTCCAGGAGTAATGCTAACAATGACAAAGGGACTCACATTCTTAAAATGAATATATAATACTAGATGTTACTGGTGAAAGAGGCACAGTCAAATACTAGAAAAATATAACCCATGGTATATAGCGTTTATTCCTCTATGTGTACATACCCGGAATTTCATTGTAAGCACATGTTTCTAATTTCTCTATGTTAGATACTGAGAAGGGAGCCCTTTTTCTTAGTGTTCTCCTTATTTTCCTATCATTGTATATTAAAAAGTGCTTGTCTTGCAAATAGGATCACAGACTGCTAAAACATCATTATTTTACTGCAACTAATTACGTTTGTTACGCCATATAACGTTCACCACCAAAAATTCACTTCTCCCACTGAGAGGCAATTTTGTCTCAATATTAGTTGGGCCTGCAACAAATATCATTATTATGACTGTTTCGCATTACTGCCCACAGCAGGGAAAAAAACCAAACAAAAACAAAAAGGATTTAAGCACTTGAGATATGGGGCCACGTATTGTGCAAAGTTGGATACATGTTATTTCCACACCAGTTCATTCCATCTTGGCTCGCACCAGAGACCAGCATACACGAGAAATTAAGCCTGTCTCCACTCACTGTGTGGCACCATCTATGCCAAAAGTTGGGGTTTTTAAAGACTTAACAGCCTGAAAGGCAGAAAACAAGATGGGGGAAAAGGGTATAAAATGAATGTATAGCAATTAACAATGAGCACATAGTATTAACACTCATTGATTCTTGGACAGGATTTCTTGGCTTGCCTTGTTATTCAATGATGATTATGCCAACGATGTTACACTGTCATGAGGGTGGATTGGAATGGTGAGAACATAAGGAAAAGGAGAACATAAGAAATAGAAAAAAAAAGAGACATTTTAAGAAAAACATAGAGAAAAACTTTTCTATGATCTTGTGGAATTATTTGTTTAGAATTCTTGTGAGCAAGTCTGAGCCATCTGTATTCAGATAATCCAAATTACAAGAGAAGTCAGGGAAACAAAGATGACTGAAACATTTTAATGCAGAGCTACTTCCTATAAGACATGCAAATTGCATTCTGATTCCATAAAAATCTTCTCTCCCTGAGCCTTCAGTCTGCCATTATTAAAAACAATACAGATAGGAAAAAAAAAGCACAGTGTTTCTTAAGGTTCCCTGCAGATTTGTATAAAAATGGCAAAACTCTTTATTCTACAGAGAAAAATAGCAGAATTGGGTGTTCTGGGTTACTGAGTCTGCAAATAAATCATTTGCAACAGAAGGCAACAAAGCAAAAAAATATAGTCAAGATTCCAAAAGCAAGCATAATACATAATATGTGCATATTTTAGGAGCTGAATTCTATTTCAGGATTATGTGATATAGTAGATTTTAGAGTTTTAAACCTAAATCTTATCTCTCCTGAATGAGCAGAGTCCTTTCTTGGCAACAGAACTAATGTAGCTGAATTAGTTTACCTGAAAAAATGACTCCCTTTGCTGTTATAGCTGCAGTGTATTAAGATCTAAGTATGTACAGAGAACTTGCAAAGTTTTAATGACAAAAATGAACCATTCTAGTCACTTCAAGCAGGTGAAAATGAAAAGCAAAAGATTTGCCATACCATCTCTAACACATACAACTAGAATAGAATACAGAAAGCCGTGATCTAATTTAATGCCAAAATGGCAAAAATAATGCCATAGCTCTGAACTTCAGGGTTGGCCAAATTCAGATTGAAAGCAAAATGACAGCAAAATGATCTGAATACAAAAGCCACCCACGTAACAAGAGCACAAATCCTTATGGAATTTTTTGTTCCTTGCTAAATCTTACCCCCGCCTTAAACACAATACAATAACCTTGTATATTTAATTGCACAGAAATATATATATATAAAACATTTTTTAGGCATCTGGTTGAATACATTCTTATATTGGGTTAGAATATGGTAATAAACTAGACTGTGCTTTTGCATATTGCAACGGGTGTAAGTCATAGCCCTGACTGGATAGTCTGAAAGAAAGTGATGATTGCAGAGGAAGTCTGAGGAAGAATTCTCACTAAATCTACAGTTCATGAAGCTTTGAACAGCATGGGCTTCAAGTAGGCTTTTTCTATCCCATTTTTACTTCCTTTTTTGTGTCTATGATTTTTCTTTGGGGTAGATGCTGCCATTCATAATACCTACATGAGGCAGCGACTTCATTCCGTGGGCACTGTGATCGCGTAAGTTATGCGGGGATATGGAAATGTTCTCTCTTTTGTACATGTCTGCTGGTTAATCCTTACCTATTTTAAAATACACTCAGAACACTGCATGGTTTGATCCCATCCATAGCTACAATTTCTGCAAAATGTCTAGTTTAATACAGCTGGAAATATATTTCAAGCATGTCTTTTGTTTATTCTATCTCTAAAATTTGTACTGGGGAAATAAGCATTTTCCTACACAACATAGTACTACAAAACACTTTCACAATAACTTTGTCACAGAAGTACATATTTCTATATGGCGCATCCCGGTGCTACATGACCATTGACTCTCCACAAAGAACTTTAGTTACTTTCACAGAGACTTATAACTAAGCAAATGGTCACAAACTTGAGGAAAGCCTGAGACAGCTTTTCTCTGTATGTAGGTATGGAATAAAGGAAACACACATGGATTTCACCATAACACGTTGGATTTCACCATCACCAGGGTTTGGACTTCATGCTGAAGTATTGTCTTCCTTTCTTTCCCATTTTTAGCTTAATATTAAGTCCTGTCTCCTAAATTAGAATAGTATAATTCTGTATACATTGGATTGTTTCTTCCCATTAAATAAATCAATATTAAAGAACTGCCATCAAAATTTACAGCAGGCACACATTTCACAGCACAGGAGAAGCTGGCTGCAAAATTCTGAATTTGTAGCAGACTTCAGATAGTCTTTTGGTACAGCATCATAAGATCTGCTAATTGGCCATTGAATCCAATCAGCTGCTGAATGGAAATTTCACAAGCCCTCCTTATCATTAGTGCCATGAGGTTTACCCCTTCAAATCACAGAAGATGCTTTCAAGCACAGATCTGTTTCTTTTTAAAAAGTCAGAAAACACTAAAAGCAGTCAATTTTAGATTAAGTAGATGAGCACAAAAAGTATTACATCACAGCATAAAATCTTTGAACTAATAAAAACAAACCTAATGGTTCTTCAGGGGGACCTCCTACAATTACTGATAAATGGAAACCAAGCTTCTTGTGTAATTAGTAGAGTACTCATTACTTATCTTGTCCTAGTTGAAATCACTATGAAGGAAGCACTTCATCCACCTCTGGGGTGAAGCCACCCTTGGAGCAGAATACAGTGGTCATTGTAAGTTCACTAGTGTGGTACAGCAGCCTTTCAAGGGGAGATTGCCTCGTTGAAAATGCATGATTAAATAGCCTACAATGCAGCCATACAAGCTGGAATCTATCCAGGACAATAATAACTCACACACTTTTCTTGCAAAGAGTGCCCTGGGATCTTTAATGACTCAAAGTGGCTTTCTCCTTGGTGCTATCTCTCAAAAGCCCTTCAGGTCTTCTTTTAGAATCCTGAACCCTACATATCCCACTGCAGGGAAAAGCTAAAGGAAAATGAAAAGGGCAAAATGTCAATAGTATGTATTGTTTAGTATAAAGAATCCCCAAAAGCTCAGGAAACATGTCTTTTTAATGAGAAACAGCAGTTTGTGGCCAGCTGTTCCACATCGTTATGAACACGTTAGCTGCAGCACGATGTACAAATGGGGACTATAAACACAGTACATTGAAAATAAGGCCTGCATGGATAATCATACCTATTAATATAAATGGCACTGAGAAGAGGCAGACTGAGCTCATACACTGACTGACAATTTAGAGCAAAACACACTGTTTTTCTTCACCACCTCAATAAGAAATTAGATGTAGCATGGGTACAACTACAAGTGAGACCCCCTAATGTGTTTATTAAAATGCGAATTGAAATTGTGAGTGGAAACATGGTACTGCATATGAATGTGATGGCCACTCTTCTGAGTTCTTTTACACCATCAGACAGTCACATAATAGGATCATGCATTGGACTTATTTTCAAAACACAGCCTAAGTGAGGATTTATGCAGCTTTTTTAAGGCTACTATGAAAAACATACAAGTGCAGGCAAAGAGCTAAGTTTATCACAACCCACAAAACATTTTCTTCCTTAATAATAACAGGGGGTTAGCCAGAGATGATGGAGTTCCAGCAGGTATTTCAACATATCCTGTCCTGTGATTAAAGAATCTCTACTGACAAAATACCCCTGTCTAACATTAAATAGTTAGAAATTATCTGGCACCAAAACAAGTGAAGAAAAACAATCAAGACCCTTATCCATGAGTTTTCCATAGTGATTTGCTCTTCTGGGTTTCTTTTTATTTTACATATGTCCCTAATAAACTGGGGGGGGAGGGGGGGAGGGAGATCAAATTCACTGTCTAAGCTATTTTTCCATAGAGGTGCATTAATGCAAATTAGACAGAGTGGCTTCTCCCAGTTATAATTGGGCTGAAATGAGGTGGAAGAAATAGAAAGACAATTAACTTGAGTGTTTTTTCTTTTTCTTCTTTTTCTTTTTTTTTTTTTTTTTTATCTCGAGCAGTTTGGAGTAGGTTTAGTGCCCGATAGTAGTAGGCTGTCAGTACTGCCAGGCAAAATTATTCTGAGACCTTCAAGGGGCTTTGTTTATTGCATTTTTCAATTAACCTCTGCATTTTAACTTCATCATAATGCCTGTGCCAATCCACACCAAAGAACAAACAAAAATCCCCATTTCCTGTCATTATTTCTTTGCTTCATAAAATCAAGGGGCTTGGGTTTTTTTTCCTTTTGTCTCTCCTACTTAATACAGGGAGGAAAAGGACATAAATTTCAGATTACAGGAGATCACCACAAAGGGTTTAATATAAATTACATTTCTACATTAACTTTTCTGTCTTTTCTTTTCTTTCCTTTTCTGCTTATACAGTAAGGAAAATGTTTTCCATCCAGAAAGTATATTTTATAAGTTTTAAAATTTAACATGAGGAACTTCAAGTAGATACACGAGGTTCAATACTAAACTAAACTTAATTTTCAGGAGTTCGGTCACAAAGAGAAAATCATAATTTTATAACTTTAAAGTCCTTTGCATGGCATGAGAAGCACTTGATGGCTAAGAATTCTTGCAGTAGATCCACAGCAGCCATAATGTTAAGCAACATTAGACAAACAAGCCTGAAATATCATAGCTACAACTCAGATATGTTTAAGTACATGGAATAATCCTCCTTTTTTCTACCTTGCCCCCTTCCTTACCTCTTCTCCCCAAACTTCTGCTGACCATCTGGATCTAGAACAGAAAGGAATGTAATCGTGTGCCCAAACTTGAGCAGTTTACATTGCATAGGTGATACCAAATCTGCTGGAATAAAGACTTTCTGTCTAAACTGGAATTACAGACCTGGGCACCAAGTCTTCAAACAGAATAGATGGGTACATAGCAAATCCACAGGTACATTTACACACCCATTAAATACTGCTAATTGCATGGGACAGGGCTCAAATCATCAAATGTTTGATGCCTGGATGCTTACATGGAAGCTGCTCCCCCTTGGCTGCCTTTCGAGTCAGTGGAGAGTAATGGGCACTTTCAAGGTTTGATTCATTTCAGTTCTCTTAGACGACTGCTTTACACTGAGACAAATTGCGCTTTCGACTCTCCTCACTGTATTGACTACATACCCGCTGACTGTGAACAGAGCCCTGGGTGCAAACACTACCCTTGATGGATCCCATCCTTTCCAGTTTTCCCATCATCTGCTCCAAGTATGTTAACTGACAGATCTCTGACTAAATTCAGGACATAGTGATTACTAAAGATGTAATAAGAGTGATAGAGAAAGAGAACTGAGGTAAGATTTGGGGGACTGCACTAAACTTCAATACACTGATTTTTTTTAATGATTACTAACAGCTCCCTGCTGAGTGTTGACAGCCAAATAAATTGTTAATTCTCAATTCCCTTTTTTTTTTCAAGACACAGGTATGTGAATTCTCAGTTATTCACTAATAATAAATCATTTTAAAAGCTGTGGGTTTTTCACTGCATGGTCAGGCATATGATAACTTATGAAGCAGGAGCTAAGCATGAGTGATACTGAGAGAGACTGTTGTCCAATGTTTAATCTGGGTAGCAGCTGCATAAAATCTGAGGAAATTTGAAATAAGCCTATATCAAACTGAGAATTGCAGGTTTTATTAGACTGATCAATTCAAGTATATTTACATGGTCTCCAAAGCCAGGACAGAACTTGCTGAGCTTGCCTTGCTGTACAGTCTTTAAATGACATGGCAAACAGTGGGATGTGGGCAACGGGACACTCAGCTCCAGACTCAGAATTATAACAGTGTGAAGAAGACCAGGCTCAGGCACACATTTTAGGCCACGTGAGCATGCAGTGAAGGAGTGCATACACCTCGCTAGGCAGGATCGCTGCCTGACGGTCGAGGCTTATTAGTTTGGTTGCAGTCCTACACTAAAGCAAATATCTCACTTTGAACACTGAGTATCTCTGAACCACTCCGTGTACCGGCTCTGCTTGAACTCCACTATGTAGCATGTGTACAAACTTCTTATACACTCAGCATCTGAATAAAGCTAGATGACCACCACTTTCCAAGAACCATCTCCTGAAGCTATGAGATGAAATCAGATCAGTCCTTGCAAAAAAAAGAAAAAGTAAATAGCATCACTGCCTCCTTTTCTTGCCTCCTTTATTTACTCAACAAAGAGCCCTGAGTTAGAGCACCCTTTAGGAATTTGGGAGATCCAGGTTTAAGACACTTTTTGTCTCAGGTGACTGGAAATCATATTCATTGCCTACCATCACAAGTTTGCCCTAACCTAAGAACTGTGGAATATTTTAAGGTGACAACTCTGTTTCTCTCCCGTGAAAACTTCTATTAGTGACGTAGGTTTATTACTGATATATTCCTTGGCACAGAATAGGCTGCAAATGTTGGTACAACCTGCTCAATAGAGTATTGTTCTGCTCCCAGAGCAGACGTGGATCTCAGAACCTGCTCCGTATATTAGATAAGAACATAGATTTCACCAAAGAGTAATTCAGGTCAGAAAGGAGCATTAACACACAGCATATCCCAAGTCACTGAATTCCCTGTACTAAGCACAGGAATATAGTTGCATTAAATACTTCAGGCCTCAAAAATAAATGAATAGCAAGGGCAAAATTAGAAACTTTTGTGTAAAGTAGTATTCCATCAATAGAAAATGTAGAAAGACAGTTCTTTCAACCTCACAGGCACATGCACAAGGCTTCCCTCCTACAAACTGCAAGTTCAGGTTACATTAGAACTTACATTAAGAGCTTTAGAAGCAATTTGAAAAGTATAATCTTCACAGGGCACACATCAAGTAAATGCTTCTGTACAAGAATTGACTGTAAGGCAGATTTATCCTGGCACCATCTCTGTTCATGTTTTCCTTGAACACAGTAAGTCCAAAGTGCTTGAAAATCCTGGTAGGACAAAGTTATCAGCCAGTGGTAAAAGATCTATAATCTTTACTTTGTAGATTGTATCAACTTGATTGGAAGAAAAAAACCCGTAGCTGGCAGATCTGACAAGAAAGCTACTACCTGTGGACTGGTGATCAAACAGGAGGGAAAACACAGATAGAGGACAATGGAAAATTCTCATACGCAACAAGAAATTTACATCAAAGTTGAGAAACTTGAATGAGGGGATACATTCAGGTATCTCAGAATTACCATCACAAAGGAGAGAAACTCTGAAGCAGAAATCAAAAGTAGAATTGCTTTTGTGACAGCAACACTTGTAAAATTCAACAGAACCTGACAAGACAAGAATATCTCAAGTGCATCAAAGGTAAAACTCAGAATAATTGAGTTTGCCATAGGCCTGAGCGTACATGAGACATGGACTCCAGCAGTATGGATCAAATGATGTGTTCAGACCTTTACATTCAAATGTCTCCAAATAAATATATAACTAACATACACTGTATAGGACTAACAACTCTATTAGAATGAATATTTTTGCAGTAATTGAGTCCCATGACTCCCATGCAACCAATTGCAAAACGAGACAGCTGCTGGGATGGCTTGATCATGTGAGGAGAACAACAGGCCTTGCAAACACAACACATCAGGCAAAAGCCAAAAAGCAGAGGAAAAAAGATACGTGGCTGCCATAGGAAGAGAAGTTTGAGTAGAAACCGTATTTATGTCTTCAGGGTAGAATCCAAGAAATCCAAAGTTTACCAGAGATAGAGAAAGATCTAGCCTATAGTTAGTTATGTGAATTTGGAAGTAGTGACAATAAAGGAATTGAATATATTTTTGTCAGTACTTCATTTTGACAGTCTTCTTGCCTTTGAAGATAAAGGACCAAAACATTCATGAATGGTAGGAAATATGTTTATTTTTTAAAAATACTAGAAAACCTAAATTAAATATTTAAGGCATTCCTCAAGTATAAATACTGACTATATAAATGCTAATTGTATAAAGTATATAATTGTTTTATAACTGTAATTACAATTATACTGATTGGATATAAATATAAATATTTATTGTGGCTTTTAGGTCTTTTCAAATGTGACTTGATAAAGGTAGTATTCTAGCATTTCAGGAATCCATTGCAAAATCTCTGCAAATAAGAAGATATCCAGATTTGCACGACCCAGATCTAGTTTTAAATGTGGAGTGAATACATCAACTAAATTCTGTGTTGCAGAGATGTGGCTTTAATGATGTCAAAGGAAAGTTTCTTAGCTGACCCTACCTTCTTAATTCTACACAAGCTTATGGGTAACTGCAGCAAAAGGTTGAACATAACTCTGCTAATTTCTACTGCGCAAGTTAAATCTTATATGATGGAAAAACTCCACTCAAATCAATAGAACTAAACAATACAACCTAACTGGGAATCTATCCAATGGTGTTCCTAAAGTCATTTTAACTTTAGTTAAATAGTATAAATAGTTAAGTAGTATAAATAGTTAAATAGTAACCCCTTTTTCCCTTTTGCTATTAGCGCAACATTATAACTTGTTTGTAAATCATATAAATTTAAAATGTTAGTTTTACAAAATCCTGTTTCTGTGGGAGTAAAATGCTAGATTTTTTATTCATTTTATATGAATACAGATTATTGTGTGTGTATTTTCCAAAACATATTTGTACATCCATCTGGTAGTCTACCAGGTCACCTTTCTCCATACGAAGTGAAGCTCCCCAGGGCTCTCAGGAATGATACTGCATGGCAGCAAGCTACAAACACCAGAACAATTTATCCAGCATCCACCTTCTCCCAGCCTTGCAGAGAAGAGTCTGGCAGGCAGCAGGTTCTCTACATTGGTTTGATCACATGAGGCAGCCTATGGACCCCTCATCCCATTGTCCAGGCATCCCACTGCACCTTCAGGCACAAGCTGGGGAGCAGAATGTGCTTTATATATGTACACCTACAGTGGAGCAGTTGATCTGGACAGGGACAGTAAATCCAATAACGACAGTAAGCACTGGACCTGCAATGTACTTTCATCATGATGAGATAAAGAGGTAGGATTGTTTTTGTGTTGCACTGCAGGTCAGGCACCATTTAACATATTCTGGTATTTTTGAACCATTGAGGAAAGGTCCAGTCTGCTCTTACCAATTCCTTCTGGGTTTTACCATGTTACTGAAAGCAGTGTTTGGCAAAGCGACTAAAATTTGTCTCAACAGTGAGAATAGTTTCCCAGACTGCTCCTGCTCTCTCTGAATTTCTGGTACTCTGGTAAGGCATAATCTGAGTCTGCATAAAACATTGAAAGAACAACTCTATCTGACAACATTTCTCACATAAATAGCTTGGGTAAGTTATTTATGGCCTCCCAGACTCCTGTCATAGATAATGCCAGTGATTAGCTAAGATGATCCCTTGGTACTCTAGCAACAGGTCTGACTGCCTAATAGGAAAGCATTCAGACCTATGTCATGGACATTGATTCTGTCACTTCAGAGCAAGGTTTCACAGCTTCAAAGTATTCCCCATTGTCAGAGCACTGCCACTTTTTCAAAAAAATTGACTGTCTCATGATTTACTCCTCTCAACAATGATCAGTTCCTTTGGGCCTGACCTGGACTGCCACATGTATCTGAACGTTTAAGGCCATGTTGTGGAGAAGTAAAGAAATGGATGTATAAGCTACTAAGTTCCTTTTAGCATTCAACAGGCATCCCATGTTGGGCAGTTAAATATCTCTGCAAAATAGAGCTTCCAAAGCTCCCAGCATTAAGCTCTCACACCGCGTTTTCTCATAACTGTCTTGCAAACAATCTACCTGCAATCCACGATGGGAGAAGCTCAGAGGACTGTAGCCAACAATGCGCAGAAAACCTGAAAAGGAAAATACAGCTTTAAATACACAAGGAAATAAGTCATGCAAAACAAAGACTACATTCCCTATTGTTTGTCACTGTCACCTGTATACAACTCTAAAGCCAAGGGATTTTCATGTAAAATGCTAATGAATTTGCTAGGAATCGAGCTTCAACAAAGCTGAAAAGCATCTGTTCATTTTCAGTGAGACCTGAACACACTGGGTACCCTCCTGAGGACTCATCACTCCTGATACATCTTTGGTATGGCTAAAAGAGAAGAAAAGCAAACCTGAAGGCATCAGCTACACTACTAAATATGTTTATGCACCTAGGCTGCTTTAAAATCCCAAATCTTTGCTGAGTTATAAAAAAGACAATCTGTTAGTCTGACCTACACTGAACTGAGAGCTCATTGATATAAATATTCTCAAAAGTTATCGGCATCCCCATTAGACCCATTCAGTAACTGGGAAATGCTGCACCATAGGAATGTTTTGCATCATGGCTAATCTCTAAAAGCCCACCATCTCATCCCACAATTAAAGATCAGAAAATCACACAACTATACTTGATAGTAAGAACCTACATGTTTCCATTCCTAGAGAAGAAAAGTAGCATTTTCTTCAGGCACAGACGACAAGAAGAAAAGAGATCTCCAGGAAGTAAGAAAATCCTGCAGTGTATTTTCTCGAAGGACCTTGAGCTACTGATGGTTTTTGACAATATAAGAGCAGTCAGGTGCCAAGGCTCCGCAGGACTAGTCGTATCTTGGATTGGTTCCATCTGGCTCCAAGCAAAAAGGCACTAAGACTCAAACATCTGTATGTATAAAAATGAAACAAAGCATTTGTCAATAGCCAAAATATGGTCAGTATAAAAATAGATTTAATAACTTTCTAAACAAGTCCGTGAAAGCGTATGCATAAGCCAGAAGACTAAAGAGATTATTGTACCTTTCCATTAGTAATGCATATCAAGGTCCAACAGCTGGACCAGAGGAAAGATCTCTTTGTTCCCACTTAAGGTCAGCCTAAGGCATCATCTTCTATGTGGTATGAGATCAGCTAAATTGTCAAAGAAAGTCCCAAGCAGCCACACTATATCCTAGGTATTTGTCGAGGAGAAATTTTGACACATGTAGAGCACCACCCCAGCTATTCAAAACATGGGGGACTGTGGCAGACAGTGTGAGTGTGAGGTAGCTGAAACTCACTTCTCTAGAGAAATGCTGGACTACACCTTTTTTGGTCTTTTGATAGAAGAGAAAAAGTGAAGAGCACAAGAGGAAATAAAGGCTCAGCTAGAGCTGATTAGTATGAACTCTGGCTACAAATGAAGAGTATAATAGCTTTTGACACCTTATCTACTTAATTTAGTTATACAAAGTAGCAGGAAGAGTAGTATTGACTGTAGTGGCAGATTAGAGTATCATCCTTCATTTCAGACAGTCACAAGAAGCCATTATCTGACATGAAGCATAATATAGCAAACACAGTGTTAGTTTATATGGCATGAACTTGCAGTAAAAGCTGGGAAAGCTAGATTTTCTCTTCACACCCTGACCAGACAGCACACCACTAACTGGGCCAACCAGTTATGTTAATAGCATGCCATGTACCAGTGCTGTTCCAGAGATGTTATGAGTCAGAACATATAAAAATATCAAATGACCACTTACACCTGTTAACTACACCTAAGTATAAACAGAAGTCTCTGTATTGTTTGTGAGCACTTAGCCCAGCAGGTCTGTCAGGAAACCCCAAACCAGAGCATGTGGATTCCTAAGAACAATTAAAGGCAATTGCATTTGTGTCCCAAGACCTATCTCCAAAGGATCCTACCTAAGAAATGCTTGGAAAGATTATTCAGAGCAGAGGGCAACAGTAGGAATGTATTTTGTTACAAACCCCGGTTTAAAAAGCTGAAGTAAATCTGAGGTTTTACACAAGATGTTAAGCAACTGCAGAGATATCCAGTTACTAAGTATTTTAATTTTTTCTGTCTCTAAACTTGTATTTTCAGCTTTGTACCTTCAGTGTTGTTACAGAAATCTTTATTTTGAATCAGTGCTAAACCTAGATGGTGTTGGGGCAAGAAAATCACTGCGAAATCATTCAAGCTGAAAGTGCATTAAATCCACAGAGTTGGTGCAAATAAAACAATCTGCTCAGACTCCAACCAAACAGAATCCAACAGCATATATCTGAAAACCAGAAGGTAGAGTCTCTTTCCTATCAAGCTGAGAGAGGAAAAGTATGAGGCCAGGACACAGATTTTTAGAAAGGGAAGCTTTACACCAACATTAATTAGGGCCCCTCCTGAAAAATAATGAGATATCCCGGGGATCCAGGCAACCCCCAGGCACCACAGGTAAGAGCTGGGGTTGCAAAAGTCTCTGTGAAAGAAACAGTAGAAATGCAGGGGAAAAAAAGAGCCCAAGAAAACACACAAGAAAATCACTAGAACAAAACTTTATAGCAAAATACAAATAGTTTCCTGTTTGAAACTTCTCATTTCAGGGAAAGAAAACTTGTGCATTTTTCTGTAAGTAAATAAGACTGGCTAAAAAACTCCATTATCAATTTCCACATACAACTGAAAATTTCAAGAGGTCCTGAACTTTAGTCAACCACCATAGGATGAAATGGGCAGCTAAACTATGAATTCAGTGAAATTCAGTGAAAAACAGCTTCATTATTACTGCTTGTACTACTGCTAATGCTGCCTAGTCATGATTCTGATTCATGTGTGTTGTGAGTTGTAGACACACACTATGAAGGAGACAATTTCTGTCCCCAAGAGATTAAATGTAAATTAAATGTAAAATTATGATGTACATTATCTCACTGAATTTCACTGAATTTCACTGAACTTTTTAGAGTTGGAAGGGACCATAGAGGTCATCTAGTCCAACTCCCCTGCTGAAGCAGGATTGCCCAGAGCTAGAGC
>JAOXNO010000013.1:28032387-28061702 GCA_028565335.1 Limnodromus scolopaceus
CAGCCTGTCCAGGTCTCGCTGGATGGCAGCACGGCCCTCCAGGGTGTCAGCCACCCCTCCCAGTTTGGTATCATCAGTGAACTTGCTGAGGATACACTCTGTCCCCTGGTCCAGGGCACTGATGAATATGGTGAACAGGACTGGATCTCCAACCTACTGAGGGCTCACTGCTGAATGGGACTGTAGAAATATTTTCCAGACCTCATTTTGGAAGGTCAGTCTGTCTCCTCATTGACAACGATGCCAACAATCAAAGTCCCCACACCAGCGGACCCAGTCCTCATCTACTACTAGAAGATGTATTTCTTATTTACCTTCAATGAGATTACAATTAATTTCTGAGAGGAAGGATACATTTAGTAGTGTACTCACCCATGCTTACAGTCACACAAATTATTAAAGAACAACACAGAGCTGCATTTTGGATAGTTTCTCTCATTTCTGTAGATAATGCTCAACACAGGTGGCTTCCATCAGTTCTGCTGTCTCAGCCCATCTCCTGCCACTGGACAAAGCACCTCTCTCCTAAACCACACCAGAACTCACTACATCCTTGCACTGAATCAGTCAGGATCTTCCTCACTCCATGGACCCAGCTGAGAACACCTCAGCTTCCCAAACCAGTACAGTGTCCTTTCTTCCACTGACCCGTTCATTCTAGTGATCATAAATGGGTAATAGAATGATTAAAAGTAATGTGCAGCAGAGGTTCCTTTCCCTCCTCTCCAAGTGTAGAAGTGCTGCCTGAAACATCCTTAACCTCTGACTCTATGGTGCAAGACCATACAAAAGACTCCAGAGAAAAAAATGCAGTAGCATCTCTTTCAGGAAGCACTAGATGGAGATAGCCTTTTGGTAGCCAGGCAATAAAAATCTCAATTTGTTCCGGAAGTATTTTAATTTTTTCCTGATTTCTATGCTGCAGAGGAATGGGAAATGCCCAATACTCTGTACCAGTTCAACTAGTTCAGCTGAAAAAAAGCTATCAACCTACCATGATCCCTGCAACTTGCTGTGTATCCTTCTAAAGTTTGTCTTAGACCAATATGTGCAGATTATTTTTCATTAAAGTATCCATTATGCCCCATTAAAAAATGTGTTTTCACACCCATGCACATGTTAGCATGGGTGTAATTTAAATACAATAAGAAACATTATGTCAGCAAAGATTCACTAGGACTCATTTTCCAAAATATTAAAAAAAAAAAAAAAAGAAAATACAGTATAAAATAATGGAAATGAAGATCCAAAGGGACAGCACGATCTTAAGAAGCCATGTGTACATCGACGTCTTTTGTATATACTATTGTATTATACCTCATCTGCTAGAGAAGGGAAGTAAATACAATAGGAAAACATTTCAGTTATTATTATTACAATTACAGTCACACCAAGGATGAGCTCTAATTGAAGCTAAAGTCATCCACTTTCTGTGTTTGACTTGTGGAGGGAAGTCATACAAGCCAAAGCCGTTCTATAAACTACCAAAACCAGAAACACATATACCTTTGATGTTATTTTAAAATATGGTATTTTCATACTATCTTTAATATCCCTTAATGCATCCACTGGACTTCTATAGACAAAGGTGACAAATAAAAACCTTTCTCTGTATTTAGTACGGAAAATACTGATAGGCACTGAGACACATGCACTATACAACGATGCAGTCTCTACAGTGTTAATACTTGTTTCTTGAAGAAAAAGAGCTCCTATTAGAAAAAAAAAAAAAAACACCAACCCACACTACTTTTGATTAGAACAGTTTAATCCTAATCCCTTTTCTCTGATCTTGGCAGAGGATTTTTAGCAAGTAACTATATTTAAATAACTACCCAGAATTAATCCTTTTGGTTGCTCAAGGCATGAAGGGAAAGCAGTCAGAAACAAAGAATTCAGAAAAGTGTTGCAGCTGTTTCACAGAATTCACTATTTATAATTGAAAAGATTCTTTTTTTCTTTTCTTTTCCTTTTTTGTGTGGTGTGAGGGTAACCTTCAACTGCCTTACTTGTCCTTTCTTTTTCACAATAGCAAATATCAAGAGAGAGACAGAGTAGATATAAAGCATTTTCAGCATGAAGTTAAGTGTTTCTGACAGTTTACAATGTGAGGCATAATGCTGTATGTAGAAATAAGATTCTTTCTTCTATATAGCTTGGGTTGATTTAACAAAACTGGGAAAAAAACTTTTCCGAGATTTTGTTTCAGCAGTTGAACGTGCCAAGCTCATTCCTAGTTTGCAAAAATAGGAATTGCATGTACTGAGAAGGAATTTTATGTGTAGCTGTAGTCCCTCTGATTCTACCTTCTTCTCATAACACTTGGTGCTTTCCAGATTCAAAAACTACCGTGACCAATTTGGTCTTAAGAACCCTATCCAAGGTGTAAATCTTTTAGTCCCATTTTAAAGAGCCAAAAATGGAGCCAAAAAGTACACATAAATATGTGTTACAATGAAATACTGTTACAGTAAGCACATGAGTGTCTATGCCTTGTTCAAAGACTAGGTCCTTATAGTAGATTTCGAATAGAGAGAGCACTAGGAAGCCAATCTCTGTTCTCAAGAGCTCTCAGTCTGCAGCATGCATTTCAGAATATACAAAAATACAATTCAAAATATACAAAATAGAATGAGGAGTGTTGGGACGATGAAATATTTCGGTACTCTGGCTATACCTTTGACTTCTGTGAGTGGTAGTCTGCATAAAGATTTATAGGTAGAAGAGAGAAGCTGGGATTGTATTATAGGGATTACATTTCTAAGAATGTAAAAACAAAGCTGATCAAAGAGTGGGAAGAAGAAGAATACCACATAAATGAACTTTCAGTTTTTATAATACATACATTGTATTTACCCATCCACAGAGTGACCTGTATTGGCACACGTATCCCACAATTATAGCATTTCAAATAATCACCAAAAATAACATCTTTACCATACCACAGAAATAAGGATATACCTTTGTACACATTAGGAATCAAAAGCTTGAATCCAGAGAAAAGCAAATTGTTCCAGGTCCCACAAGGAGCTGGGGGCAAAGCTAGACTTTTTTTTTTATAGCTTTAGATGTGAAACTCCTAAAATAAATATTATAGAAATTGTTAGCTTAGTTAAGAATTAATGAAATAGGAAAGTTATTCAAAACTACTCTAAAAAATTAAGTTTCCTTATCTAATAGAAATAAAGGTTTGGATAGCAAGTTCCTATGTCTTGGTCATTCATCAGACTTCACTTCAATCACATATTTCTTTTTATACTCTGTTTTCTCAGTTTTCCTGAATGCTATGCATCAGATCTCTTTAGCTATTAACTTATGGCCTAGTCTATATGCAATTCCTCATTTCCCTTTCATCGCACACTTATGTAAATCCTTAAACAGAGGTCAATAACACAAACCCCTTTATAAAAGATCACATCTTAATTCTTCCATCAGAACATTTTCATAGTCCTTAGGCCGTATTTCTTACATTTGCATTGTAAATTCATATCCCTCCAAATGACAGGTTTTCCATTTTGTACAATTTTATATCCTTTGTACTGATTATATTATCAAACTCCAGATCCATTTATAAAGCAATTCTTTAATTCAGAAGTAGGTAGTGTTCTCAAATTTCCTAAGAAATTTCTGTAAAAGATTGGACAGAGAAGAAGACTGGAACTCTTTCATTCTTCTGTGTTTTGGAGCAGGATCTATAGCACACATGAGGGTAGGATATCAGCTGGGGAACCTGTCACCCTTTTACTCCATGGGCTAACAGATTAGATGGAGAAAATCACTAAAAGAAGTAACAAAGTTCTTCAGAAAAAAAATATTCATTGTGTGATATGCTCAAAATGCAAAGACTTCAAACATTTTCAATGTTATCAGCTTTCTCGACTCTTCTATTTACTATTTAGATGTAGAAGATGAAAGCTCTTCCATCCCTGATACTCAATGTTATTCACATGCCTTTTATATCATCAATAAAGCCTCGGGCAGGTGGCTAAAAGAAGTCAAAGCATGACCAGCAAGCGCATGAAGAGGATGCATCAATCCAGGGAAAAATCACACTCTTCTTGAGCCAAGCAGTTACCAAGATCTTGCACTGTTAAATGTAAACATTCTGCCTGATCAATTGTCACTGTGGAGGAATTATATGATTTGTTTCACACGTGATATCTGTGGTCCCACAAATATGGCAGAAAGGGACCAATGTTACTGGTAACAGATGAGTAAATGGATAGCTAAGGGAAAGGCCATGAAAAATTTAAAAAAAACCAACTGATTAATTGTGAATACAAAGCTGCTAGCTGCTTGGCCTGCCTGCATTATTTAAGAACATACCATGAGTTTCAATCCATTATAGTTATAATAAAACATTGTCTCTCTACAGTTAAAAATTGCACTCAGAAATATTTCTCCTTTTTTTTTGCTTTCTTTAACCATGTGACATTGTTAATGCAGTAGAAAAATAAATTCCAGAAACCAAAGTCATGCTTTGTAGTCTATTAAAGCCCAGCTGTCGGCCAGAGTTAAGGAAATGATTGTGCTGTTTGTGCCATTTCTAATTAATAATAACCAAGGATTAATAAAGCAATTTGGAAAAAGAATGTACCAGGTAAGGATTTATAGGCAGATGAAAGTAATTTTATTGTAAATAATCATGGATAAAATTAAATGGGAGCTAAGACATTTTATGGTGCAGCAAAAAGTGTTTAACACATTTTTCAAGCTCTGCTTCTCTTGGAAGCATGTTAATGGAGGTGGAGGTGCTGAAAAGTCGCAATTTCATCCCTGACAAATAGATAGTTAGCTCAGTGACATCTGCAATGTTTAGCAGTTCTCTGCATTATTGTGAAAAGCATGAAAACTGATCTTGTAGCAAGACTTTTCTCTGTCAATTTTGTATTAAGCTCCTTAGAGGTTTCAAAGCATGATGGGTAGCTTCTAACCACACTGCTGAGAGAGAAACGGTTTGGGTCTTTCAGGAACCACCCTCAGGAGCTGCCCTCAGGAACTTGTCTTTGCCTACTGCATCAGGTTTATTAGGTCTTCTAGCAAAAAAAAGTACAGTTAAGTACAGTTACACAGGCCATGAATTCTTCTGCCCATAAATGAAGGAAAGAGCAATTCCTCATTTACCTCCTGAGGCAGCTCAACACTCATATGAGGAGGGAAATGTTCAGGTGTAGGGCAGTGTCCCACAATTTTCCTGACCAGAGCACATCCTCCTCCACAGACCTTCTGCAGGCTGCTGATTTTAACATCCATACTCTAAATACAGGTCCAAACTCACTGTTTAGTCCTGGCCTGCTTGTCCATACGGCTTATGTACAGCACCAGCGCAACTTGGGCGCCAAAATTAAACTCACCTCAGGCAGGTCAACAACGGAGAGCCAGCAGCTTCTCTTCAAGGCAACTACAGCTGGGCCTTCACGAGCTGCTTCTGAACCACCCCAGACTGTCCTCCTCAACACAGCTCGGCACACCCGGCCGGCTGCGGTAGTGGGCTGCTGTGGGGTGCTCCGTGTCAGGGAGAAGGCCTCGAACTGGCCATCTGCCTCCAAAACCAGTGTGAGTCCCCCACTGCCTGCCAAAATGTCCGCCGGTCAAGGAGCTGCTGGTGCCACTGTGCACACAGGGAAACAGAGTCTGAGGGGACCCTCAAGAGTAAAGGGAAGGCTGTTCATAGAATCATAGAATTGCCTGGGTTGTAAGGGACCTTTCAGATCATCTAGTGCAACCGTCGACCTAACATTAAAAAAAACCATCACAAACCATGTCTCTGTGTGGACCCATCTTTTAAATGCCTCCAGGGATGGTCCCTCAACCAATTCCCTGGGCAGTCTGTTCCAACGCTTAATAACCCTTTCAGTGTAAAAATTTTTCCTAATATCCAGTCTGAACCTCCCCTGGTACAACCTGTCTTGTCCCATTGCCTGTTCCTTGGAAGAAGAGACCGACCCCCCCTGGCTACACCCTCCTTTCAGGGAGTTGTAGAGAGCGAGAAGGTCTCCCCTCAGCCTCCTTTTCTCCCAGCTCCCTCAGCCACTCCTTGTAAGACTTGTTCTCCAAAACCAGGAGGAGCAGGAGGAGATACCAAAGGCTTGTTCTCCACAGCAGGAGAAGCCTCACTGGCCATGTTACAGCTGGGCCCCAGCTGGGCCCCGGTGGGCTGGAAGTGACCACCTCGGCAGAGGAGACCGAGCCCTCAGGTGCAGAAACTGAGGGCTTCAGGGCTATGTAAGTGTAAGCTTTTAATGTCACATAAATTAGCAGGCTATACTGATGATGTGCATAATACTTTGAGGCCAGCCATGGTCACAATCTATGCTATGAACAGAGAGCACACAGGTAACTTCTTCAGACCTGGCCTCGCCTCAGTCTCAGACCAGAGACAGGTCCCAAATCCACAGTCATTCCCTCCCCTCTCAGAATGAATGGTCTCTGGCCCACCACAACAGTTACGGAACAGTTAAGGAGCCGGG
The DNA here is from genome assembly GCA_028565335.1 of Limnodromus scolopaceus. NCBI lineage: Eukaryota > Metazoa > Chordata > Aves > Charadriiformes > Scolopacidae > Limnodromus > Limnodromus scolopaceus. Next base: position 28,038,858 of record JAOXNO010000013.1, read on the forward strand.
AGTTTCTTTGTAGTCACTCAAAAACCTACACGTTTTATTTGCAACCATTTGTACTGATCAGAGCCAGTAAGGCCTAGCAGTGCCCCCGGGACACTGACAGGTATATTGTGGCCAGGAGTTCAGGCTGGATGAATCCCCCTAGTAAAGCTCTTACACTAAGTATTTCATTAGATATCGTCTTCTTTCATGGCAGATAAAAGCTTAATCATCTATTGCCCTAGTGGAACAAATTCAGATATGTTTTTGATGTGAAAAATGCAAAACCAATATAGTTTATTGAACAGAGTGTGTGACAATATGGAGCTGCCTCAAAATCTTGGTAGTCTGTCTGCATCAGGGCCCTGATTTCCTTCTGAATGTATAGTTCTATACCTTTCAGAGCATCACTGGTATGTAGAGCTTTTACACCAGTGCCTGAATGCCAAAAAATAGGTTTTACAGACATCTATGCGTTTCTCTGCCACACCGTGGAAATGGAATCATATTCTCCAGTCAGTAAAATTGCTTGGCTTTAAACATCTCATTTCTTTTTTAAAAATAATTTAAAAAGTAAAAGGATTCTGTTCTACTGACTGCCAAGGAGTTTTGGAACATTTAGTCCTTGGAACAGTTGGTCCTAGTTTCTTCCATGGTTTACTTATATATTTATATACATATACAAACACACGCATACATACAGAATAATAGAGCTTTGTAGCTAGGAGACTACACAGTTCCAGTTTGACTAATAAATCCATAATGCCTCGGGAAGGATTAGCAGAAGAGTTCAGATTGGCTTTATCAGTATCAATTCATATGTCCACTGTTCAGAAGTGGGAGACAGGTATTCGTGGCTACTGGTGTCAAGTTTCTGGAATTACTTTCACCAGGAAGAGAACTTTTGTATAATTTAAAGGTGAATTTTTACACGCATGATAAATCTTGACCATGCACTGATAGCAAAGAGCAGTGATAAATCTGCCAATCTGTAAATGTATTTTTTTTCTTTAACCTTGAAACCTACATTGAAGAAATAAATTTTATTTAGGTTACTCTATTTTTGGGGGGCAGTTGTAATTGCGCGACGGTGATTTTTGCATTTTTCTTTTCCCTTGATTTCCATATTCACAAGGTAAATGCTTAGACTGTCAGCTGCTCAGGTTAATTCTTTGCAGGACAATAGGATAAGAATCAGAGCAAACAATTTCTTTCTTTGATTAGCCGTATACCAAACACAGCTGTAGTTCTACATTCTGATTATCTCCCTGCTTCAATTTCATTTAGAGGATAACTTGTGTTAATAACAGAATAGATCACTTTGTCTAGATGCTACACATTATGGATGCATTTTTGTCTTTTAGAAATAGCTACTAATTCTTAGCATAAAACTACCCAAATATCAAATACAGGATTATAGGATAGGCTGGAAGAAAATACTGTGGTTGGTTTAAATAAAACCAATATTATATTTTTATATATGTATATATTATATATATATAATTTAAATAAGACCTATATTTGTCTTAGTAAATTTATTATCCTGTACACCATCTTAACTATATTTTAAAAAGTAGGTCAAGAAACCTGCTCTTTAATCCTTATGTTTCAATTCACAGAATCTCAGAACAGCAGAATCACACAATGGTTGAGGTTGGAAGGCACCTCTGAAGGTGATTTTATCTGACCCCACTGCTCAATCAGTGTAACCTAGACCATGTCTCGATGGCTTTTTAGCATCTCCAAGAATGGAGGTCTTCAGTCTCTCAGATTTCATTATTTTTGTCTTTTGATATAGAGTATTTAGGCAATTTTTGTCCAGCCCTTTAAAGAATGAACAAAGTCAGGTACTGATGGAGGAAAATGGAGAGGGATGCCTGCAGTTTGCTCCATGAGGAAAACTCACAGGCCAAGTTCCAGCTTTGGGATGATTCCTGAAACAACAGCAACAGGTAAAGCAGTAAGGGTCTCCCATTCAGCAGGAGCTCAGGGCCACTTCAGCTCAGGACACAGGCTAACAAAATTTAGAATTTAAAAGAGGAAACATACAGGGGACTTACCAGTTTTCCATTCCTTTGTTGCTGTGAGTGTGAATACATTTGCAATTACCAGTAGATTAATTCCACATGCGTCTATTGCTGACTCTTGTGATGAGGAAATATTACCCTTGGAGTAAGGAAGCACACTGAGAACATTATAAAAACAGAATATTTGTTTTTCATACTTATTTCATTCTTGACAGAACTTTACTATCAATAATGTGTTAAATAGATATATGAGGCACTGTAGGAATGCAGCATTTCTGCAAGAACATCACCTGAATTGCAAATGGTAGCACAACAAACTAATTGTTTTTGCAGTGGAGAAGACTTATTGACAAGGAGTAAAGGAGGAAGCCAAATACAAAACATATTTTTCTGTAAGGGAACTGGTTCATACTAATACGTAGGTAAATAAGGAGCACATAATAAACTCTCTCTTCATGTGGGATTTTTTAAATGTCACTACATAGCAAATGTCAATTGCTATGAACATGTACTTCAGTGTGCAGAAGGTAAAGTACTGATTGCTACAAGACATAAGAGAATGGGGAACAGAAATTAAGAATTTGAATCTTAACAGTCTGTGCTTGAATTAAAATATAAAATTAGGCCTTTGTGGTCTTTCCAATCTTGCCTACATTCAAAGTATCTGACTCATTTGAGTAACAACTCTTGGACTTCACTGAAATATTTTCTTGTGTAAGACCTACTTCCCATGACCAAAGGAAGAAAAATCATCTTCAAAATTTACCTTCAAAGTACATGAGGGCCTGGATAATTTTCTTTATGACTAAATATAACATAACACCTTAAAACCTGTCATTTAAATTGTTAAAGGTGAATTATTTTTAAATGTAAATAGATTTCCCCAAAGCATCCTTTTGCATCGTGCTGCTCTACTAGAAGTGGGTTACCCAAGAAGATGAATCCTTACAGGTACCGCATGGCTTGTCTGTGGCATGCGGTATGCTTTCGAGATAAGCATTTTTCAGATACAGCATTAGCAGGAAGGTCTGTGCTAAATTTATGCTGTTGGCCCAATTTCCACAAAGGTTTATTTTACAAAAACCAGAACTCAGGTGCTACTGTTCTAAAACACTTTTGTAACATTAATGTGGGTCACTGACATGATGACAGAAAACTATGATTTCATGTCAGCAGGGTTAAAATTTCAGGCTTGAATAAAATGTTTCAGTCAGAAGGGACAATACTGTCAATGAACAAAAAGACATTTCCATTTATCTTATCTGACGGTAGAAAATACGCAGTACAAGAAAGTACTACAGGAGCACTTGCTGGCACCCTTACAACTAAAGAGGACTTTCACACCAGGGCATGTTTTAAGTATTTTACTTCTAACATGGATTCATTTCCCTTGCAATTACCTATAAGGTGTTCTATCATTTTGGCTGCTTCCAATAGCTACTTCCACTAATGTATGCCCTCTGCTTCTCTGAGTCTACTGTGCAATTACATTAAAATGCGTGTTTTAGTGGCATCAGAGACATTATTTGATGCACTCTGGTATCAGAATTAAGCCTTTTGTTGTATCAAAAGGAGCATATAAATAAAAAGTATTTGAACAGGTTTTCCATCCTGAGATATTTAAAAAAAAAATAGTTAATAAGATAGCATATCTTTGCTAAAGATCCAAGATAGAAACAACTGAGATCTGTAGGTAGGGGATCTAGACCTGGTAAAATGTAGAATTGTTAAACTTTGTTCAGGGAAATTACTCCCAACTAAATCTTTTTTTTTTTTTAATTTTTTTTACTGTATTATCTCTGTCCCAGCCTGGTGGAGATTTTCGGAGATGACTCCATTGCTTCCAATTAAGAAGTGATATAAAGCCCAGCTTTCTACTTTGTTGTACAACTAGTACAACTTTACTTAAATTATTTATAAATTGTCAGTTTGTCTTTGCTGTGCTTACCATGCCCTCTTCCTCCGGAGAAAGCATTCCTGGCTTAGAGACAGGCTCTGAATACACAAAAGGAGAGGCGTAGCCTCCTAAGGGTGGATGTTCAGCATTCCCAGGGAGAGCTTGGTCCCATTTGCATTACTGCTTTAGGAGAGAGATCAGACTTGAACCTGACCTCGCAAAAAGCTACAGTGATGATACTGCTAACACCAACATTAGCAATGTTGGTGGTGATGGAACGCAGAAATTGTTTTGTCTCCTTTTTGCAGCCAGATGACAGCAGCAGGTATGCAAGTTATCTTGGCCAAACTGAAATCTAACATATTCAACGTTTCTGTGGCATTCATTACTGGTGGTAATCCACCACCCATTAGAATAAACGTTCTCATAGAAAGGAAAAGAAAAGCTACCAAAATACCCAAAAGACAGGTTTTCAGCAGGACAAAGTTTCTGCTGGTAAATTCTTGATCTTGTCTTCACATACACTCAGAGACATTTCTGTGGAGCTGCCAGAGTATGACTGAAAGAGATCCACAATTCAGGACAGGTTCATTTTTGATACCTATAGTAGGTTACAGGAAATGCTAGGAATGTCTTATTAACAGATCTATCTGATAGTTGTCAGTGACACGATTAAATCTCTTGTACAGAAGAAAAAGGTGTGGACTTAATTGCAGCAAGCCCAGGTATGAGTGGCAGTGAAGTCATTCAAGCTTGGCTTTAAGCCATGGCAATTTGGCATTCAGCTGCTGGGTAAGTACAAGCAGCCTCTTGTGTCAACTCTCCTGAAATTTCACCGGTGAAGGGAAAAACGCTGTCAAACAATGTCAAAACATCTCATGAAAAATTAGAACATTTCCTTGTGAAATGTTCTCAATTCAGCTGTTCTCAACTTTGTATTAAATAAAATGTCACAAAATCAAAAAGACTTAAGTTCCAAGACAAAGTTCTGGTTGACTTCAGATGACCAGGTCTTTTCTGAAGGTTTTCTAAAACACAATATAACATTAATCACTTAACTTTTTTTTAAAAAAGAATACTATTTCCAAGGGGGGTTCTGTATGGTGATTTTTATTGTATTGGAGTCACACTTTAACAAATTCTCATTTTATGAAAAAAAGTCTTTAGCACATCCCTCAGAGCAGGTAAGAGACACGCTCCAGCTGTTCTGACAAGGTTATGTATTCATGAATTGCTGAGTCACATTCAAAGATAAACCCCAATTCCCTGAAATCTGTAATTGAAGAGCTAACATGAGATCCATAGCAAGTGGGAAAAGTCCAGTGTGAACAACAGAGAAAGAGGCTGTAAACCTAATGCCATCACATGCAGCATAAATACCCAGATATTTTAAGACAGGTAAACCATCTTTTTTATATGTTTTTAAGTAAATACCTGGAGAAGCTAAAGGGAAATAGTGTAGCTATCAGTGCTAAACAACAATATAAATTCTGGAGAGCTTGCACCAGCTAAACCATGGTCAGACCCTCTGTAGCATCTTTATTTTCATGACCTACTTCACTTAACATCATCATATTTTAGATTAGCTTCATGTGGGAATCCACTAACAATTTATACACCCAATCATGTTGAATAGTTATAATCCAGTTATCTATCAAAAGTGGGTAAATTGAACACATTCACTTCGTTGCTCTGAAGGGAAACTGAAGGAAACAGTCATGGTAATTCCATATTTGTTCTGGTAGAAATGCTACTGATGAAAAATAAGAGAATGTTAAGTCCTGTGCTCCACAACAGAAGGCAACGATTTCTATTTTTGCAATTGTAAATTTTTCAGAGGAAACACGATGCAGTTTGCCAACTGTAAGCCATTTATGTTACTTTGAAAAAATCAAGATTCTGGAAAAAGGAGACTTTTCAACCACTTTTCTTCTCAGCATGGTAATGTCCTATGCTTGGGGTCACCAGGGACAGTTATACGGTCTTGGGGCTTTGGCCACACAGGGTGCTTTTTGGTTACTTTGAAGATGCTCTGCCTGGACTCGGCTGTTCTGGCAGCTTTTGGCCGATGGATGGGGTGAGATGGAAGCTGTGGGAGTGTGAGGCAGGAGTCTTGTCTGACTCTACAGCTTCTACATCGCTTGGGCAAGGCCAATTTTCTCACACAAAACCTGTTTTCAGATGAGGCCACTGACCATTAACAACGCAACATCAGTCTAAATATGTTTTGTGACTCTGAACAATTAAAGAATGAGCTAATTAGAGCCTATTAATTTATGACATGACCAGTAAGTGGTTCAAAGCTAGCTGGTAGCAATAAATGGATTTTTGAAGGGCTAATATTGTGGTTTGCGGAAGAGCAAACAAGCAGAGGAAGAACTCAAGAACATATAATTACAAGTGTCATAAAGACAAAAACAAAAGTCGAGATCAGATAGATTTGCAATAAACGTTGAACTAATTGCAGCACAAAATAAAGGTACCAGAGTTGCAGAGCTGTTTATTCAATAAAATTTCTTCTGGTGTACTTGAAAGCAGATGTGCAGAACTGCTTTCGCTTTATCACAGCCGCAGGGCACATCACCCAGCCTCACTGCGCCCCAAAATCCTGATGTGTTGGCGGGTCTGCAAAGTCGCCCACCAGCATGTTTTTAAACTTTATTATCCCACGATTGCAAATTTGTACTGCTCAAGTCCTTCAGTCATGGAATCTTGGAATGGTCAGAGTTGGAAGGGACCTTAAAGACCATCAAGTTCCAACACCCCTGCCCTGGGCAGGGACACCTCCCACTAGACCAGGTTGCTCAAAGCCCTATCCAACCTGGTCTTGTCATTTTAAAGAACCAGACTTCCTCTCTTACCTTGCCTCTTAAAGCTTCCAAATGATCCCAGTAAGGATAGTTTCCCAAAGGGCTGTGTCAAATAGCCTCCAATCTAACTAGTCCAGCAGGAGCCTTTTCCCACAGCAAATCATGGAGTAACTGTGCCTTCCCATGGCTGTAGCAGAGGCCAGGCCAGATCTGGGTCTGACGGAAAGGCATGAGTGTTTTCTTTCAGCACTTCAATGCGTACAGGTCAGCTGTCCCCAGATCTGAAAGGGCACGGCATGTCTATTCCATGTGCTGCTGTACACAAGGTGGAGAATTTGTATACTTAACTCTTCCAGCCTTATAAAAATACTTTCATTCCTTCTTTAGCTCTCAAGTGCTTCCATATTTCTACTTACTCTCATTTTAATATGACAATAAGGGAAAACATAAGTTTCAGGTCTCAAGGTTTTCAGCAGGGTTAACCTTAAATGCTGCTTAGTGACTAAACCCTCACTTTTGAGAGGGCAGAGGCATTAATAACACATAGAAGATGTGACTTCCCTATACACGAGCACAACTCAATGGCTTCTGCTAAGCAAAGGAAAAAATTTGGTCCATTTCATTGATTTTATACTTGCTGATTGAATTCAATTGTTGTGCCTATATATGGTGGTAGATTTTCCCTTTTCAGGACAAGTGCATGCAGTATGTGTGCTCTTCATTCAGTAAAATGGATCATTAACAAGTGATGCAAAGTGGCACAATAGATATGACTGTCGTTCTTTTGCATCTCGTGCTGGCTTCAACTGGGGATTAAATTGCCTCGTGCCCCACACATTAATAATTGCTAAGGCTGACATTTATGAGGGAAGCATGAAGGATATTTCAGGCTTTCAGATGAATGTCATTTCAGAGACTGCGGATTAGATGTTTACATGCTCATATGGCTGCTAATAATTAAAATGAACTTCAATTATTTGATGTACAGATATCAAACCTTTCTTGACAAGTATTATATATAATACATACGTAAAATATATAAGATGTATACAATAACAGTTAGGGTAGGTTTTCAGCAATAAACAAGATATTTCTATACTCTCAAGTGCAAATTCACATTAGGCAAAAATATTGTCTGCTATTTAGTTTAATATTTTTTAAAAACACAATCAATCCAAGTTTCTTCATGCAGAGGGGATACAGTTTTTCTGCTTTCATAATGGGATGGAAAGTAATGATGCATTCCAACAAAGGCATAATTCTTTCTTTTGGTGTTTATGATCAACTTCCATAAATACAGCGACGCACTAAGCTCAGAGTATAATGCATGAATCCTGGAATAGCAGAGGTGGAAGTGATTATGCCTAAAGAGACATTAGCAAGTAAAAATGAATTGCCTGTTAAACTATTTCTCCGTGCTGTAAGGCTGTGTGTTACAACAATCAACCTGTGCAAAGTTTCTGCTGACATCCATAATGCTGTGTACTGACGTTGCAGACTTTGGACGAAGTATTGCCCTTTCTACCAGTACCTCAGTGGACCACAGTTTAAAATTCACAGTTTGTTCTAGTTTCATTTTCCACTTTCTCTGCCCATCTCGTATTGTCCCACTTCTTGCATTCATCAAGTGACACCACTGATTAACTCCGGAACTACAGCATTGAAACCATCTGAGGATACTCCATATGAAGAGTCGCACTGCATTACTCCAGTCGTTTGATCTGGAAGGAGACCTCATCATTTCAACATATTCATGTGAAGAAAAAGCAGGGGGAAAAAATGAAATGTGGTCAGTAAGTTTAATGTATATAGTGAGAAGAATATCAATCATGTCTCATGAAAGAAAGGAGGACACATGATATTTTAAAACTCTGTTTATTATAAAAGCACCCAGCTAAAACAGTAATTTCTTACCACCCTTTAAGTGACAGATTGACCAAATGTTGTTTAAAAAAAGGGCAAGTGAAAAACACCAGGAAGAAAAATGTTTTCAACTCCACACTTATTGCATCTGGAGTATAGTCTCACTGCTCTGACCTAAAATTCCTAAGAAGTTAAACACAGCTATAGAGGAAGGAAACCTCGAATAGATCTACCTTAAAACAACTGTTTTAAGTCTTTAAAAACTAACAGTGCCATCTTGAAATGACTCTGCTGTTATGGGCAGCCAACTTAGAAAATGCTGGCAGGGGGTCCTGATATCAGAGCTGCTCAGACAAATAAATGAACACGTTTCCACATTCCAAGAAGCTGCAGGGGACAGAAAAGCCTGCATAAGCTATTAGAGAATTACAGTAAACATGCCTTTTGATCACAAGGGCACATATTGCTATTGTGAGGTTAAGCACAACTGAGATAAAGCCAAGGTGTGTTTTTTAAAACTGGACAGTTGGGGAAAAATATTATTTTTCTACGAGAACTGATACATTGCTTTCCAGGAGAGGAGTTGGTTTCTAAACAACACTGAGGGTTTTGGTGGTTTGGGTTTTATTGTAAGTGTAATCCCAGGCAATGGGTTTTTACAGCCCCAGTGTCTGAAGTTGTGTGAAGGTCTTAGATTTTATTTTCTTTGAGAAACAAATAAGCTAAAATGCCTTTTCCACTCCTTGTGTCTACAGGGAAGAACTTCACAATCTAAAGATTAAAAGAACAGACCACAAAACCTGATGAAAAGTGTGGATTTTTATCCTGATTTTTACCTATTTCTATGATTTTTTTTAAATCTTGGTATTTGGCTATGTTGTCAACACAGAAAAACTTGCCATTACTGTACAAAAAATACAAATACAGAATAGAAGCCCAGACAGTTCAATGGACTGGTTCAAGTTTTCACAGAAAGCCAGAGTCTGACCTTAAATCTGGTTCTTCTAAACCACAAACCAATCACTTATTCACAGAACTATCTTTACAATTTGGATAAAGTTTACTTAAAAAGAAAAGTGATAAGAATAAATGACTGCTGAAACCAAAGCTTCTGGGAATAAGTATTGTAAAACCTGAAGTATTTATCCTCATTCACTCCAAAACTAAAACAAAGTGCTTTCCATTTTTTGAAATTTCTCCATTGCAGAAGGCAGATAGAAAAGAAAGAAATCATAATAACAGAGAGTTTGATTTTTGTTGAGTTTCAAAATTTCAGTGGGCTTTGCACTGCTGATGTCTGCATTTGAGACACATGAGGACAGTTTTGGGAAAATCAGTGTACAGACCATGGCACGCAGATGCATTTTGTAATACTACCTATGGAAACCAAACTGAACTGTAGCAGAGGGCAGACAATCCTGCAAAGATTATGTAAAGGTATTGAAAGTCCCTATGCTAATGAATGTTTGCTAAGCCCTCTTTTATTATCTTCTATCTAAATATCTTTGTGAGGATATGTCTTTACTGATTCCTACTACCACTGTTATTACTGTGGGTAAGTTGGTGAAAGGTATATTACATACAGCAAGTACTGAAAGGGCTGAATTCAGGAATAAAAGCAAGTTTACATGGCATGTGCTTCAGGATTTATAGCACAATTGTCTTTTCAAGAAAGGGTCACTTTGCAATACAATAGTTGTTTCATTTATCTTGTGCTGAGTTACAATAGAGAGTGGACTCCAAGTTGATTAAAAATTAAACTGCACTTTATTCAACATAATGGTAAAGCGATGCTGCATAAATTGAACTGCCTTTTCCATTCCTCTCACCGCAGTCTGCTCTCTGGTTTCTTTTCACATGCTGATATTCTTAAATGCCGGACATTTTCTGAGAATTTAAATGTTAAGGATTAGAAGAGCTAATTGCTCCCAGGCCTAATGGCCACTATTACATGGAGCATGACTGGAACATTCTTCTGCTCCATTTGGTTCTCTGATATTCCTTTCCTGTACAGGCAGGAGGTCACCTGCTGTAATTACACGGTATAGAAATGCAATGAAGGTATTTCTTACTCCACATATTTTATAGAAATATATGATAGAAATATGTTTGTATTGCATAGAAATGCCTGGGATATCAACACATGAGAATTTCCAGAGTTGGGCTCCACATGAATTCACCCTTAATGCTAGAAATAATTTTACTTGCTGCTAAAGAAGACCCCCATTTTTTGTCTTCAGATCAACTCGTAACATTTCAGAGTGTAATGACAGTTGCATAAGGCACAGCAAGTCATAAATAAGTAAGAATGGCAAGACCACTTCCTCATAAGATTAGGGTAGCCAGTGTTATTTCCTTGTCCCAATTTTCCTAAATTCTTGTTAAATATTATCATCAGATCTACTGCCTGTACCATCGTTTTACATAAAGCAGCTTCTTGCCAGCAGGAAATTTCAGTGTGGTATCTACTTCTTACCTTCAAAATCCTCCTACTAAACATAATTAACATTTCACCATTTTGAGTTTTCTACTTCCCATTGTTATTAGCTTTTTATATACTATATGGAAAATGAAGCTGTCAATTGATATTGATTTGTTGTTAATATTAATTTCTATGTAAAATGAAAAGATATTGTTAGACGTTTTCATTGTTTTCCCGTGAGGCTCTAATCGCTAGAAGTCACCCGAAGGAACTACTCAGATTACATTAAAATAGCCTAAGGTCCAGAGTATTCATGGTTAACCCTCTTTGTGCTTCCCCTTTTCCAGGGCCTTGGATTTCAGGTCAGCCATGCAACAGTTCTTAAGGTCGAAAAACTTGTTAGCTTATTAAATGGAACCAGCTTCAAAGTGGAAAGGCCCACGAATCGCCCTTCTTCAGCATAGCCTCTGTTAAAAAAATCCCTTATAAATTTACAACTGTATAACAGAGTGGAGGAGAAGAGAGAAATGAAGTATTACATGTGACAGATCCCAGTACCCTCACTTAATGCACACGGTAACACATCAGCAACGGCAAGTGTAGGTAAGCATAAGTGTCAGAAAAGAATAAAATTAGGCTTAAGTCTAATTAGATCCAGTGGGAAAATGTAGATGAGAAAACAACAAGGAAAAAAAATAATCGTGGAATGGTTCAGGTTGGAAGGGACCTTAAAGATCATCCAGTGCCACCCCCTGCCAGGGCAGGGACACCTCCCACCAGATCAGGTTGCTCCAAGCCCCCTCCAACCTGGCCTTGAACCCCTCCAGGGATGGGGCAGCCACAGCTTCTCTGGGCAACCTGAGCCAGGTTCTCACCACCCTCACAGGAAATAATTAAATAAATATGAAGTTAAAAATATAATTTAATTTTAAAAATTAAAAATCAGAATTAAAAATTAGAATTAAGTAAATCCAACAAAGTGGCTCATTACACACACTGAATTCTCTCACATCAACATTATTTTGTGTGATTCTCTTTCATACGTTATATAGCTGCAAATCAGATTTGAGGCCTCTCTACTTCTCATACTCTTTGCATCAAAACTCATTTTCCATACATTTTTCTTACTCCCCCATGCAGCTTCCCATTGTACGTACAATGAATTATGGGTTTGGATCTCCTCCTCTCTTTGTCTTTCCTCTGTGAGTCTCTTGGATGGGCTTGTTCAGCGCTGTGCTTTGGCTTCTCGTGCTCTTTCGTATGTCCCTTTTACAGCTCAGCAGCCTGTGCCATTTGGAAGGATTTGTCTCATTTGTTTGGAGGTATCTGCACAGGAGTAAGGTAGGGAATAGATAACTTCTATAGAAGTAATATATCTTACTTAATATATAGTTACTTCTATAGTTACTTAATATATAGTTACTTAATATATAGTTACTTCTATAGAAGTAACTTCTATAGAAGATAATAGATAAATAGATAATAGATAATTTTTGTATATTTTCAAAATTTTGCATGAGGGACATGGTGCTCACATCTGTCAACTTAATGGTTCCATTTCCATGCCAAAGGCTTCATATAAGGAAGCATTTCATTGTTTTATCCTCTTGTTTAGGATCACAGTATTCATGAAGTCTTTGGCACTTTTTATGGTGACTGTGCCGAATTGGTGCTGCTCATTTCTTAGCCCTTCCGCTCTTTTCCTCCTTTTGAAATTTTGCTTTATTTTCCTATGTCCCTTTTTCCCATTTGATTTGTTCTGTATAACAGTTCGGTTCTTAATTTCACCTTTTAAAGCCAAACTGAACACCCAGCTTTCTTAATGATCATTCTGTATGTCCCTATAGCTGGTTTTGACTTAATTCCAAGTGGCAAGGAGTGTATTTTGAAGTTGTCAGCCTCCTCTTTAACGCTTCTGTGTCACATGATGTGGTCAAGGCCATGCAGTCACTGAACGGTTGGGTCTCGCAGAGGAAAAAGGACTCAGAGCACTGTGGGTGCAACCCTGTGCAGCAATTAGATAATGCACAGCGCCTCCGGCCCCAGGAGGGACACTGATGTGCAATAAAGGAGGTGGTTGCATCAGGGAGCTGGTGTTGGGCACAAATGTTGGGCTCTGCCCAACGTGAGACCAGGGACCAGCAAAGAATGAGACAGGGCAAGGAGGCAAAAATAAGGAGCAGAAATAAGATACAAAAAAAAAAAAAGAGACAGGAGATCTATACGAAACAAACTGTCTGGTGTTTTAAGTCCCCAGAACAGGAGAATGAGTTTCCCTAAAATAGACTTCAGGTTGGAGCTTGTCAGTTCTGTTTATCTACTGCTGATGGTTAACTAGGCTAGAAATATACTAAAGAAACTAAACTTAAAGGAAATTATCTTTAAGCTTTCCAAGCCACGTTAACCTTCCCAAATTAATAAGCATATGTTCTCATTTGAAAGCTTCCTGAATAGTTCTCTGCCTAGGATAGCTTCAACCACAGCACTATAAAATGGAATTTGCACAGAGATCTGTGAACAGAATTAACAGCGGAAGGTAATGTATACTGCATGGAGTGCTGCCATCTTTTGGTTGTAACAAATTAAGATCGTTACAAAAGAGCTCTGAAAACGTTTAAGCAAGATGAATACAGTCTGAAAGCATAATATGTAAGCTAAGTATTATTAAATGCAATTACCATTATTACGAAAATGACTAAATTTTGTATTAAAGACTCACTCTGAAATGTAAGATTGCTACTTAAAATAATGTGGCATTTCATTTAGCCTCTCATTTTATTTATTTTTTTAAGCCTTTTGCTTTTTCAAAGATCTGGATAAGCAGAGCAATGAAGGATTTCTTCTCATCTTGTTGCAGGGGAAGTTAAAACACCATTTAAAGCCTGTAGGAAATTACACTAGTTAATCATTTCTACAAGTCCCTCTATAAAAAACAGCAGGTTGAAAGATAATATTATAGTATCCATATAAAAACTAAGCCAAATTTTAGTTAGATAATGATTTGCAATTGTTTTCAAGATTTTAAAAACAAGAATCTCTCCTTAAATTACGAATCTTATCTTTTAGAGATAGCACACATTTGCATAGTCCCGTAGCAGAACAGTAGGCAGCCATTTCCACCTATTTTTATGGTAACCAATAGTGGTCTCATTTGTTAATAGTAATTAATAAAGAAATAAACATCCTTTTGAGAGAGATTTCCAGCAGTTTTGTTTTACCTTTTTCTTTCTGTGTAAGATTGGAAAATAGTTTTCTTTCTGTGTATAATTCATTTAAATTAACGGTGTAACCAGTTTCATCCTCATCAGAGACATGTCTATGCAAGTGACTATTGTATGGTTACTTTTCTTTTATATAATTTCCACAGATGAAAAACTGTATACATAGAGCATCTGCTTAGATTTAGTAGAGCTTGGAAGTAGGTGGAGTTGTTTTGTTTTGAAGGAAGTGAGCCACTGGTCCTTGAACAGAACATTCTTGTTTTCATTTTTCTTTCAAATCTTTATTGTTACTTTACAGTTAAGTTTAAGTTTCTGGGTTCATTTAAATGTAAAAGCTTGAAAATGTGACTTGAAAGGCAGGAAAGTCAATAGCCAAATAAGAGTTAAAAGCAGATTATTTTCTCTGGAGACTTTTGAATATTCAGGTTTATAAATTCAAGATTTAAATCAGTCTGGAAACGTATATAATTGCACTCAGATTTCTTTTCTTTTTCACTGTAAACTGACAGCTACCATGGAAAAACAAAATAAACCAAAACAAAATAAAACCACCCAAAACCCATTACCTGCCGTAGTGGGTTTTTGTATTGTATTCCACACAAAGCAGGTATTTACTGTGCCTAATACTGATATTTCACACTTATTCAAAGTGTTTTATTTAGCTACTAAGAGAACCAGTGGCACATCTTCTTGGCTCAGGCTGTTTCTTCGATGCACTTTACAAGCTTCCCGCTGATTTAGATCTTTTTTTTCTTATAGGAGCATGTTTTCTTGGTGTGAAGACATTGGCATTCGCTTTTCCACAGTGTGTATGTTTTGTCATTTTCTGGTTCTGCTGATGCAGTGATATGTTTTCTGTCGAAGGCGGTTTTCAGGCACATTCCCCTGCCTGACAGGAACAGCGAGCTACAAGCATTTCCTGAGGAGAAACTTCCAGATGCAGCGGGTGAGATTTCTCATCTCCCAACTACGTTAATTACGTTATCTCCCCGAAACAACATTTGAAATGAAAACATTCCCTGAAATCTCACACACAGTTCAGCTGCCTGGACTTTGCTAATGCTTCTGTCATCTGTAAAGAATTCACAGAAAGCCAGCTGGGAGACTGCACACCCATTTTTTTGCTCTCAATCTCTGCCAGTCATGGGTAAGAGAAGATTTTCAACCTGGCAGCTGTGGGGAGACAGAAGTTTACCAATTTCAAGTCTTCAAAAGAATCTCAGGTCCAGCTATAATAAAAAATGAAATTGGCTTTTTAAAAAAATCTATTTTAAAATAGTTTTTTTTTATATATTTTAGCTCTTTTTATTTATTTCAAGTTCACTCAGGTCATATTTTCACAAGCTTTATTATAAGCAAGAGGACAAGAATTTTACTTTGAAAGTTAAAAAATAAGTGATTTTTACATGAGTCACACATCTCCAGAAGCTAGAGCTTTCAGAAAAAAAAAAAGATAAGAAAAACCATGACAGCTGAAAGAACATCATGAGAATTAACACCATTGATACAGAAAGGTTCTTAACTTGAAAAAACGGGGTGGTCTGTTAAAACAGAACACCACAATTTCTTCCACAGGCAGAACCATTATATATATTGCTGCCCTCAACAGCTAAATAGCATGGATGAAATTTGATATATGCAAAACCTGAAGCTATACCTAACAGGACTGGTTATTTTGTTGTATACGTGTTTTCTTTGCACATTTGTGTTATGGAGAAAAAAGGAATTATGTCATCACTAACATAATTCCAGTCAAAAGACAAGAAAGCTAAACTCAGGTGTGGTGTAACTGAATTTGTATTTATTTACACCAGTCACAGATTTGGCTCACTGTTTGTATTTTCATTTTGTGTTGTGGCAAAAATACTTCTTAACTTTGTGATCGAAAGGAGAAACACTTGCAATTTCCCCTTGAAAGACAAATGGGACATGCAGCTCTCTGAGTTATCTTTTTTATAGTTACATCCTACAAACTTTGATTATAATAATAGGAATTACGGTGGAAGATCATAGTATTGGCTGAATCATAGACCTAATTTAGCTCCAAATTGATACAACTCCATTGAAAACAACTGGTTGCATCTATTTACACCAGAACTGATTTGGGATCAGTTCCTTTGAGAGACTGTATTTCCCTTCAGCTATTAGAATCTCCTCTCCCAAAGGCAGAGACATTATCATATTATTTGCACAAAGGAGCAACATCAAATGCTGCATACATAAGGATGGAAAATTAAGTTCGAAGAAAGCTTCATGCTTCTTTCTTTAAGGACTTTGAGGAAGAGAGCATACGAGAGTGACCTTATATTCTAATATCTATGGGATGCTCCATGGAATGGAGAGTCCCAGATTCCAGTTTGTACGTTTTTGTACAAAAATTTACTCTGCTTATTGTAGTCACCTGACATCTCTCCATGAATACAGTTCAAGAGGAAAAGCTGGTAGCATCTACGTTGATGGTAGTACTTCAATGTGTTCTTAAAATTGCTGCAGAAAAATATAAATAAATGTCTTGGTGACTCTTTTGGAAAAAAACACATTTGCTGTTAGCGTCTTGTCAGGGGAGGCATTTTTCTGCATCTTGAAATTATGTTGTGATTTTTTCTCTCTTCTTCATTGTCTTGTTGCAGGTATTGTTTTCCCGTTTCCTGTGGAGCTGAAATGAATAAAATGCACAAAAGAGTGATGGTTAATGAGAGTGAGAGTGAGAATGCAGCAATAACAGGAGTAGTAAAAGGCGAATTTCAGTTCAGAAAAAACATAAGTATCTCTTTGCAGTATTCCTGAGGATAGAATCGAAGAAACAAGACTCTTTCTGAGGCTTGATAGGATTAACTTCCTGACAACTGTCACCTTTTACGAGATACCAGCACTTTTAGAGCTTGAATTGGTGATCAGTTTCTGCATTTACAGCTTCCACAGAAACTACACCAAACAAATCTAGTATAGTCATAGCAGGCAGGGACACCTCCCACCAGACCAGGTTGCTCAAAGCCCCCTGGCCTTGAACCCCTCCAGGAATGGGGCAGACACAGCTTCTTTGGGCAAGTGCCTCACCACACTCACAGCAAAGAATTTCTTCCTGAGTTCTCACCTAAATCTTCCCTCTTTCAGTTTAAAACCATTACCCCTCATCCTATGGCTCCACTCCCTGATAAAGAGTCCCTGCCCATCTTTGATGTGCCCTTTTTAGGTAATGGAAGGGGCTCTAAGGTCCCCCTGGAACCTTCTCTTCTCCAGGTCGAACAACCCCAACTCTCTCAGCCTGTCCTCATAGGAGAGATGCTCCAGCCCTCGGATCATTTTTGTGGCCCTCCTCTGGACCCATTCCAACAGGTCCATGTTGTTCCTGTGCTGAGAATAGGTGCGGGGCTGGCCAGTTTTTGGTCCCAAGCTACTCCCCAAGTAGGGCCTGTGCTGTTCATTCTTTGTGCTGCGTTGTGTGAGGCCGAATATGACCCATGAATTCTCTGGAAATAATCTAGTGCTAGACTTTCTGTTGTCACATTAATATTCCATCTTAAAATACCAGTACCTGCTGTAGACATATTAGCTTCTGCTAAATTAAATGATACTATGTGAAATGAAATTCTTACCACGCTGTATTCTTCTCTTCTGAAAGACAAAAGTAAATAAATGTAATTTATTTAAGTCCTTGACTAAACAGGGGTTAACAAATTTTAGAGATACTAGAGGTAGTCTTTGAAGTAGTTTAATAGTTTTTTCTCTTTAGATTCTGAAATGTTTCATGTCTTCTGTGTCTCTTTTTCTCCCTTTACCCATTTATTCATAGTTCATATCTAGCAAAACATAGATCCAGAAAATTTATACATGTGTATCTAAATTTTTCTCATTTGGTTCATTATCACTGACCTGTTTTTTAGATCAGTGCCTTTTCTTCCAGTGCCGCCTTCTCCTTTGTTTCTGATTTTGGATGTTGTGAATGGCTATGCAATTTCCTTTGCTGTATTAAAACTTGCCTTTTTTTCCTTGCATAACCAAACAAAGGACAGTACAAGGACGTAGAAACCATCATGAAATGCCTTTTATTTCACAGCTCTTTTCATCTGCTCAACAAATAACAGAAACCATGGTTAATCGTTGCGTACTTCTGGTTCCCTGGGCACTCATGGAGCTCTCCATATGGTCTGTTCAAAATGGAGGCACTTGCATATATCAGATCTAAATTATGCAAAGAAATATGATCATATAGTGGAACAGAGTAATAATAGAAAAGATACCTGCTCAACAAAAACAGAAACCTAGCTAATAATCACTCTATATTTCCAACTCCCAGGGTGGGAGAACATTGTACTAAATTCATAAATCTCCATTCTGACATTAATTTCATAATCTTTAAAATATATTCGCTCTTGAGTTTTAAATATTGTTCATTCATGCAAGAAACCCAATAGCAAAATGAATAATTATTTTGTTTTCTTCATTCCTCTCTTCTTTTTGCCTTTGTTTTACCGTGCTCTTGACAGAATCAAGCTCCTCTAAGTCCTTCCCTTTTTTCTTTACTATTTATTTTGCTTCCCATTCTTCTTATTATTTTATTCATCCTTTACTATTTTACCACTTGTTTTTAATTAACATACCCTAAGATAAGCGCGGTTTCTAAGAAAATGCAGTATGTGACTATTTTCTACAGAGAAAAGTTTTAAATAATGTTGTTTGAATACTGTAGGCGTCACATTGAACAAATTGAGGAGAAAGTCACAGATACGTGTCCCCAGTGAGCAAAAGGGGTTTTTCGTTGTGGTCCTAAGCCTTACCCTGGTTAGAGCCAGCGTCTGCCTCGGCTGGAGGACACTTAGCACTGCAAAGGTGTGCAGGGAAATTATAGGTGCCTTCACTGGAAAAGTAGCATAGGTGGTATTTTACATGTGGCAGGGAGCAAACAAGGAAATGAAGTAAATCTTGTTTGGGTTCAGGTTTTGATTGCTGCAGCTTGTAACTGGCACGTTAGTTACATATTGGCACGTTTAACAAAGCTCAGGACATCTGTTAAAAACTACTGGGAAGAAAGCTTGGAAGAGTGAGCTAAGTGAAAACTTTGGGGAGCTGTGGGAGTGATGTGAAGAGGAGGTGACATAACAAAATCCACACGCAATCTAAGGAACTGTTATTTGCTTGGACCATGGCAAGATAGCCCTGAGCAACCATCTAATAATCATTTAGGTAACGAGTATTTAGTCTTGCCTGATCCCTCTTCTCCACTAAATAAAGTCTTTCCCTGACAGCTATAGTGCAGTGTTTCCCCAAGGCAAAGAGACTTTGGGGCCTACAGGAGAGATGGGGAGGGACTCTGAGCATCCTGGTCTGGTGGGAGGTGTCCCTGTCCATGGCAGGGGGTTGGAATTCGATGATCTTTAAGGTCCCTTCCAACCCAAACCATTCTATGATTCTATGATTTA
Organism: Limnodromus scolopaceus; assembly: GCA_028565335.1. Classification (NCBI taxonomy): domain Eukaryota; kingdom Metazoa; phylum Chordata; class Aves; order Charadriiformes; family Scolopacidae; genus Limnodromus; species Limnodromus scolopaceus. The sequence continues at coordinate 28,058,494 of JAOXNO010000013.1, forward strand.
TTTTCCTATAGAGGAAGTAGAGAAAGAGTGCTGTTACATATAGTCTTTAATTAGGTAACCACATACTATTTTTCCATGGGATCTGAGCCTTGCTTAGCAGATACATGGACATGGACCAGAGTCGTGCAATGGAAAGAAGAAAAAGTAAGTGAATTCAGCTAAACCTTGTGCCAAAACCAGCAGATCAGCTGGTGCTTTGGGATTTAAATGTCCAGAATGAGCAAAGAGAATAATAGTAATTGTGTGACCACAAACTTACAGTTCAATAACACGTTACACTGGCAAAGTGACTGCCAGAGCTGGCTGCTGAGGAGATTGTGATATATCTTAAAGATATTATATATGAGTTTCCACGAGCTATCATGCTGGAATCAGCAAGGTCAGTGTGAGCCACCTTCATCAGTACTTTGTACTCAAAGTGTTAAGGCAAATTCCCCATGTTTCGTTCCTGTGGCTTTGCAGGGAGGTGCCAGACACCTGCCGAGAGGTAACAGCAGTTTCTACTGCTCTATCCACTTGCAAGAACCGGGAAGGAAGTGTCTGAAACATCTGTTCAATTGTTTTTAAAGTTGCTCTAATAGAAAGCGTATACTAAACATTGTGTACATTTTTGCAATATTCATAGGGTTGCTTTTGTTCTTAAAACTGTGTGTTAAAAAGGTAGATATATACGATTTTTAAAAGAAGTTGAGATTGCACTTAAAGCTCTAAATCATAGTGTGAATTTTTTCCATAACCAAAGAGTTTCTCATTAATGGAAGATATCACCTGTCACCCTTAGGGTTATCTACTGTTAAATATATCGTAGATCAGAGCCCTTATCTAAGCAAGCAGCTTTATGCAGGACAGACCCAGGTAAACATATTTTTTTTCTTAAACAACTTTTAATGTGAAGTTGTTCTTGGTACTGGCAGATAAAAATTTACCTAATTGTATGCGTAAATGCATTTGTCTACGTGCTGATGGGGACTGGGGATGTCCAGGGACATAGAATCAGTTCTGAGACTTTTGCTCACAGGATCCTCTCTTCCACCAGGGAATGGAAGCCAGACCCATCCTTCTTCTACTTTCACACATCCTCCACTTCAGCCTCTTACTGGGAAACTCTACAGCCTTGCAGTGCAGATTCTCTCCACAGGAATACACTCTCATCAGCTGCACCCGTATCATGTTTCTTCTGTTTAATGTAGCCAAATAATTTTGGACACTTTAAGTGTAAGCCTAATTGCCACTGACACTAAGCACAGGTTAGACAATTTGGCTAATAATTTACCATAACACTTCTAAGTATGCAAGGGACTTAAAAGGTGTTTTCTTTTCATTTGGATTTGTTTCCTCGGATTTTGATTCCCTGTCTGTTCTTGGTCCAGTGCGTCTTTTCCCTCCAGGGGAGTTCGGACTACCTCAATTAGACAAAAACCTATATTTTTATGAACATCAGAGTAACATTGTCACATTGTTCCAGTCCTAAGAGGGAGATACGAAGAAAAAGCCTGCCTACTAGTACTGCTGATTCTGCCAGCTGTGGCACACACGAACACACACCCTTCGTAACACCAACAAAATCCAGGAGTGCAGAGGGAGCGTGCTATCCCGCAGTCCTTCCTCACCTCCTCTTGGTGGCTGGACCTGAAGTCCTCTTACAACGCTATCTTTCCTCTTACGTTCCTTCTTTCCCACTTGCAATTCTCTCTGTCTTTGAGAGATTTGTTGCTTCTCAGCCATTTTAGGAATGTGGGTTTTTTTCTTTTCTTTTTCAAAAACTTCCCACGTGGAGTTTGGGTTTTACTTAATGTCCTTCCGCCCCATTATAGTTAACAAGTGTACGTTGTTTTTTTACCTTCTTTTAAGCCTGTGACTCTGTTTTAGGGTACCAGATGTTTCTCTGTGTGAAAATAGTCTCAGGAGGTCACTGATTTCCCAGTTAATCAGTGCATTTTTTTTCAAAGTTCTGAACTGGTCATGGCGATGCTCAAGAATCAGCATGGAGTGGAATTCATTAGAGATATGCTGATGCACACTGACTCGGACTGCAATTTGCTGCTAAACCACTGAGCACGCACTTTAACCACAAATTTATTTAGAAGGTGCTTTAAGGCAGATCATTTTTAATATTTTGTTACTAATACAGAAGAGAAGCCTATGGTTCTCAGACGGGAGTTTTAAGAAAGGCTACAAGTAGGTGGGGAGAAAACACAAAGAACTAATTCAAGGTGAAAAAACTCGGGCTTATGGAGCCATATGGAGGATGGCCTAGATATGAACAAGAGAAAAATTCAAAGCAATTAGTTGTGAAGCTCCGGGAGAACAGCATGGATATGAATTTCTGAATGTCGCTTGTCTCAATCTCGATTTGGATTCAATTTATCCCTTATCCCCTTCTCTTCTTACTTGCTTTAGTAGTGCAGAATAATAAAAGGAAATAAATCTTCCCACTCTTTTTCTATTTTGAATAGGAATTAATCAAATCGGCAGGTTGTTCTGCATAGTACATTTTGTTGTGACTGTATTTTCGCCAACACATGCAGATTTGATGCACTGCGTGATTACTGTTTCTGCAAATCTCAGACACCTAATCATTTCTTTTCTTAAATATACCAGGAATAGATAAGATTGAGCTAGAGTCCTAAGAAAAGCAAGTGAACTTATGCACGTTTGGTGCAATGCTTCAATATTCTACATACACATATACATATAGTGCCCTGCTTCACTGGAAAAGGGACCTGAAACTTCTTGTACTGTTAAACTGAAGCCATGGAAAGTTTTGGTCGAGCTGAATTTGAGAGAAATGTCAAAACTTGCCTATGGGTTATCCAAATATTGTCGTGAAATGACTGCGTATCCTAGGTAGGTTGCAATTTTTCACATCGGCTTAACAAATACAATTGTCATGGTTTTAGCCGAAATCACTGCAACCGGACCGACAGATGGTCCTTCCCCCCCGCCCCCAAAAGGAGAGGAGCGGAAGAGATAAGGAGATACAGAAGTTTAGAATGAATTAAACTACTCGAATGAAGAATTAATATTAAAATTTAAAAAAGAAGATAATAATGAAACAGATACAATATATACAAAACTGTATCAAGCTCCCAGAATGACAGTCCTGTCACCGGCAGGCACTGGGGAAGTCCCAGACTGGACTCAACGACGGATGGGAACTGGATTCCAGCTCCGGAGTCAGGAACACACGGATTGGGATCAAAGGCAGA
>JAOXNO010000013.1:28071347-28083447 GCA_028565335.1 Limnodromus scolopaceus
TCAGCAGGGGAGTTGGACTAGATGATCTCTATGGTCCCTTCCAACTCTAAAAATTCAGTGAAATTCAGTGAAATTTTTGGCGAACTGTACCTTTCACAGGTATCCTTCTGTTTAACTACAGCGCGCTCAGGAGTACTGATGGCAGGCATTAATAAACGCTTCATCTGCTCAGATACAGACCTATTAAGTACCAGGCTTTTCTGTTCTTCCCCAGCATTTCCAGGTAATTAGATTCCGGAACCAAGGATGCACCATGGTTTTCCCTAAATAGAAAGTGATCTTCACCTGGGATACTAAAGCAGCGCAGCTCTGCTGACATCACTCTATACCAGCTGAGGATCTGGCCCATTGATTCTTTACTGGGACATGAGTATAATCAGTACCATTAATATCTTGCCAGAAGGCACTAATCCTACTTTTACAGCTTATTGTTTTTGGTAATTTTTTCAATTGTCTTTGCTGCTGATTGGAAGAGGATGCTTGCATTACTGATTTCAATGAGGCTTAGAGGAATAAGAATGCGGAAAGCAAGGCCTGCATGTGGAGACACTTCTGAATTTATAGTGTATTTGTTGCTTCATCTAGACTACATTTGGGAGGGTGAATTGGTGTGTAATTTGTGGCAATTCTATGAACCATTTTGTGCCGTGCATAATTTTACCAGTAGATAAAATTGTTCTATATAAAAGTGGAAAGCCTCACACTTTCCTCCACTCGCCTGATTTAGCAGGCAAAAGTAGGCAAACAGCAAAAAAAAGCAAGTTAAATAATGTTTTTTGAAAAATAAAACAGGGCATTATTCAATAATAACAAGCTAACAGATGAACATTGTCCGAGTGCAAATATTGTAGAGCAACAGAAAGATGCTGCCGAATAAAAAATAATTGTTTTAGAGAAACAAAGTTGTTTTTTGTGCTGGTCTGCACTCCTCTGTTCTTAATCTTCCCTCTTTTCCTCCCCACCTCTACTCTGAGTTTCCTTCCGGAAGGGGTGGATAAGACGGTCATTACTTTATTTTTGTTTTCTTCTCTTTTTTTCATCCATTCTCCTTTTCTTCCAACTACAAATGGATTTATCTTTATTATATGATCAGTTTTCAACTGTAAGCACATTTTAAAATGCCTACTTTGTTTCCATATAGAGGCATTTTCAGTCTTGAACAGATGCAATTGCAGTTGCGCTACGTGGCCATGGTGTGAAGGAGGAAGAAACCAAACATGGTAAGTCCTAAAAGCAAGTTAGGAAATCTTACAGTCTTCCACAGAGTCAGTTGCCCTCAGAAAAGGTGAATTCACTGATTTGGTGTACAAAGGAGGTCTATGAGCATATCTCCCTTACCACATCCTACAGCACTCATGCTTAGAAAACACGGGACACATTTTTAATGTAGTGACATGTATTGTTACCACCAACAAGGCCAACAAGTTTCCACCAGTTTTGCGTCCGTGACATGCAGGCTGCCAGCTGGGATCAGGAAATACTTTTTCCCTTTCCCTACTGAAGACTGGAATAAGGTTTTCAGTCCCCCTCAGCTTGTGTTCAAGTGGTACGTAATAATATCCAGCACAAACCAACTGTTTGTCACTGAGGACCTTATTGCTGTTGAAGTGGTAAGGAAAGCAGCAAGCTGCCACGTCCGTGTTCTCGGGGAATCACAAAATCATAGAAAAATTTGGGTTGGAAGGGACCTTTAAAGGTCATCTAGTCCAACCACCCCTGCAATGAGCAGAGGTGTCTTCAACTTGACTTCGGATGTTTCCAGGATGGGGAATCTACCACCTCTCCAGGCAACCTGTTCCAGTGTTTCATTGCCCTGTCCATTGTAAGACATTTCTTCCTCATATCTAGTCTAAATCTTCACTCTTTCAGTTTAAAGCCATGGTTGCATGTTCTCACTTGAGGCCCTCTGGGAAAGCATCTACGTGGACACCAGCCAAAACAAAAAATAAATGCTATATGAAATGTCCAACCACTTTGATAGCCTAGCTTAAAAAGAGGAAAACAATGAAAGGCAGAATTTAAGCTTCCGCTTCATTTTTAATTTATATTTTTGTACCAATCCAGGGTGTCTTTCTCTAGAAGTTTGCAGAGGAATGGAAATAAACTAATGATGGAGCATGCAGATATGGCCAGCATTTTCTTGAAAACAAAACAAAACAAAACAAACAAACAAAAAAAAAGCCCTCCATGGTATTTTAACACAAGTAGGTAACCAAACCTGATGTGTGTATTTCATTACCTCCTTTGTCATAGTGTAACCAGGTAAATTAAAACAGTATTTACTGACTAAAAGATATTTTAGTGAAGTATTGGGATTGCTGGATTTTTTTACTTAAGGACTAGTAGGATGGTAGGATATTCAGTATATTTTCAATGCCATTATAAATGAAGTGAGAGAGCTATCTATTGATTTATCTCAGACATTTATGATGTAAAAATGGGGAGAAGTTTTTTGAAATCATATACACAAATATATATGATACAATAAATGACACCCGCCTAATACAGTTTCTAAGTGCTCCACGAGGAACACTGCGCCTTTCTCCTTTGATTTAATGGAAATTTGTTACATTCAGTGAAGTACAGTGAAGTAGAGACACCAGGTTCTTTCTTAAATGGGGGAAAATACGAGCCCTGTTACCTTTACATTTTATGAGTTGCTTGCTCTTTACTGTTTGGCAAGACAAATAGAATTACATACTGTGAGTGACTCAGAACAGAACTTCACTATCAATCACCTGCCTGACTCTGCACAAATTCTGTAGGGCATTCAGGACATTTTGCTGCCTATGAATATTGCAGACAAGATGAATCCCTAAAAGCTTCCTGATGGATTAATACTGGAAAGTAGGACTTTTTCTTGTTTTATAGCTGTTTGTGAAAATACTATTGCCACTACCGCTCTGCAGGAGAAGCGTGTCTCTTTAAATGAAGGAAATAACCCAGGGGAATATTGCTGACTCCCTTTATCACAAGTCATTTGAAAGTAATGATATTTAATATATTAATATTATCTGAACTACAACAGCAGAAAATGGAGAGTTGTATTAGCTTCTAAGCCCTTAATATGGTACTAATGAACGGATGCTTTAATAAAGCTACATCAACAGCCAGAGTCATCGAAATGTGTTGTAAATCTCTGAAGGTTCCCCAGCAAGCGCTGTGGGAGGAGAGTCCCCCACGCTCTACGGACAGATTGTCTCATCCCAATAAACCTGTGTGGCTGTTGACTGTCTTTCCATAATGACAAGCCAAATTTCTTGAAACCTTTCACTGCCAGAAACTCTGGAAAGGGACTATTCTATATACAGAAATGACCCTGATAACTCCAATATCCATGGTCATCACTTCCAAAGTGCATGTAATGGAGAATTGCTCTGTGAACACATTTACCTGCCCAAAGACCTCCAGTCACAACTGCAAATAAGGTCTCCAAAATGCTTACATACCTCTATCAACAGTGAAGTTATAATAGGAAATTACATTATTTTGATTTTATAATGACATCTTGTTATTTGAGAACTAAAATGACGGCTTTGTTTTAAATAAATATTACTTCTGCCCCTCTACATGTCCTCAAGCGACTGTTGCAAAACTAGTAAAATGGATTTTCTATGAGTTGGGATGCTATGATCACATTGGGGAAACCAGAAGTACCATCATTTTTTTAAAAATATAATTTTGTTTGCATCTCATTTGTTTAATTAGTTATCTGTCCATCTAAGTACAGAGAAGGCATCCTTTAGCAAAATATCTATTTCTCTACTCAATCTACAACAAACTACAGTTACTGTAAGTCAGATATTTGGAATCGTGATACAGTCAACGAAGCACTTGCCGTAACGTCCACCCTTCAACCAACCTTGGACGCTCCACTTTTGCTGCTGAAATTTCCTCTTAGCTCATCTCCAGCCTTAAACTGTGCTTCCCCCTCCTGTTAAACAGCTGCTACACGCCAGTCCGAGGACAGCTGCGTTTCAATTCATGTGAAAGGATTCCTTTATCTCCCATGACTACCTCTCCAGGTTGTTATAAGTATTAATTAAATTTTGCAGAAGGCTTAGAGACATTTGGATGCCTGCAAAGTATTATTAATTACCGCCTTATGCTAAAAGTAGATATCTCCAGACTTACACAAGTCCCAAACAAAGTCATATGTGCCCAAGCATTCTTGAACTTTGCAGGAGTTCTCACAAAAAGATGTGAAATTTGGAGGTCAGGTGTACTTTCAGTCAGAAAGAAAATGCACCAACTTTTCTCATTTCAGACTTTGTCAAAAGACAGAATATTTTTCTTTATTAGCACAAATATTAAACATGATCTGACTGGTATCACTGCGGTACATCTGTTGTAGTAATGGATATGAATTTGCCAAGCTATTCTCTCATTTTGTTGTAGTAAGAATAAAAAGCCCAGCCCATTAACAAGAACAGGGTAAATGATCTCACTTCATCATTTTCAAAGGGACTGATGGAATATGAAATGAGTTTCACGGCAGTAAAGCATCATGGTATTACAGGAATAGTTTGAAATTACGTAGATAAATGGACAGATAGAAGGACAGATAGTTGCAAACCAGTCTCTTGCATATTTGTGTGTATATATCTTTTTATATATATGCATGTATATATATACAGATTTAGATTTAGATTTTAACACATAAATAGGGTAGCATTTTTTAACTTGTATTTTTTATACTTGTGATATTGTATATGTCCATACCAGACACATACTCATTCTGTGACAAAACAATTTATTATAAATAATAACTGTTGTTTCCATCAGCTGAGGATCTGGCACTGCATGTGTGTGTGCATGTATGTATATAGCTGTATACATCTATACCTACATGTACCGACATATATCATAAGGAAACTTGGAGTTCCCCATTATAAAATATTCTATGCTTTTTTTATGTCTTCTACCCTCTTTGATGTGACAGGCAAAAATCAAGAAAGCAGAGAGAAAATCCATGGGAAAAAAAAGGAAATGGCTTTGAAATTACATTCATGTTTAGCTGGGATTTTATTTATTTATTTATTCATCAAACATGGTTAAAATCATGTTTTGTCCTGCAGGAGCTGGATTCCTCAGCAAATTTTTGGCCGTCTTCCCAACAAGTGTTCCAGAATCGATGCCCTCATGATATGCTGTACCAGAGATGCCATAAACTGCCGGAGGTTGGACAGTTTTCCTGGACATGAACCCAGGCTTGTTATCCTTTCAGAAAAAAATTAATTTTATTTAGGTTTAAAATGATAAAAGGCAGCTCTTCAGGTCCTGGTTTATGTATTCTGGCTAACATATTCCTTACAAAATACAGTGAAACACCAACATTCCTTTGGCGCTCGGTTAAAATGCCAAAACTCGGCACAAATGGGTCACGGGTTTAAAGCTGAAAGACAAATGAGGAAAAATAGGATTGTGGAGTTCAGTGAAGTCTTTCCTTTAAGAAAACTGAGAAAACACACTTTAAGTTCTGCTGTAAACAACGAGGGGATAGTCTTTAAAATCACAGTTTCATGTTTAAGAAGTGCTTAATGCTAAAGCCTTATGAGGGCTTAACCAATTATACACTATTTTTATATAGATTACTTTGGCTTTCTTCAGCACCCAACCTGCTCACACAGGGAAGGGGAACAAGCCTTACACAAGCAACCACACATCTTAGTGCACCCTAATTTCCGTGAACATGTTTTTGCAACCTAAATAATTATTTTTTTTTCAATTTTTTTTCCTCAATTTTTTTTTCCTCCTCCTCTTACATGTTCCACAACATAAATGCCTCTCGTATCATGACTTGCTCCCGGCACCCTGTCCCTTAGGGAGCAGCCAGCCCTTGCTGTGCCCTGACAGAAGGATATGGATAACCGTAAGACTGGGATTGCTGCCCCCGGCAAAAACCACGCTGAGTTATGAAGGTCATCAAAGAAGAATTATATTCAGACTCTCTTATTTGCTAATCAAGCACGAATACTTTGTATTTAAGCACTAACAGTATTTTACAGTCAGATCTCTTTCTTCGCCCGACTCCCACAGAATTCAGCAAAAATATGGAGATGTTCAAGAAATATGGCCCCCCAAAAAAGAAAGCCAAAAGAATTGTTATTAATAGCAAATGACAATCAACACTTTAATGGCAAAATACAAACGTAAGAAACTTAGTAAACAGCTTCAGGTGGGTAGAAAATAATATTAATATTTTGGACACGTAAGCACCAATTTTCAAGATGCAGACTATCATCTGCCAGGCGTAAATGTGAAATGATCCCGCGTTTCCTAAGAATCCTAGCTATTCATTGCAGCATATTTCATGCCACATAATATGTTTTCTATTATTTTGTAAATTAAATGTATGAATAGATAATCCAAGTTTTAGTGCTGGAGGTGTGAAATTAGTTCTGTACTCACATGTGTGTTCAATTGTTGGGGATTTAGAACATCCAGAAGCTTAGCTAGGTAAAAAATGCTCTGGTTATATTATACTAAAGTTAAAGTAATCCATACAGAACAAAAATAAAATCAGAATAGATCTTTTACAGAATCTACCGTGTAAAATTCACCAGGGATTTTTTAATACTGTTTTCAGGATTCAACGGATCCTTTGGTTTAGGCGCTAAACATGGTAGCGTGCCTCGTTTCTCAGAGCCTCCTTCACATTGCAGCTATCACAAATTCTCTGTAATAACAAGATCATTTTATTTACAAAACCATAATCTTGCAAAACATTTGCATCACTAATGTAATTAAGTACTTGTGCACATGCTAATGTGTTCTACCTAATCTTAGTTTAGCAAATTTTCAATTCTGTGTAAGGGTTAGAATTATAATTTTTTTTCTTCAGGGTTTAATGACAAAAATTAACTGGATAACATTAGTATATTCCAAGAGACAAAGAAATCTAGGCTGTAGGAAATTATTCTGCCACAAACAAACATAAAAAAATCTTTCCATGTAAATTTTACATTAATTTACGCTAAGTGTGCGCTGAGGTTTTAAGAAATTAAATTGCTGTGCTGTGTTGAACCATCGTTTCATGCTCCAAACTCAGATAAAGTGAATAGCTGCTAATCAAATAAACCGACTCCAAAACTCATTGACGTCAATAGGAGACGTTGTACTTGTTTGACAGCCTGTTAAAGTGTAGCTAGTGCTCTAGAAGCATAGACTGAAATACAACTCTGTCTGAAATGCTCTGAACTGAGACTAGGTGCTGTCTCCTAAAGCAAATTACTTCGAAGCCTCTGTGCTACATGCTATGGTGGAATACCTACTCGTTGTTATCCTAAAAGCTCATAAATCCTAAATAAACCTTCCATTAATTACTGACTAAGAAAACAATTGGCCCAAGGCAGAGAAAACGCAGAATAATTATCACTGTCAAAGTTCTCGGTCTTTGGTAGAACTGGATCCTCGATGTGGCCATGTAACACACTGCCACTCAGGCTTCACTAGAGAGCACCCTCCCAGTCTACATAATTTCTGATTTCACCTTGATTACAAAGTAGAATACAGGTTTGTCTGGTTTTCTGCCCTTTAGGCCACCTCTAGCATTTCCTTTTAAATGACCTAATCAGAAATACATCCCAGCTACGCTCCTTCCCCAGTGCTCAGCCCAACTCTGCTGGAGACCAAACAACTGGGCTTATGTGTGCCTTTATCTCCTCAAGATGGTCAGAGTATTTAAGTGGCCAGAAGGTAACTCGGAAATCTTATCTTCTCATGCACCACAGGTCTTTTATTCATGTAGTGTAGTTACAGTTGCAATAACGGCAGCATTTACTGTTTCTGAACAATTTTAGTGCCAGGTCCTACGCAAGGGAGCTCCTGCTGATTTAGAGCTTCTGAAGATGCAAAGGTTATCTAACAGTTAGCCTTTGAGGTTAAATATTACAAAAACAATATCCATAAGAATTTTTGAAGATTTTAAATGTCCTGAACATCACATTTATCTTTCATTAGTCACTAGAAGGGAACACTTCGTGAACAATTTCTTCTCCCAGAGTGCTTGCCTGCTCTTGATACAAAGCCTCGGATCTACATTGAAATGTAATTCGTGAACTAGGATAGTCTCTTAATTACTGAATAATCATTACCTGAACCTGTTTTCTTTCTTTTCCTGTTTAGAATAATACCTAATTTGGGTGCAAAAGCACTATCACTTTAGCTGAAGGATCAGTTAAACTTTAAGAATGAATGTTAACAGCAGACATGACTGAATTGTGGTCAGTCTACTACTAATTATTTTTATTTCCAGAGACTGCTCAAGGAATAGGTCACAACATCACAGCTCACAGAAGCACAGATCTTGTTAGAAAAGGGGTCTACTCTGTTGCTTAATGAATGACTAACAGCAGAAGAGGTGATAAATTCTGCTGCACGCTGGAGTGTCTATGCTTTCAAAGGCTGGGCTTTAGAACCTTACCATTGTTGTCTTAACATTTTTTTTTTTTCTGTATGGTTTTATAATGAAGATGATACTCACTGAATATTTAGAGCTTGTTATGTCCACTTAGAGTGTACTTAAGTATACTTCAGGCCACAGTTACGCTGTATTCATCACACTCTAGAAGCAGAAGACAAGTACTAAAGATTCAATAAAAGCAAAGTATTATAAGACTGAAGTCCATATGAAATAAAAAAAAATTAAATACAATTTACAACTTAATAAAAGCTGATTTAATAAAACTTCTGTCTATATTTATGAGTTACATATTAATACATAAAATAAATTATATGATAAAATTGTTTCATACTGGAGTCAAAAAATAACCCTTAAATAAGAAGTCAAAAATATAGCACCAAGATCAGCATTTTGCTGTTGTAAAAGCCATGGGTCCAATTTCCCACACAGTGAAGTTAATAAAGACTAGATTTGTGTTCATACAGTGAACTTCAGTGCTCCTTTAGTTTCTCTGATGCATGCAGTTAACAATCAGTGCCAAACTAAGATAAGCTTCCAACCCTTTTTTCCCAGTGATTCCTGGAAGCCAAGTCTCGCTGTTTCCCTTTTTTACTTTTTGAATCAGACTGATCAGCTTTTACTGCTTTCCACTATTCACCACACCAGCAATTTTCGCATTTGTACCTTCATAAAAGCCATATCAGAAAAATAAGATCATGGAATGGAAATACATTCCATACATTTCCATAAACGGAAATTTATTATGTTTCCAAAATGAGATTCCAGTATCCAAGTTCACACTTGCTCTCCTCCCTCCTGCTGTTCTCCTTTACCCTATTCCCTGTCACAAAAGACTTTGGCCACCTGGCTGGTGTCATCTCCTCTCACCGGTTTTTCTGACATAGTTCTTGGGAAAGCTCTCATCCTCCTGCATAAAGGAAAGAGGCTCTAACCACAGCGGGCAGAGCAAACCATCAAAACTGGTTCATGGTGGATCTTGGGCAAGGAGAGAACAACGCACAAGAAAAGCGAGGCTGCCTGTTGAAGCTCTCACACAGAAGCAGCCCAGGAAAGATGTGTGGCCACCAAGCGTGGCCGGCGTGTGGCCGATGCCTCCTGATCCCTACACCGATCCTGGATGCTGCGCTTGAATCAGGCGTTAAACAATATCACAATGGGTGGAAAAAAATTTCAAATCCCACAAATTAACATAGTTTGCTTGTATATTTTTTTGAGAGCAGAAGCATTTTAAAAATACTCAGGTCACTTGCTTTACACGTCATAGAATCATGAAATGGTTCAGGTCGGAAGGGACCTTAAAGATCATCCAGTGCCACACCCTGCCCTGGGCAGGGACACCTCCCACCAGACCAGGTTGCTTCAAGCCCCATCCAGCCTGGCCTTGAACCCCTCCAGGGATGGGGCAGCCACAGCTTCTCGTGGCGACCTGGGCCAGGCTCTCACCACCCTCACAGCAAAGAATTTTTTCCTGATACACTCCAGCTGCTGGGTATGTTTGTCATTATTCACAGCAGCTTGCAGTTCCCATGTCAATCCCTTCAGCATTGTCTCCTCCTTTTAGTGAAAAGAAAAAGCAATATAAGTTGTAAAAACCCTGGTTATTCAGATGTGCATGCAGAAGCTGATTTATTTTTAATAGAACTGCAGTACTTTAGGTTTAAATCTTATTAATGTAAAAGCATGTTTCCTAGCCCATTAAAGCTTAAATTGTGCAGATTAATATACTACTTCTACTACTGCTCTGTTTTGGAAAGCAACCAAATTGAAAATTCAGTTCAGTCTGAAACAAACATATTTTTATTATTATCTTTGATATAACTGGTCTTGTTACTAGCAGTATATATTGCCAGTGTAATTTGAGGCAATTGAAACAAATGAGGGTACAGTTATGCCAGATAAAATATAAGACCGTTTCATTTCCTCTGTGAAATGTCAAAGTTTATGATTCTGGTGTCTCGAATAGAATAGAGTTGAGATAACCACAACCCACACACCAGTTTCATTTGCGGATTGCAGACACCCCTTGATCCGTGCCAATAGATTACAGTAGTATGTTTTTAAAGAGCTCATCATTTATATAAGAAGACAAGAGTTGAAATGAAAATGTGTAGAGGAAAACAGCCCTCATAAAGTGAAAGAAGCCCAAGATAGCTGTAAGGTGACATAACATCTATCAGTGAAATGAAACCGCTGTCTCAGGCAAGGCAGATAAAAAGTAAATGACTTCAAAGCAGAGGAGAAAAGTCAGGCCCGACCCTGGGTTGCTCCATCTTAAGGGATGTCCACAATGAAGAAAGGGGCTTGAGTACTAAATGTGAGATTTTAAAAACTCCTCATCATCTGGCAGCTGCTGGACAAGTATTGGAGAGGATGGCACATTGCTGGGATGTAGTACAGTACTTTTTGTCGTTCTTTGTGCTCTTGGTATGCATACGAAACACCAGTCATTTTAGAGACGATTTAGAAATTTTGAAAACATCACTCAGTGACACTTCAAAAATTTCTGAAAGTATATTTTTCCTCAGAAACCCCTTTGTTAAAGACACAACTACGTTATGAAAAAAAAATTCACTCTGTCTTAAACACAAAAAGTCATTATGAAAAGTTGAAAATTACTGCTGAATGCTGAAATTTTGAGGTACTTCAGAGTTGAAAGTATTGGCATTCCAATTAAATGAGAATTAGTGCCTTATTAGTTTCCTTAAACTTTCCCTTGAAATTAAACAAGTGAACAAGAACTAATGCAGCCTAGCCTGGAAGGAAATATAATTTTTAATGCCGTGCAGCAGAACAAGCAGAATAATCCTATTTCAAACATTATGTCATTAGAGTTGATCGGGATGATTAGTTTTGATTGGGCAAAAACTAGCCCAACACCAAAGTAAATTATCTGTTCAAATGAAGAGAGCTTTAAAACTGTTGTTGGGTGTTGGGTATTATTATTACACAAAGTGAAAATTGTGCACTTATAACCATCTTTCATTTTCCCATTATCTGAAGTCTTGTTTCCCTACGTTTGCAGGTGAACTTAAATTTCTGGCATAGTTCTGAACACCTACTGGTGAACAGGTCTAGGGTAGTGTGTGTAAATAAAAAATGGAGGTGCTTGAACTCTTTATAAAGCTAAGAAAGACACAATTGGGACTGTCGATTATTATCCAGAAGGTGTCTAATTGACTGTGAGGTAACAACACAGGTATTTTTCCCGTCATCAGTAGTTAAAACAGTAGTTAACTACGGTTAACGGTAGTTAAACGGGAAGGACTTTGTTTATTCTATTCTTTTCTTGTATTTGTGCTGGAGGTGGTTTTTGCCAATTAAATTGGCCCACAAACTAGTCATAAGTACAAATGCAATTTGCGATATTTGAGCAGTGTGATACATTCATATAAAGGAAATTTACTAAACTATTGCCAAAGAAACATTTCCATTACTGGCTAATATAAAAATAATTATTAGCTGCAGTAGTGGCACAGCCCATTTTGCTAAATACTGACAAAAAAAAAAAAGCAGTCTTGCATATGAAGAAGTTATTATTTAAGACAAGAGAACAGACATAGTAGAAGAAAACTACATCTTCAAAAGAAACAGGCCAGACTGAAGGAGCTGGGACTGTTTAGTTTGAGGAAGAGGAGGCTGAGGGGAGACCTCATCACTCTCTACAGCTACTTGAAA
>JAOXNO010000013.1:28083547-28101185 GCA_028565335.1 Limnodromus scolopaceus
TTGTAGAGTAGGGTAGATGGTTGGACTCGATGATCCCAAGGGTCTTTTCCAACCAAAATGATTCTATGATTCTATGACTAGTAGGTGTCACTGCTGTCTGTCACATTGCTGGTGATGTCCAAGGTGCAGCTTTGGTCCAGCACCCTCCCAGGCCATGTCTAGGCACAGTACTGGATGGAACTCAGGACAGGGAGCAGTCCCACCAGGTAGTGCAGGTGCAGCCAACCTATTCTGAAATATTAGTTTAGCTGTAAGGATGCGACCCATAACCTGAGAGCTGGCCTGAAGTCAGAGAGTGTTCATGGCCTGCTTCGTTTACAAGCACGTTTTGTTATCTATCATGAACATATTGCTGAAAAATTCAATGGTTGGCGATACAGTGGCCTCCAAAGCAAATTCTCCTGTAAGTATTACTGGAAGAGAGAGGGGGAGCATGCTGTGTCTTCAGAAACATTTACCGCTGAAGTACGTCAGGCTTGGAGGATGGAGAACAAGACCATCTGGACTGTCAAACGGGAGATGCTGGCTTTCTAGAGGCTGGCTTTGAGGTGTGGGTCACTGCTCTGGAAGGTCTCTGCTGCTTCGTCTGTGAAACTGACACCAGGCAATCGCCCCTTTTTTCCAGCATTCACTCTCGCTTGATTAGGTTTGACCTTCACTCATTTAAGAAGGGTGGTGGTGATGATGATGATGATGATGATTAAAATGCAACTTCTCAAAACAAGGCAGTAAGAGAGCTCGCTGTAGAAGGTTTGCTTTGGGCAGTGTGTTTCATAGACAAAGCAGCTCCACACAGGGAGCTTCCAAAAATCCCATCAACCATCCTCCTGGTGGTCCTCCAGCCTTCCCATTCTCTGTAAGGCATACTCTTCCCATCAGATAAAAGACTATATATTCGCCATCATGTTGTTAGCTAATGCCTTTGGTATCCTGAAGGACAATTCATTGTTTTAATGCATGTGTTTTAATGCATTGCTTTAATGAGGTAGTGTAATTCATCATGAAGCAAGAGCAATACTAATCACCCTTCCTGTTTGCATCAGCCATCGCTCTTCAGCCCCCATTGTATCTGAATCAATTTGAGCTTGTTTATATTAATCATTAGTTGTTTATATTAATCATTAGTTGGGAAAAAAGCCAGCCGCAGATTGTATGCGTAGGCACCATACTTCAGAGAAATAGAGAGAGGGTTGGGTGTGAGAGAAGATAAAAAGAGGAAATGAGAAGAATGTTTTCTTTTCTTAGGTTTATAAAGGAAATAAAGAGATTAAACAAACAGCATATAATCGAATGTTAGACAGAAAAAAATATTCAAGAAACCTAATGTGAAAATGTGGATAAGCTCATTTAAAAGAAATTGAAGAACTTTCAAACTATCAGAAGGCTTAAAAATTCCCTCCTGATTTCCAGGCTTGAAGAGCTGCATTACAAACGCTAAAAATGTTGCCTATACCTTTTCAATGGTACGATCTCTAAGGCATAGCTCTGTACCAAGTTTAATGCGTTTGCACTGAGATTTATCAGCCTCCTTGCCCAAGCGTACAGGATGGACATTTATTTATTCTCATTTCCATTATTAAGGATTTCTTACATTATACATCAGCTACTGGGATTAATGCGGTGTTCTTTTGCTTATAAAAAAGGATTAGCTTTGACTCTTCCATTTACAATTAAACTTAAATATAAATGCTTCTTACATTTATTTGTTACAAAATGTATACGCCTAATTTTAAATCAAAAAATAATTCTACATCCAAAATAGTAACATTGAAATTAAGTGTGCCATCAGAAGTGAACTATATCCTTAAATAATTCTCTGACTCATGGCTATTATAGTTTTCCATGCACATTTCGTAAACCAGTGTATTTTAAAGATGACGGTACAAAATAACCCCACACAATATTTCATATGAATATTTCCCAAGGCACAGCATAAAACCAGGGTGTAAAAGGTGCTACATCATTTAGAATTAACTGAGTCAAGAATTCTTATTTTTCTCTTTAACTTTTAGTATTTATTAACCTGTCAACTTGGATGCAAGCCAAAGCTGATTTCCATATTTCTACAAATGACTAAGAAATTTTCTTTTCTAGTCTTAAACCTTATAATGGAATAGCTCATAGAGAGCAGTTTCAGACAACAATAAGAGTAATCTAAAAGTACCATTCAACTACAACCATACTTTTTACACCATCAATCCCATTTCAAAGGGTCAGTTTCCCTCAGAGTACTCATAAAAACTCCTTTTTAAGGTTAATGTCTGTTAGATATTAGGAAACCAAGGGGAGAATATAAACAATTTTGATATCAAGACATTATTTATCAGTAAGATAGTTTAATGTATAGCAGAATAGTAACATTAAAATAATTACGAGGAGCAGAAGAAAATGCAGTGTTGAGCCAAGGCTGACATTTTGTCGTTGGCTGACATTTTTGTAACCAGCCCTGGTAATGGTGTCACTTTAAGTGCCAAGAAGATGCCTTGATACTCTTCATACTCAAAACTAGGTAAAATAAGGGCAGTATCACTCTAGAAGTGGTTGCACATTTGGATCTTAGGCTGAAGATTTCAGGAAAGTAGTAATAAAGACATTTAAGGCACAGCAATAGTCTCAGCTACAGGTTTCCAGGCATGACTTACGGCATGTATCAGATGGTTAAGAGCACTGGAGTTGTTTAGGAATAGTAAAAACAAAATTTCATAAAGGCTCAAGTGAAAAAGGCTTGGCCTGAGAGGTATCATTATTGATAGGAATTACCGAACAGAAAACCAGTAGATTATTGCAACATACAAACATGTCTTTAAAGGATTCATTCATCTGAAATAGGATTGGAAAAATATTACTGAAGACATTCCTTGTGAGCTCGACGTATGCTCTGCAATGTGATTTATGAAATTGGAATTCCATCTTCCTCTGTATTGTTCTGCTAGCTAAAAATAAGACTTTGAAATGGCAGTTTTGCTCTAAAATTAAGATTTATTGAAGAGATAATCAGAAAGATTAGACTTACCAATGTCTGCTGGATGTATGGTCTGAGCAACTCATTTTTCATTTTGCCAAACAATTCTCTACGCTCATAGCAAGTTTTCTTAAAAACACCCTTCTTTGCATGAAGCCTTATTTCACTAATTTTTGCAGTAAGTAACAAGGTAACCACCAGATTTCTAAGACATCAGACATAATCCAAGGCTCTTAACCATTCTCACATTGCTTCCAGGACTACAAGGTTAAAAATTTGTGCCTTATTCAGTTTTATTTCTATTTATTCCTTTATCTAACAGCTTTACATAAATATACATAAAAGAAGTCTTTATAAAAGCACATGTTGTATTTTTCAAGAAGAAGGAAATTCCACTGGTATTCCCACTATCTGATTCATTGTACTAATTAATAAGTCTAGGCACGTAGTAGCAGCCCTGAAACATGACAGGGAAGTAAACTGCTCCATGTTATAAGTGGTAGGGTATTTACATATTTGTCCAATTTTTCCTCTGATCTACAAACATATTAGTGCTTTACATGAATTTTTTACTTTACAACTTGCACAAAATGTTTCTGCCTGAACATCAGATAAAAGCTTAAAGGAAGGCTGGGTGTTTTAAAGGAAAACTCTTTGCTCACTTAGCAGCAATTCATCATCCAAGCCTAGGGCCTCCTGAAAGCAGCTGCAAAGAAAAGAGTAGATGTTCTGTTTTTTCACTTGCTTTCTGGCTGTCATTTATTTTATTAGCAACACTACAGGGGACCAATTATAACAAGAATAAACAAGATATCTATTTGGGTTTTTCATTATTTGACTGCTGCAGCTCCTTTTCTTCTGTTTTCAGTTGAAAACACCCCGTGGTTTTGCCTATAAACAGGATTTTGGAAGCATACTTAGAGTAATGGTATTCACTGGTGCAGAATAAACTCAATCATAATGTTAAAATGAAGTCTCTGGGTTTGTTTCTGCACAACTGCAAGCTTCAGTGTGAATTTCAGTTCTGGCTGCACCTTACACTGCCTTTAAAAGAGTAATTGCAGCGCTGCCCCGTTTCAAAGGCTTTGCCAGAAAAGAACAGCTTTAGCCAAGGGTCCCCTGTAGAGCTTTCAGGAGATGTACTTGAATTAAATAATAGCTGTGCCCATGTGTCTAGGTCAATGTTGTCAAATTTACAACCTCTGTCAAAGGCAAGGCCGAGTCTTGCCTTTGTTGGCCCCCATGACTTACGGCTTATCTTGTATATCCTTATGGCTTACAGTATTTGTCCTACTATAATAACCTTGAAGAACAAAATTGTACACTACTACAAACAGAAAATTTTGACTGTGCTACGGCCATTCAGCATTAATTCAATGGCATATTTAAGACTTAAGATCTTTGTGGGCTTTAAAAAAAATGTAAAGATGTCGCCCTCAGCCTGCCAAAGGAAGTTTATACCACATCGAGACCCTGGCTAGTGGTTGGGCATGAAAATTTGGTGAAAGGACCATAAAAATGAGTGGAAGGCATTTGTTCATTTGATCTTGCAAACACAGGCTTCATACAACCCCAAGATTTGCTCCTGCCAGAGTTATTTTTGATGATTATGATTCCAGCCATAATTTCTTACTAAAGCCCAAATGTTTAATGCCCCATGAACAAGAACTCAGAATAAGGGAAACTATTCATACACCTATTCACACTAATTAGCACTTATAAGATCTGTGAGAGTCGTTGTGAGAGTAGTAAAGCTTTGCATTCTTACTTTCATCTTTGTTTTCATTTTATATGAAGTTTTCCTGCCTCTAATGTTTATACGCTTCCCAAGTTAATTTGTCTCACAGCTGCCTGGTGTTTCTCTACATCTGTGAAATACTTTCCCTGCCACCATATGTAGACTTATTTCTACTAGAAGACCAAAAAACACCAGCCTACCTATCATCTGAGTATCAAAAAACAACAACAGCATTCATATTAACTGTCAATAATCATGTGAGCAACAGGATGACTTACTGACGTTGTTAAGTGTCATTTCTTATCCCTCAAATGTATTTTATATAGAGATTATAAAACTTCTGGACAAGAACCCTTCCTCTTCCTCAAAATGGATGAATAGTTGTAGCTGCAGGTTTTAGATAAAAGTAGGGGAACGCTGACAGTGAGGACGGTGTTTGATGTTGCCTGCACATCACAGGTTTTGAATATATCTTGGTGGCTACTGGATTTGTGGTGCTGTTGGTCTGGAGGCCTCACGCACACACAGTGCTACCAATGTAGGTTGCCAGAGTCTGTGCTGAAAATTCTATATGGGAAGATAATGGCCTTGGGGTATTTCAGCATATTTCGCTGCTATTGAACTTTGCACTTCCTTGAAAATATCTGTTTCTTTCCAACTTATTACAGTCTAATAAAAAATAACATTTCTTCATACAAGCTTCAATACAAATAAGTGTTTCTATATTATTTATTTGCTATGTAGATTTCACATTTATATTGCACAGGCAGTATCTCTACACTTGACAATAACCATAAAAGAGTAAAATGATTCTCTTTCAAATGATCATTAATAAAATTTTACTTTCCCAAGAGAATGAAGTGAATTTATGAATTGTGTTCCAGGTTCAGAAAAAATAAAAGGAAGATCTTCACCTGATGAATTTATCAGATCTATGATGATTAACTGTAGGTGAGGTTCTGGCTTACAGTGTTGGAGCAGAAGGTAAGAAATACACCATTTGGATTTCAAATTGGCTTTGGATTTCACACAACATCACTTATTAAGCTTATGAGTGTGCTTAGGGAGTTAAAGACAATCTGACTGTGGTATCACAACATGTGTTTGTGAAGCCCTATCCTTCATGAATGACTAAAACTAGTGGAGAAACACAAGCTTCTTATTGATGAGATTGATACTAACATTTCTCAAGAAGATAAGCTCCCAGTCCCACATAAAAAAGCAGATTTTTTTTGCTAAATAAGACTTCCTCAAATATCAAAAATCTCACTAGCTCTTACTCCTTGAACTTGGCAGGAGCATAGAAAGGCAGTCATGAGGTCTCACTTCAGCTATATTTTTATTACAAATATTTATGTTGTTTCTCTTAATGTAAGTTTGTAACTTCATAAAAGACTCCAACGATTACAGATATTTATGACTAATAATTTCTTATTAGTCACTAATAAGAGGTATCTATGGAAACCTATGCAAGCTGTGCTGTTGACCACAATCAATCCACTTGAAGACCTTACAGAAGTAAATAGAAAGGCTCGTTAATGACTTCATTTATCACCCTCCAAATGGTCCCCTGTGTTAATACTGTGGAATTGCTTTTCTTCATCTGGGTCTGTGTATGCTATACCCTGTATAAGTCCATCTTCTCATCTTTCTCTTTCAGTACAGAGATGAATCCTAATGTAGCTCTCAGAAACCTTTCCAAGAGCCTGACAAAGAGTAGAAGCTAGATTTAAATGGCTACCAGAATTTTAACAAAACACAGAAATACAAGTTAATACAAAAAAATACGTATTATACCCTGAGGATATGAGAAGCTGTGGATGCCCCATCCCTGGAGGGGTTCAAGGCCAGGCTGGATGAGGCTTTGAGCAACCTGGTCTGATGGGAGGTGTCCCTGCCCAGAGAAGAGCGGTTAGGAACTTGATAATCTTTAAGGTCCCTTCCAGCAATAACCATTCTATGACTCTGTGATTCTATGACTGTGGTTCAAATCAATTAGACCTATTGCAAAACCTGGATTCATACCACCAACAGCTTACATGGTATGTGGCCACCTGGGAGAAGGTGTCTGTCCAGTGAATACCTCACAGTCACCACCTACACCTCTGTCACATGGAAACTTCTCACTGGAATGAGCAGGGAATTCTGTAATTTGATTTGTAGGCCCATGTCAAGCAGCACTGATATAACCACCACTTAAGTGACATTAATTTGCAATACATCTACTAACCAGTTATCTCTTGGACTTCCTGTTTATTCGTTCTTCGATTTAGGCATTTGGCTGTGCTTTTGAAAACCTGCAACTTTCAATTAATACCTCTTATACTTTTTACTGCTTTTCTAAAGAAGAACAAAAAGCTTAACTTGCTATGGATGAAACATGGTGTTCGGTTTTGGGACATCATGACAAGAAAGACATTGAGGGGCTGCAGCGTGTCCAGAGAAGGGCAACGGAGCTGGTGAGGGGTCTGGAGAACAAGCCTTGTGAGGAACGGCTGAGGGAGCTGGGGGTGTTCAGCCTGGAGAAAAGGAAGCTGAGGGGAGACCTTCTCGCTCTCTCCAACTCCCTGAAAGGAGGGTGTAGCCAGGGGGGGTCGGTCTCTTCTCCCAAGGAACAGGCGATGGGACAAGAGGAAATGGCCTCAAGTTGTGCCAGGGAAGGGTTAGACTGGACATTAGGAAACATTTCTTCACTGAAAGGGTTCTTGCAAGACTCCACAATGGATATTTTTTATATTGTACTGAAAGAGGAGAGCTTTATACAAAAAAATTAATAAAGAAATCCCCTGAAAAACAACAAGAAAATCTCTATTTGTACTTTGGGCACAGGCTAAACATTGATATTCTGGTAAAGCATTTAAAATAATTAAAAGAATAATTATCTCAGTACTACTTTGACATGGAATAGAGCACTCAGTAGTAATGAGCCATTAGAAGGCAATAAAGAGCATTTTGCTCATGTAGGAACTATTTTTCTCTGACATAACTCTTCCAAATTTATTGGTCTGATGCCTCATATATGGCAGCAATTAGAATCAGGGGTCTCCAGGAAAACAGCTGATAGATTATGAAAAGTATATAATGCTACACCCTAATCCTGAAAGCTGAATAAATGACATAAACGGTTCCAGGTAGAGGTTCATTGGGGCGGAGAACTCTGAGAAACATTGAGTTATCCTCCAGCAAAACCAATTTCACACAGCAATAGGCTCTTAATACTATTCCCACTTTATAATCCAAATCTGGTAGTCCTTCCCCACTGCTGAGAAACATTTTGATATGTTTACAACGTTTAAGGAGTACCATCATGATTGATTAAACTGTGCCAAAATAAATAAAATCTATCTGGTAATTGATTGTGCTTTCTTTTCTAATCAGCTTTTGAAAGGAAATTAAGGCTTCTTTTACAAAACAAATTAAGACTTTGTTTCTGTATATCTGCCCATCTCTCCTACCCTACCAACATGTAAACCTGTTGGCCCATTTTTACAAGACAGAAGATGGTAATTTAAGTTTCTGCAATGATTAGGTTCTTACAAGCTTCCTGAAAATCGGCAACTGGAAGGAGGAGACCCAAATATGCATCTCTGGTGTGAAGGGAGACAGAAACTCAGAATTCATTGACTGTGGTTGGAATCAGCCAAGTGTCCCCATAACCATGTCTCTAGCACCCTCGGTAGCCATGTCACGTGCTTCTGGTGGATGTCATGAGATTATGGAAAACTTGGGCTTGCTTTTCTTAGAAGAGTTAGGGGACAACATTAAAATCAAAAAATTAACAATGAAGCATTAATAATTCTACTCCTCTCAAAATAACTCGCTTTTATTGTGTTCATTCAAGTACTTGACAGTTCAAAAAAAGTTAGGGAGTTTTTTATTTGAATGTTAATATTTATTACTAACATAGAGCAAACAAACATATTGCTCCTGGAATAAGTGGACTTTAATGGGGTACTTTCAGAATCACAGAAGAAGTCATTTCTAACAGTGGGTAGGGAATTGTATTAGAGAAGGGAAGATGTTATTTTCCCAGAAACTAATTGTCTCCTTGCTTCACTGCGGAGCTTGTGACTGTAACCTTTCCCACACCTCCTTCTCCCCAGTTCCTTGCAACAATCTTAACAGACAGAGTCTGGCTGATCCTATGGCCTGACATGCAAATCTTTTGAGAGAAATACTACCTTTGAGAGAAAAAAGAGAAATCTTTCATGTAGCAAGTTTTTTTGGTTGTTATTATTATTATTACTACTACTATTATTATGCTTTCAGCTGCTTCATGCAATTTAAGAGCTAAATAAATTGTAAAATAATTTCTAGGGAGATGGAATAGCTGGAGGAGGACTGAGAAAATATTCAGCATTGTATATTAACATTTTTTTTTATCAAATTATCATACCATTTCTTATGTGGCTTTTATTTTATTACATATTGAATGCCTATGTATTTATATTGTATTTATATATATTTATAATATATATAAATACATATAAATATATATATATTTACATTGTATTTATATTCTGTATGTTGGGATTCTTCCTTCCAAAATGCTGTGGTTTTCTATGAAGCTACCACTGTCTCCCTAATGGGTTCCAGTGCAATCATTACATACAGTACACGTCCATTTGCAAAAACTGAGGATTTCTGACATAACTGCTAAACTTCCAAGGAGTTACTTGGGATTTAGAAACACTGCTTTCATTGACAACAAGATTAGGGAGATGCTACTGCATGTAAAGCTTTGAAAATTTAGGTGGAACCGTTAAACGTTAATGACTACAATGGTTAGACCCAAATAAATTAAAACAATGAAACTAATAATACCATAATGACTCACCAGAAATTATGATAGTCTATAATAAAATAAAGAAGAATTCATCAAGGAATTTTAGTTTATCCTTCCTTCAATTATTCGGTTTTGATGTTTCCTGTCAGCCATGACAAATAATTCCCATGGTAGTACAGTTTACTGTGTTGGTGCTGTAGAACTGGGTACGCTCTTTTTTGTTGTTTATAGATAATTACAAATCTTTTAGAGCTCTTATAAGCTCTTACTTAAGTATTTTCCATTGTGGTATTGTAGTCCATTCCAGAATATATAGACATATATACATACCTACACATACATCTTGAACCTTGAGGAGATGATAGATAAAAAAATAACGAAGGAAAAATGAAAACTGGTGAACTCATTCTGAAAGTAGAATATTTGTCTTAAAGTTACAATGTATTTTAGTGACGGTAATGGGAAAATTACTAATTTTTCCCATTAGTACTAAAGAAAGAGTACTAATTTTCAATGTGGCTTGAAAAAAAGGAAATAATAACAGAAAGAACCAATCAGGGTAAAAAGAGCACAGGGTACAAAAATAAACAAACAAACAGCAGTATTTACTATTATAAGTGAAGGAAGAAAGGACTGTAGCCTTAGGAAGTCTGAAAACAGAGATTTTGTATGCCGGGGACTGTGCATTCTGCAGCAAGATGCACACATCCCACTGCATCCCGGAGGGTCCACACAGAGCTAGATCTGCATGAAAACAGAGCGAGTGTCCATCGTCTCTTCTGCACATCTCTGCCTGCTTTTGTCCCTCACATTTCTCTCTAATATCCCCTCCACAGATACCTCCTGAGAAACCTGTAGCTACCTGCTGGAAGCCTTCGGAAGGGGAGAATGGGAAGGTTGCTGTCATTTCTTGGTGGAAGGGGGATGTGTATACGCCATGGTTTCAGCTGGGGTAGAACTGACTTTCGTATTAGCAGTGGGTTTAGTGCTGTGATTTGGACTTGGGATGAGAGTGGTGATGATGCCACACTGGTTTTTTTGGCTGGTGCTAAGCAGTCAAGGCCTTTTCTGCTCCTCATACCGCTCCGACGGTGAGTAGGCTGGGACTGCACAAGAAGCTGGGAGGAGACACAACCAGGACAGCTGACCCCAGCTGACTAAAGGAATCTCTCAGACTGTGTGATGTCATGCTCAGTATATAACGCTGGGAGAAGAAGAAGGAAGAGGGGAACATTCGGAATGATGGCATTTTGTCCTCCCAAGTAACTATAAGGATTTGATCACGTGAAAACATACCAAAGAAAATAACTTGCCTGCTGATATAAGGGTGCATGTTTTGGTTTTGGAGACACCAGTCACATAAATAAAGTTGTGAATGCTTTTTTATATATATTAAGTTGGGTAGCATTGTTATCTCATTTCATTCTCCCATCGTGCAATTTATTTATTATTCTTAAATAATCCTCCCAGTTATGCAAGCAGAAAAAAAGGTCACCTCAGACAATAAAACACTCCACATATATTTTTTGCAATTCACCTAATTTTAAAGTAGCTGAATTCCCTCCTCCTCTTCTGTAGTTGTCATTTAAACAAATAAACAAACAACAAACAGAAAGTATTACTTCTGGACTCAAATTTTTTGTCATTTTTCTTCTCGTGACAATTTTTTTACAAAGTATTTAAAAGCCCCTCAAAGGTCTTCTGAAGGAAGTGCTGACGTAGTTTGGTAGGGGCTTTGGTAGGAGGATGCTCGAATTGGTGCAGGTGGAGGGCTACAAAACCATCGGTTTAGTTCCACAGCAGTCACTGAACAAAGGAGTTTATATATAAGTGATAGTGGTTCCTCCTGAGTTGGTTTCATTCTGACACTTACTTCCATTTGTACGCATTTTGTTTCTCACAGTTTAATTTTTTTCCCAAGTCACCTTGGCTTTTTTTCCATCGTTCCTTTTAGTTAAGCGCTACTACCAAATTGCTTTGACTGGATTTATGTATTAAATGCAGTAAAATATGTTGCCACAGAATCACGTGCCTCAGAATGTGACAGCCTGAAAACATATAATTTTCTGTGTTAAAGTGGGTTCAAAAACTGAAATGTTTCATTTTGCTTCTTGCTAGGCAGCTGAATTTGTTCTATTTCTAGTCTGCTCTGGTCAGTTCTTAAAGCCATTTCTAAGCATTTAGCTCAGTAAGAGAAATGCTTTATTTTATAAAGAATAATTTTATGTTTTTAAGTCCAAAGAAGGCCATCTTGGCCTAATTAGGTTGTTATTCAAAATATTCTGAGTATAAGTCAAACCTAGACTAATAGCACTTGTGAAATTGTAATGAAGACAAAGGGACTATGCTTGAATTTGGTTGGAAACGTAAGTGGGAAAGAGTAGCTTGTCTGAAGATGTTAATGCAAGCTCTTATCTGCAAGTGAAAATTCCCAGTGTTTCAGCACAAGTTAGCTAATTTGAGTTAATGAAATCCATTTAAAATGAAAAAAAGATGACAGCATGAGTGCAGCTGAGAGAAGATGCTGGACACCATGGGGCTCCTTAGGTCACTCTCAGCCTGCTCCTTCTCAGACCTTCTCTGCTTCCTTTCCTGCCAGAAGGATGTGCCTGCTCCCACTTGGTTATAAACTGTGACACAGGAGCCTTTTAGGGTTTTTCCAGCGTCTCTGAACCTTTTCTGCTGACCTTTAACAGCACACGGAGTCCTCTGGATCTGTGTTAGGCCAGACAAAAGGAGTGTATCTGGGCACCATGAGCATTTGCTGAGGTCGGCAGGGAAAAGAGGTTGTATCAAGACAGGACCAAGATGCAGAAGGATGGGGAGTTGTGTTAATCCAAGTACCGAAGATAGAAAAGGAAAATAACATTTCATTTTAAATAGGCACCAAAATAGGTACCAACTTGTTTAATTTAAGGAGGTGTTCTTCCTTTAGACAACATGCTACTGGCTCTACCCATTTCTAGAAGAGGCTGACCTGAACCTCAGCTACCTGCACTTATCCAGGATCCCAAATGTTGCATACACACTATATTCTTTGATAACAACATATCTATATACACTTTCCATCATCACAGCATTCTAAATTTAACGTTAACGGAACACATTTGTGATTTTCACAAATGCTATTCCTGATGTCAGAATGGAAATTAATAAAGATAATTCCCTTGACTGATTCCACTGGCCTTAGGGGTATTTAGTAGATCAGTAAGATTTACTGCTTTAAGCCAAGTAATATTTTGTTGAGCCACACAGAACTACATAAGCATATAGTGAACTGACTGGTGTTAATGTGCACACAAAAAAAACCAACCCAGGCAGATACTGATCACAAGATGCTCATATAATCAAGTAATAAATGGCAATAAGTGCTGTAAACTAAAAAGAACCAAATTCCTTAATAAATTGATTTATAAACATCGGTTACATTTTAGTGCAATTACTATTAAAAAAAATCACAATTATTTTTAGCATTTAACTATTTTGTGTGGTTATTATAACATCTGAAACAACACATTTCCGGCAATTTTGTAAGCTTGTGTGCTAAGGTTATCTTAGCTCCTGCTTTGTCTTACGCATGGTGTAAAAAAGAGTGCTTTAAAAAAAACAAAAGAAATTCTCAAATGTTTAAGTTTTATATTCCTTTAAACCACCGTTCTTAAGTTTATCAGGCAGAAGTATGTGTGAAAGCATTGCTTAATTAAAATGCAGTGTCTGATTCCTTGGGGTTTTGCTTAAAGGAGAGAAAACTTACCAAGCAGCTTTCAGGTTTTCTATTTCTCTTACAAAGAGAAAAAAGGTCATTGGAAAAAAATTTATCACTTTTTTTTTTTTTTCTTCCTCACCTTGAAGAGCCACAGGAGGTGGGAAGCAAAGCCCTGAGCCTGGCCAGGTGTCCAACAGCACTTCTCGTCCTGAGGTTTTATTCTGAGTTCCACCTTCTAACAGTGGATAAGAGCAAAGACTATCTGCATGCAATTACTGAGTTTGGGGAGTTCTTAGCGTGACTTTGGTGTTACGTACCTTGGTTAAGGTACGTGAGGCTAACGGAAAGATAATCATCTTCCTATTCCTGCAGGACCCTTGACAAATGACTCTCAGCTTTTCACACAATTTATTAGCTACTCCGGTTTATACCTAGTAGATTGTACAGATCTTGGGCTACAAGAAATGTTTTGAATCTCTTTTTTTTTTTTTTTAGCCAGAAGACTTGGTTTTAGTTTTTCTGCAAGAGTAAATGTATTTCTCTGTAATGTAACAATACTCAGAAGGAAAACAAAGTTCCTGTTAGTGATTAAACATTTTGTGCCGACCTACATGTAACAGGTCTTATTTTGCTCATACAAGGACTTCCTCAGAACAGGAAATAATACAACACAGAAGAAGTGAGTCTTTAAGAATTTTGGGGGTAGATATTAATGTATTCCTTGATATGGGACGATGGCTGTATGGTCAGACACCTCCGGCTAATAAAACGTTTGCTCTCATTTGACTTTCCGTTTTATTAGGTCAATCCTTTAAATCTATTTTACAAAGTTTTCAGCTTTGGGTTCCCTCATTAATACCACCACCACCGAGACAGAGGGACAAGAATCCCAGCTACATGCAAACCTTTCTCTTGAATTACGTGCTTAGGCCTCAGTTTGAGAGATAGTAACATCTTCACAGAGATGACCCCGTCTTCTTCCATTCTCTTCAGTCAGTATTTTTTGGAGGAATGCCCATTTTGAGTGTTAATGGATTCATAAGGAAATGAAATGAGCCATCCTTGCCTTAAACTTGATTATGCTCCACAGAATCAGAAAAACAGGAATTGGGGTGACATCTGGATGAGTCTAAGCACATCTGCACTTACTTTACATCAGGTTGCCCAGAGAAGCTGTGGATGCCCCATCCCTGGAGGGGTTCAAGGCCAGGCTGGATGGGGCTTTGAGCAACCTGGTCTGGTGGGAGGTGTCCCTGCCCAGGGCAGGAGGGTTGGAACTTGCTTTAAGGTCCCTTCCAACCCAAACCATTCTATGATTCTATGACTAACCTATAGGACAAGTGGGTCTTATGGAGATATGTATTTGTAGGGCATGATGTGTATTATAAGCATCACAGAGGACTTAGCACTGGACAGGGTGGCGGTGAGCCCAGCCTTCACGCAGAAGTGCTCTACACAGTTCCAGTATCTTAAATAGCATCCCTTCTTATTCCTCCGATGGTAGAGAAATCCTGTTTGACATCTCTGCTCTCTGCTGGATTTTGGTTCTCTGATAATTCTGAAAGTGGTTAAAATCAAGTACAAAACAATAAAAGACTTACTGATTTCTTCCCTTTATATTCTCCTTCCCTTCACCACGCTGGTCTGTAGCCAAATCCATTGAATGTATCCTTCCCACTCTTTTTATCCCCGGTGTGGCCGCATTACTGAGTTTGGGGTTGAGGTTATTTTACAAATGTTTATCTGTCCCTGTGTTAAAAATAAATTGGACCAACTTGGTGTTTTCAGCTCTCAGAGTTCGAAAGTGAGAATTATAACCAGCTATACTGGGAAGCGGAGATTCGGTGAACTCTAAGCTTTTCTTCGGGCAGAGGAAGCTACACTCATGCTTGTCAAGGAGATTAACGAGAAATCTGATTGAGTCTGGAAGACTATTGCTGCAGTGGATTACAAGTTTGATCTTCTTTTTTTTCAGGGATAAACAACCTCAAGGGCTAGGACACTGGCACAGAAAAGCAGATAATATCACTGGCAGTGAAGAAAAAGCGTGGCCATATGGCAGGCCCAATAAATGAAAGTAAATGAAAGTGAAGCAATCCATTCAACAAAAGCATGGTTATGTGCTTGTTGTACAAAATCATTACTTTTATTATTGTATTTCTAGAGTAGCATGTACCCTTTCTCCCGCTCCTTTCTATCTTATTTATTCAGACTGCATATTCTTTGGGAAAGGCCAATCTCGTATTAGGAGAACACACTGGATCCTGGAGCTATCGTAGTGCAAATGTTTGAAAGTGACTCTTTGAATAATCAGATTAGAATAAACACAGGGATAAAGATTTATAGCTGCTGGTGGGGTGTGGAATTTCTAAAACCACATAGTACACTACATAATAGGGAGGGAAATTCAGGAGAATTTAGCAGTTGACAAAAGAGTTGTGTCATCTAACTCTTTGATCTCAAGGACCGCAAGAGTATTCAGGGAATACTTACCAAATAAAAAAAAATATATAAAAATAGAGATTCTCAGAACTGGTCATTTCCTCTAGGCTGCATGTGTTACTGTTTCTTAAACAGGCCATATCCCTGAATACAAAAACCAACCAAAGACCAAAAAATAAACAGATAACTATAAGCAGGATTTCAAAACCCTCCTTTGTAAAGTTTTATACTATTCAAAAGCTGCCACAAGACATATCATTCTATATATATTCTATAAATACTTATTAGCAAAAATAGGGCTACCTACTTACCCTAGAATAACACCCAAAAAGTAAATCAGATTAACACCCAAAAGCATTAATTCCAGTGACAGCACATCTGCACTGAATGCAGCTTTCTCACTTCTCGGTGAACGCTTTCCAAATAAGATCAAGGAAAGAATTCTGACGGTTTTAACTCTGTCCTAAAGCAAGATGATCACTGAATCAGATAAACTATTAATCTGTTTAAAGCTTGTTACTTTTATTTTGCCAAGGCCGAGATGCTTTGCAGCAAAAAGCAGCCAGGACACTTCCTGCCAAGAGCCAGACATCTCATGCATGTTTCATAAATACGTTTCTCTGCTGAAAACACAAGGATTAAGCAAACACTAGTTCAGTTTGCAAAGGCTTCCACTAATGATTTTTAAATAACTCCAAAAGAAATCTTGGCTCTATTTAAATCAACAGTAAATTCTCATTGCATTCAGTGCATCCAAGATTTTACCTCTAATTTTTAGCCGCAATACGAACCCTTTTCAATTTTAAATGAGGGTAACAATAAGTCATACAAGTGCACTGAATATGATGATGCCTATTTTTATTGCATTTGTTGAACTTCTAAATACCCGAATAGATGCCTTTTCACTATTATGTAAAATCTCCTTAAAATTTGGATAGACAGATTAAATGAAGTTTATGCCTGCATTAAGTGTTCAGAGTAAATATTGACTGAGAGAAGCCAAGGTTTCATAATAAAGCTCTGCCATTTATAATGTAACATCACCACACACCAAAATTTTGCGTGAAATAGAGCAGTTCTCAAGGAAGCACATTTTAAAAGAAATAGATCAGTTATCAAAGAAGCACATCTTAAAGCAAGACAAAAGACATTTCAACAAGATAGCAACGCTATATCTAAAAGAGTGGTGACGAAGAGTCCTCCTTTGCTTAGAAAATCATAAACTTTCTGCAGGATTGGAGAAATAAGCAGTGGCAAGGTTTGGAAGGTTTCAAGAATGGAATATTAAAACATGCTATGAAGCAGCATTATTGCCTGATGTGCATCGTGAGCGTAATCATGATTGTAGCACCTCACACACCTGGAAACCTGGTGGAGGCGTTATGTCTGCATGTGTGTGCACACTTCAGTAGAAACTACTTTACACTCACAACTGGGAAAAAAATAACTTCTTATTTATAACGTACATTCTTTTTCCTGTTTGTATTTTGTAGAGTGCAAACACAACAAAAAACGGGCTTCCCATGTCTCTTTTCAATTCCAACTGAAAAAACATCACGGAAACAGTCTAAATCCTTCATCTTGCCCTTTAACATCATGAAGTATGTTCTAGTCTGCATAAATTCACAAGGCAGAGGGCAGTGCTGCATAGCAATAATTGAGATCGCTCGTAACGAACTGGCCTGGAGATGGGCAGCCGTGGCCTCACGGCAGCATTAGGGAGCTCTGGTAGCCCGGGCAGATGCAGCACGCTGTGCTCATGTGGCCACACTGCTACTAGTGTGAAAAAATAGGTTTATCTGCCCAAAGTATAAAAATACTCAAACAATTCTATGATTCTATGAAAGCCGTATTTCTGCAGCGGGCAGTGTTCTGCTGAATAGGTTCCCTATTTTATAGAATCACAGGATGGTTTGTGTTGGAATGGACATTAAAGATCATCCAGTTCCAACCCCCTGCCCTGGGCAGGGACACCTCCCACCAGACCAGGTTGCTCAAAGCCCC
>JAOXNO010000013.1:28115847-28131970 GCA_028565335.1 Limnodromus scolopaceus
TGGAGACATTCAAACCCCACCTGGACACGTTCCTGTGGGACCTGCTCTGGGTGACCCTGCTCTGGCAGGGGGTTGGAATAGATGGCCTCCAGAGGTCCCTTCCAACCCCATATCATTCTGTGATTCTGTGAAATTCCAGTTGCCAAAGCAGCCGCAGGATCACCGGGGGAGACCAAAGGGGAGATGGACAACCAGTGACCAACCAGTTTTGCTGGGGGTTGCTGAGCAAAACTCACCTTGGGTTCAAACAGTCTCCTTTCTCCTGCACAGCCAACATAAGGCTGAGCGGCAGAAATTCATAGACTTTGAGTAGCCTCTTTCTGCGCTACTAAGTGAAGGCCATCAGGGACGCGTTATTTCCACTAGGCATGTCTTCAGCACCTATTTTTACGAAATATGACATTTTTTTATACGCTTCTCCGTGTATTTCCTCTCCCCCCCAATGATTTTTACTTTTGCTGGCTTCTCGTGCTTTTCTGAATTTAAAGAGAGACATAGTCCCTGACCAATTTGCAAAATTTGCGGTGCATTTTATGGGCTTTTGTAAATTTTCACCACTGTGTGCATCAGCTTGTATTGCCTGGGATCTATGGCTCAGCTGGTTCGTTGTTCATATACATGTCTTATGTTATTATTCATATACATGTCTTATTATTATGTTACTTGGAATTTTGTGTATGTTAATGAATTTTACAGCCCAAAAATTAAAGTGCAAAACCAAAGCAGACTTCTAATTTTAGAAATTGTGAGTTAATAATCTTAAAGCAAACCCAGTGCAAGCATCGCTAAAAATGCAATCTCTCAGTTACCTGGTTTGGTGAAATTTTGCCACCTCATGGCATCTTGGTGGTGGGTCCGTGGTTCCTAGAAATACCTGTCGTGTTTGTGTGCTTGAACTATGCTATAGTTATATAAATGATATGTGTTAATTTATAAGAATGCTGTCATAGTAATTACTATAGTAATTTGTAGTAATACTGGCCATACTTGAAGACTAACAATTTTCTGTTACTCCTCAGGAATCCATCCATTCCCTTACAGAGAGTGAACAGCAGATAAAGGTAGGGATTTTTGCCACTCTTTTATCTGTTGATTGGCTACTCAAGCTGAAAGTAAACACATTTATTTCCTCTTAAAGCTTGGTGTCTTTGTGTTTGCACCTGACAATTAAATTTATGGTGCTTTAGTTAGACCAGTCACTTCTGTTATTCTGAGTGAAGTTATTTTTGTGGAGGCTTCTGCTTTTTCAATAAGTGGATCCATAAATCCTTCAGGTATTTTGGCAAGGTTTTGCCTTCTCTACTCCAGGCTGAACACCCCCAGCTCTCTCAGCCTGTTCTCACAGCAGAGGGGCTCCAGCCCCTCTCCTTTCTCTTGTTCCAGATGCTTCATTTTTATATTTGGTGGCCTTTCTGTTTCTAAAGCCTTTCTTCCCTAAATCTTACCTATTATTATGAATCATATACCCACAGATTTCTACTCTGTTTAACATCAGTTAGGGTGTGCTTCATTTGTTTATATTAAAAGCAATCGATTTTAGCCACGGATATAATCAGGTCTGATTTCCTGAAGAACAGGAATATGAGGTCATAATAAAATCAGAGGTTATTTGAAGAATTGCACTCTTAAGGTTTGACAGAATCAGTCGATTAAAAAAAGAAATCAACAGAGACATAATCACTTTGAAGTTACATATTTTAATTGGAGGAAAATAGGAAGGAAAGACCATGAGATTTGGAGATGTTCCACCTGGTCACAGATCAAGAAATTGAATTCATTTTGAATTGTTCCATATCATCAGGGTATTTCTCTGTTAATCAAAACAAGGTATAAACTGAGGATTTTCTATAGGACATACCAGTTTTGGTAAAAAGGCAAAGACTTTTAAAAATAATTCTTAGCAGAGAAAAGGAATTATAGGAGAGGAAAATGTATTTTAAAACTTATACTTGGTTTTATTTGTGGAGTGGCTGCATCTTCTGTTCTTGCATCCCTGGTGTAAGGGCAAAAAGGGAACTTGGGGGACTGAGGTGGATGCGCGGGGGCAGTAACATTGCAATGTAGCATCTTCTGATAAAATCTTCCAGTAAGTGTAAACATTGTAAATATTATAACAGTTCTGCAAAAAAAAAAAGTAAGAATTTCAGTATGTTACAGGCAGTTAAATCAAACTCTATGTTTACAAAGAGAAAAACTTGAAAGAAAAAATTCTGCATATAGACCAGGTGGTGTTTTTTTTTTAAACTGCAACAAAAATACGTGTAGCATTTAAGATAACTGTGGTGAAAAGAAAATAGCTACTGGAAATCTTGAATACTAACAAATTACAAGGGCTATGACAAAGAACAAATGAATATGAAATCGTACTGAAATATATGATACAGAAATACTGAGATCTGAAAAAAACCCCAGATTTGGTGCCAGTGGTTGTATGTTCTGTTACTAACGGAAAAATAGTTTTCTAGAGTTTACAGTCTGTTCAGCAAGTCAAAGAATAATATCCTATTAAGACAGAATAACTTTAGTTCATTTGCATTTATGTATCTAAGTTATGATTATTAATTTATATTATAAATACAAATTGTGCCTTGGATTTTTACAGTGCTATTTTTAAACTTAAATATATTAGCCCTAATGTATACAACTTCCGTAATATTACACTTTTATGAAGTGTACAGCTATATAGAATTCTGTAGTGTTAAAGTAATTATAATGACTTCAAAGCAAGTAAATCCTTACTTTAAAATAAAGGCTTTTATTTTAAAATGGAAATAAATAATGCTTTTCCACAAAGAGAATGGATATGAGAATATGTGCTATTTAGCAAAAGTGAAAACTGCCAGTAAGTAAAGCAAGGAT
The DNA here is from genome assembly GCA_028565335.1 of Limnodromus scolopaceus. NCBI lineage: Eukaryota > Metazoa > Chordata > Aves > Charadriiformes > Scolopacidae > Limnodromus > Limnodromus scolopaceus. The sequence goes on from JAOXNO010000013.1 coordinate 28,118,707, forward strand.
TTCCTTAATCTTTCTTTCCTGAAGTTAAACATCTTCTGGCAAAATGTGGATGTTTTTACAAGTATTTAAAATTTTGTCCTTGAGCATAATTTTTATAAAGTCCCAGTTTCTCAGCTGTCATAAATTGTTATTGGTGAAAGTGCATAAAGAATTTAGAGGGAAGTTCTTTTTTTGTCCATACAGAGTATAAAAAGAATCTTTAGGCAGGATGTTTCTTGGCATAAAAATGCTTTTATCTATTCCTCACATAAAAAAGCCCATTAAAGTGTATATTGCACAGGGAAGCAGGTGGTTATTTGGGTTGTTCATAAAGGAATATTGGGGTTTTCTACCTTTATAAACAGATTCAAATCTGTCTCCATTCAGTCTCTGTAAAGGTTTTGGAGGAAGCACCTCAGGTAACAGATCCCGCAGGAGCAAATGGGTTAAATCACCCATCACCAGCGGAAGTTCTTCTCAGCCAACTGAAAATAACACATTGCAGCTGAAAGACTTCAGTCATTCTGGGAGAGAAACAGAAGTAGAGATGTGTAAGAGTTAATAAGACATTCCAAAATGGATGAAAATATTCAGATTTTAAATACTGACATTTATAACATATATGGGTTTTTTAAAATGTAGTATCATTCTGTGACCATTAGGAACAGAAGGCAAGAAAGAGAATGACACGGAAAGATGAGCAGCTCAGAATCAAATACTTAAATAAAACTAAATTGTTGTTTCTGCTTCTTCTCTAGGTTCAAGAGAGCAAGTGAAAGAGTTGATCTTCATATTTAAAATATATTTTGTTTTAAATTAAATCATCTGCCAAAAGTTAGGATGCAGAAGTGCAGCCCCACGCAGCTTGCACCCAAGTGGAAGGCTTGAACCCCAATAAAAGACCACAAGAAGTTACTGGAATGATTCCCCTAAAAACTCTGCTGCTTCAGTGCCCTTTTACAGGTAATCTCTTTGCTGTGATTGCATCCATAGATGGTAGTTCCCTGTAAGCTGCCCTTGGGTTCGATTTGAAAAACCATCTGAATTTCACAGAATCACAGAATGGTTTGGGTTGGAAGGGACCTCAAAGATCATCGAGTTCCACCCCCCTGCCATGGGCAGGGACACCTCTCATCAGACCAGGTTCCTCAAAGCCCCATCCAGCCTGGTCTTGAACCCCTCCAGGGATGGGGCACCCACAGCTTCTCTGGGCAACCTGTTCCAGTGTCTCACCACCCCTGCAGGAAATAATTTCTTTCTGATATCTAATCTAAATCTCCCCTCTTTCAGTTTAAAACCATTCCCCCTCGTCCTATGGCTCCACTCCCTGATGGAGGACTCCAGAGCTGGACACAGTACTCCAGGTGGGGTCTCCCCAGAGCAGACAGAGCAGAGGGCCAGAATCATCTCCCTGGCCCTGCTGGCCACACTTCTTTTGATGCAGCCCAGGGTGCGGTTGGCTTTCTGGGCTGCCAGTGCGCACTGCTGGCTCATGTCTATAAATAAAAGATAAATTTAATAGTTCAATAGAAAGTCAAAGTCTTCACTAAAAATGGAAAGAGGACTGGTACCTGGAGATGTTTTTAATTGGGTGCTGCTTCAACTATTTAACGACTTGGTACAGGCACATTAAAACTGCTTCTGTTTCTAATGCCTGTCATTGTCTTAAAGCTTTTGATCTTTTGTCATAATACAGGAGGTTAAAGGATGCTTTCTAGTTTCTCCTGTGCAGTAAGGAGGAGCACACTTGAATAATGCTTCCAGCACCATTCTGTGCTGTTCCTTTTACATATGCTGGAGAAGAAATCGATGGTCATAGAATCATAGAATCATTTCGGTTGGAAAAGACCCTTGGAATCATCGAGTCAACCATCTACCCTACTCTACAAAGTTCTCCCCTACACCATATCCCCCAACACTACATCTAAATGACTCTTAAACACATGCAAGGATGGAGACTCAACCACCTCCCTGGGCAGCCTATTCCAATGCCTGACTACTCTTTCTGTGAGTCCTCTGCTCTGATCTGCCAAATTTAAGTCAGCCTTTTATTCATCTTTTGTTTGCATATAGTTTTATCAAAGTTGACTCAAATCTCAGCTGATTTATTTTTTTTATGCTGGGAATCTACCCTGAGACAAGTCACGGATTGCCAGGGCTGGCGTGACAGTCAGGTTCACACTACCAAAAACTATTGGCTAATTATTTATAAAAATCTGATCAGAGTTTGCTCTCTGAATAAAACTGTTCTCCTTTTCCGGGAAATAATAACTCATTATTGACAGCCCTTTTTCGAGGACATGCTGCTGCTTATGAGAAACTGCTGCAGCTCCCACAGGAGTGACTCAAGCAGACAGTCTGGGAACAGAACAAGCTGCTTATAAGCAGCTTCTGAAATGTAAAAATACACCACCACCACCCCCCAAAAAAATCAGTATAATTGACTGTGCAACAGCTGTAAGGAATGATATATGAGCCCTCGCATTCAGTGTGTATCCCAAACATAAAAGAGAACAATATAATGTTAACAAAGCAACATGAAAACAGCGTATGTTTACAAAGTAGAGTCTTGTTGCTGTGGCGTCCTCTGCACAAGCTGTGACAACAAAGGATTAGACAGTTAGAAAAGTATAAATAGATTTTGTATTCTGATTTATTTTTCTGTATTTTTTTTTCCGTAATGGAGAATGTCAGTATTTTAATGGATACACAATTTATAGAAAGAATAAGGCTCCCAAGTCTTAACAGTTTCAGTAAGCCAAAACTTGTTCTTATTTAAGACAGTGACAGAGCCGTTAGAGGACAGGATGAGACATAATTCTGATCAAGCTATTTTCCACAAATCCAGGCTGGAGAAAGTCTCATCTGTCTTCCACTAACATGAGTCAGAGGCTTTTGTTTTCTTTCTGGAAAGGGCAAAGAGGGACTCCTGCGATTTATGAACAGGACAGATACTGCTATTTTGGAAGTAAGAATGTTATCCATGTACTTTCCAGCGAAAACATAATTTGCCTCTCTTTTCTGCAGTAGTTTTTAGAGGAAGGTTAATGTTTGCAGAGTTGAAAGGTTTACTGAATCGAATCATAGAATGGTTTGAGTTGGAAGGGACCTTAAAGATCATCACTTAAAGGCCGTTCCAACCTCCTGCACGGGCAGGGACACCTCCCACCAGACCAGATTGCTCAAAGTCCCATCCAACCTGGCCTTGAACACCTCCAGGGATGGGGCATCCACAGCTTCTCTGGGCAACTGGGGCCAGTGTCTCACCACCCTCACAGGAAAGAATTTCTTCCTAATATCTAATCTAGATTTCCCCTCTTTCAGTTTAAAACCGCTTACCTGTTGCTCCCCTCCCTGATCAAGAGTCCTTCCCCATCTCTCCTGTAGCCCCCTTTAGGGACTGGGAGGCCATTACAAGCTCTCCCTGGAGTCTTCTCCAGGCTGAACAACCCTAACTGTCTCAGCCTGTCCTCACAGCAGAGGGCTCCAGCCCTCTGATCATTTTTGTGGCACTCTGCCGGACCAGTTCCAACAGGTCCATCCCCTTCCTGTGTTGAGGATCAACACACTATTATTGAGGATCCTGTGTTGAGGAATAAATTACTCTTTCAGGATGTCATCCTTGGCCCCTGCCAAAATCACGAACTGATGCACAGGGACAGACTCCAGTTGTATCTCAGATGTTACTGGATAAACCTCACGCCTTCATTACCCTTCAGAGCAAAACCACAACACCTGTGTTATCCTGGAATGAACCTGGTACGACCTGGGGACTTGCACAGAACATCTAATAATACCTGTTTCTTGGTGTTCTCACGTGGTTTGCACTGTGAAAAATCGTTAGTCTTGGGGTTCCTTCTACAGGGGCTCTGATGTCTGATGCTGCGACATGACATTTTTTTTTGTGTATGTGCATTTATCTACATCAGTACAAAACTCGGCACTCTGTTTCTAAGAATACAAAGCATCCCGTGTTCTCTCTTTAATAAATCATGAAAGCTTTATCAAAAAGTGCATGAAAGTATTGCTTTGGCTACTCTTGAGTTTTACTTGTGGTTTTTTGGAAACTTCTACTCTTAAAAATTGTGTGATGTGCCCCTTACCAAGAAGTACTATTCCTACATTATCCTTTTTCAGTTTCATTTAAATGTAGGGAATGGTATTATTATATTTATGGGAGAAGGATAATAGTATGTTTTGATGTGTGACTGAGTCCATCCTCCTCCTTTGAAGGATACATTCAGCGTATCTGTGAGACTCACATTGTGTGATTGCATGAAACATATACCTGGAGTAAGACTTCTGAGGAGGAATTTATTTTATTTGAACACCACAGTCTAGACTGAAGTGAAAATGATGTGAAGGGGAAAACTACAACATATCTTGATATTTTTTCTTATATGTACTAAGACATCAAAAATTTTCTTTGAGAACAGGCAGAACATAAGAGTTAGCAGATTTAATTAAAAAGGAGTTTCATTAAGTACTTTCACTTTTTTTATGTATGTGAAATGCCTTTTCATCTTAGATCACATACGAAATCAGATTAAAGACAACAGAACGTTCTGTTTGTTTACTTGGTCTAAAAAAATAAGTTGACTCCCATCTTTCACCAAATTGTTTGTCTGACTGACTTACAGGCTTGTGTACTTTGAGATGTTACTCCATCGGTGCTGTCTCTGCCCATCTGTTTGTCCTCTTTGGGACATGCCCTTAAGAGGCACCTCCTTCAGGCTGCCATCCCTATTCACGAAGACATAAGCAGAACAGTAACACTGGTGTGAAAGAGCTGTCTTAACAACCACGTTGGACTCCTAAAGTCTTCAAACACCCAACGCTCTTGTCTTTTCTCCATGGAATGCGGAACAGATGTGGAGGAAATGAATGTATTTAAAAATTGATATCTTCTGCAAGCATAATTGAAAATGCTGGAGCTCTGAAAAACAATACCCATAACAAAAATATCCCCCATAGGAGATACATTTTACACCTCTCCAAAGCAAAATCATTGCTAATTAAAAAAAAAATATAATCATGTAATGAGGCCAGTCTAAAGATGAATTATTTTTTTTTTTTAAGTAAAATAAGTAAGTCTTTAAAAGAACAATCTGCCTTATCAAACTTGGATTCAGTATATTTGTTTATAGGATAAAATGAGCTTTTATTATAATTTGGCCAAACCGAAATGACTGATGTGATTGAAATTTAGAAAGTTCTGGTATAAGGACTTTTAAAAGAAGTAATCCACACCCCATCTTCTAAAGAAAGAAATCAGGACAGTGGGATTTTTTGCTCCTTGTCTCTCCCTTTCCGTTCCCCTATTTGATCTGGGAGGGGAGGAACCATGATTTTCAAGGTCATAATTCTTTTAAATGGACTTGCTGGTAGGCTGTTTCATGACCACGGAATCTGGAAGAGAGAGAAGAGTCGCTTGAGGGGCAATAGAAAAGACTATGTACTGTGGATTCCCCGAATCTTTTTTCTTCAGAGCCACCTTGAGTCAGAGAATACAAATAAATAGTAGTGAGAACACAGACAGGCTTTTACTACGTGGAAGAGTAAAGGATGTAGTGAATCACTAAGGCCAAGGTTACACAGTCTTTTTAATTCACAGAGAGTCCAAAGTGCTGCTCAGAGAGACAGTTTCATCCATCCTTTGCCCTTGGTCTACTCGTGTGCCAGCACCAGTTCACCTAGAGAGGCGAAACAAAACGTTTCTATCATCTGGATCAATTCCAGCTCATTGCTAACGGTGGCATAAAGGATGTGAGAATGGAAGAGGGCAAATTTCCTGTCAAACTGTACCCTGCCATCGTTGTGACCAGGGGACCACTGGGACATCATTATGGTTGGACATTCTTATTAAGCAGAACAAAAAAACCCAAAATTATAATCATGTCAGTGTGATTGAAAAATAGCTTTTACATTTTAATTTTTACAGCATTTCCTGAGTTTGACAACTATTTAAAGCAGTCTGGAAACTGGCCCCATTCTGTATTTGATGAAAAAAAAATCCCAGTGGTCTCATGTTTTTTGTTTGTGTTTTCTTTCCTTTTCCAGTGGAAGCATAGAAGGGAGAGAGTTTAATCCAGGGTCTCTCATGTCTCCCCTTCTCCTCATCTGGGAACGGGAAGAAGAGGAGAATGAGGAAAGGGCAGGGGAAAGCAATCCTTTTACAATTAAGATAAAACTTTTGAAACATTTAAGCTGACAAAGAAAGGTACATCTTCAAAATCAGATTGTTGTTTCTGCTAAATTTCAGAGACTGCAACAAGAGCTTCTCAAAGCTCCTCTATTATTTTCTAAAACAATTATGCTATTTTCTGTCAAATAATTTAAATACAGGGTTTCTGCTATTTCCCCCTATAATTGTCACAGTGTAAGATTCATACTTCATCTGTGTAAGGATAAAAATGATCATTGCTACAGGATGACATTTAGCACACAAATATTTTCACAGAAGATGGAGTAGAAAGTTCTAGCCTGAAGTCTTGCCCATGTTTGGGACTGGAGGAGTTCAAGTATCTTGAGGATCTCTGGTTTACAAGCCATCACAATTACAGCAGATTCCATCTCACTACCACGCCAAAGCCGAGTACTGCCAAACGAGGTTTTGAATAATGTAGGAAAAGAAAAAAAAAAAAAAAAGAAAATAAAGGAAAAAGTCAGCATTTCTCTTTTTCACCTGGAACAGGTCATCACTCTGAATATCTGGCTCAGCAATATGACAGCATGGAAGAAAATCTGCTTCTTTTTCAGAAATCCTGCGGGATTTCATCCCTGTGCTCAAGAAATACTTGAGATTGAGACTGACCTGTAAAATATTAAATTAGCATTATTATGTTGTAAACATTTATACCTTGAGATAAGTGTTTCACAGTAGCATATAAAACTATGTGCTTGGGAATGGACTCTTGATCAAGGAGTGGAGCCATAAGACAAGGGGGAACAGTTTTAAGCTGAAAGAGGGGAAATTTAAATGAGATATTAAGAAGAAATTCTTTGCTGTGAGGGTGGTGAGACACTGGAACATGTTGCCCAGAGAAGCTATGGATGCCCCATCCCTGGAGGGGTTCAAGGCCAGCCTGGATGGGGCTTTGAGCAACCTGGTCTGGTGGGAGGTGTCCCTGCCCAGGGCAGGGGGTTGGAACTGGATGATCTTTAATGTTCCTTCCAACCCAAACCATTCTATGATTCTATAAAACACAATTATACAGAGACTTCTGAAGGTCCAGCTCTAACGGGGACTGTTCCAGGGGCTCTACCATGACTTAGGAAGGTAAAACCTCTTTCCCTTACTTGCAAAATCAGCTCACCTTCCTGCATCTGATTTCAGGAACTTGTGCTTCTTGCCAAGAAGTTGATGGTCTCAGGCCGTAAGACTGCCCTTTGCTGTAGGCTGTTTTCTCCGCAGCCACAGAAGGAGATCAGATCTCTCAGTTCTTGCTGCACTTTCCAGGCAAGGTGCCAGTATTTTTTGCCACGTGCTGCCAACAGGGCACCTTAACAGAGACAGGTCTTAGCGATTGTGTTTCTTTCTGTATTCTTAAAATACAATTTTTCAAGAAAAACCTACATAATTTGGCAAAACTAGATTAAAAACAGATTATTTCCTATAAAATCTGTGATGATAAAAGATGTCTTCTGTGTCTTTGCTGCACATTGTGCTAATCAGTGACATAATGAATATTAGAAAAAGAAGCGAATTGATTCCTAAATGTCACAATTACATTTAACAGAGAGCATTAAAAGCAGTTATTTCCTTTCTTTATTGCTTACTGGTTTTATTATTTCATTACAATTTTTAATAGAAATCCAAACCAGGCCAGCTCAGCTTCTTTTGTTTACAGATAATAACTAAATAGAATTTAAAAGGAAGCTATAAACCCCCCCTCAGTAGCATTTATTTTGTTGCAATTTGCAAAGATTTTTGTCAGTACAGCTGAAGCATCTTTTGTCCTCAGTGAGACCAAAACAAGATTGTATTGGAAAAGCTTTATGTGAGAAGGGTCATTGACACTCGCATTCAAAGTAATTATTCTTGTAAAATTAATTAACTTCCTTTTTTTAAATCCGAGCCCTTAGAATACTTCCCATTAGTAGCAGCAGGTCTGTGCTTTTTATGTTCATTGTGGCAGATGTTCCTTACATTCCAGATTTTTTTTCAGAACAACAGAATGGTTTGATGGATGAAAGGCTGTGTCTGAAAAAAGTGCATCAGTCATTAAAAGCCTGAGCCAGAGCCCACTGAAATCAGTGGGAATCACTGGCTTATGTTCCCATTTTTCATATCTTGTTAAGAGGGAATGAGTCTTGATTATTAAAAAAGAATGGAACGACGTTCTTTGCTTCTATGGCACATAATTTTTTCTCCAACAGGGAGGAAGAGAAAGGCTGTATTGGTGGAAGGATCTGCTATTGCACGTGTAGATGGCTGGGTATGTGGCCCCGAGGGGCTCGCAGAGGGACTGCCAGGTGGCAAAACCCTTTGGGGAGTCTGGCCAGGCTCTGAAGAAGTGCTGGGAAGGGGTAACTGGTTGTGGTGCACCAGTACTAAGTAGGAAGAATGCACATTCATCACGAATCGAGAACAGTTTCAGAATAAAGGGAGCACTTTACCTGAAATTCATCTGAATGAGGTGTCAGGGGGCTGCAAGAGAGAATTGCTCTGGAAGGGAAGGTGAAAGAGGAGCTGGTGCTGGCAGCAAGGCAGAGAGGAGAGAGCAAGGAGAGAGCCAAGCCCCAAAGGAAAAGAGCAGAGCAGGTCTAGTGATGGTAACCAGGGCCTGACGGCAGTTTGGTGACCCAGCCAGGTCACAGCGATGAGGGAAGTCTACAGTCAAGTCAGGACCAGGCAAGTTCCTGGTAAGATCATAGAATCACAGAATGATATGGGGTTGGAAGGGACCTCTGGAGATCATCTACTCCAACCCCCTGCCAGAGCAGGTGCACCCAGAGCAGGTCCCACAGGAACGTGTGCAGGCGGGTTTTGAATGTCTCCAGAGAAGGAGACTCCACCACCTCCCTGGGCAGCCTCTTCCAGGGCTCTGCCACCCTCACAGGAAAGAAGTTCCTCCTCAGGTTTAGATGGAACTTCCTGTGTCCAAGTTTGTGCCCATTCCCTCTTGTCCTGTCCCTGGGCATCACTGAAAAAAGACTGGCCCCTTCCTCTTGACACCCACCCTTTAAGAATTTATAGGTGTTGATCAGCTCTCCCCTCAGCCTTCTCTTCTCTGCTTTTGTAGTCCTCTGCTGTACCCTCTCCAGCAGTTCCCTGTCCTTCTTGAACTAGGAAGCCCAGAACTGGACACAGAGCTCCAGATGTGGCCTCACCAGGGCAGAGCAGAGGGGGAGAATGACTTCCCTCAACCTGCTGGCCACACTCTTCCTGATGCCCCCCAGGATGCCATTGGCCTTCTTGGCCACAAGGGCACCTTGCTGGCTCATGGTCATCCTGTTGTCCAGCAGGACTCCCATGTCTTTTTCCTCAGAGCTGCTCTCCAGCAGGTCAGCCCCCAACCTGTACTGGTGCTTGGGGTTATTCTGTCCCAAATTCTTCCCTCCTTTAATTCCGAAAGCTCTTCTATTGAAGATATATACTGTTGCTTTTTACCTTTTCTGGACTCTTTTACAACAACTCTACAGCGTAATAAAAAAAAAATGCCATAATTAATGGGCTGAGGCTGATCGTGGCCTAAGGAGGGCAAGAAATATTTCGATACCTGATGGGAACATTCCCTGGCAGCGTTTGACTGCAGCAGACCTCGTAGCAGTCTGAAGTTTATTATTATTTCAAAGCCTTATTTTTCAGAGACTACCAATAGTGATTTTCCTCCCTTTGTAATTTAAAACAGCAAGGACATCTGATTCAGTCTTTTTCTCTTTCTATTTTACCAGATAATACCAGACAGAAGAGCATTGAGCACTGGGCGAGGTGCTTGCTGTAATGGCACAGTTGAAGAGCGAAAGCTGGAACAATTCCCTTTGGAAAGATACTTGAAGAGGTCAGTCTCCCTACTGCAGAAGTGATGTTTTGATGGACAAAAAAAAAAAAAACACGAAGAGTTTGCTGTTTGAATTCCGACAGGTAGGTCACGGCTTTAACTGTCTGCCCACTGATGGGAAAAAAAAAAGAAAAGATATAAGATTTCATACTGTTATTTCTCCATTCATAGTTGATGGATGAGTTAAAAACATACTTACTCTTGAGTTTATTCCCCAGGTGAGGAAATGTGGTATTATTGTATGTCTTTCTTTGAAAACTTGACACTTTCATTAAACGAAGAATGATATTTTTAAGGTAATTTACGTGCGTGTGACTATTCTCTGCTGACTTGCTATTGTGTAACTCCTTCTAAAAGGGGCTTTGCACAACGACAACAAAGATTCTTTTTTTTCTTAGGGCAAAAGTACAGTAAGAAGATATTATTTTCTCTCTTTCTCCTGCAGTTGAAGAGCAGCACCGAAATGGAGACACAGACGCCTTATCTTGCTGGGCACTGAAGGCTCGACCTGAAGGGAGCGACTGGAATGCTGAGATAATTGAAAGACCCGATGTGCTTGACATGAAATATTTTGAGGCATTTTTTTAGGTATTATGTTAGTGATGGAGCTGCCGTGACATTTTCATACTAGACGTACTATTTCAACTCTTCCTAATTTCCCTCTAAAAATGCCCTTTTACGATAATTTCTTTATGCGTGGATGAGGGTAGTACTTAAAGGCGCTAAACTGGCAACACTTAGAACCCATTGAATGGCTGTAGCGATGTCAGCGCAGTGCCCAGCTCCCAGCGGTGTGCCAGCAATACCTCGTTTCTTCAACCAAAAAGGCAACCGAACATCTTATCTGCTGCGATTGGCAAAGGCCTTGCAGAAATAAGGGGATCAGACGTTCTCTCTGAAGGCTTCTTTCATTTGGAGCATGAATTCTCCCTTCTTTTTCCCTTATGTGAAATATCTGACTCTACTAAAGGAGGCGAACATCTACTGAGGGCGGCTGCTCTTTTAACAGATGTTTTAATGGGCAGAAAATTCCAAAAAATGATGATCAAAAGATAAACTGGTAGTTCTAGTTAATTTCTGTGTTGCGTGTTTTATTTACTTCTAATTACTAAATTTGGAGGATTTGTTGGTAAGCCCTATGTTTGTAGTGGCCAGAGCTTAGGGAAACAGTGAATAAATTTTAGGTACTTCGTAGTTATTTTCATTTTATTGATGTGGGTTTTTTTTCCCCGTTGTGGAATGAGGGCAAAATAAGCAAGCTGACTACAGAAGATAACAAAGAATGTGTGCATGCTATTTTCAGAAATAAAAGTATGTATATTCCTTTGCAGGGGGAAAAACAAAAAAAAAGGGAGAGAAAGAATAAAAAGAAAGATTTGGCACAAGAAAGAGTAAGACAGAAGGGCCGAGAGGACTGGAGTACAAAGAAGGAAGGAGGAAGGAGCGGTTGGGCAACGTGAGCTGCTGCTGAGGAGCTGGGGCAGGCAGCCATTAATTAACTTCTGCCTGATCACCTATTCTTGCCAGAACCGTGTAAGTAGAAACTGAAATAATCCTAGCGTTGCAGGCTGCCCCAGAGAGCTGAGCTGGAAGCCAGACAGTCCTTACGTCTGCTCTGACTTTCATGTTTAAAGGAATTGTTAAGTTCCGCCACTGCGGATGGGGATGCCAGTTAAAGGGGAAAAAAAAAGCCTTGAAGGAGTGAAAAGTTGACATATGCAACTCCTACGGGAAGAGGGAAGCTGATCGGAGTTTTGAAGGGAAGACTAGACTGCATGGGCTGACAGAGCATTTGGGTAGGGCTGGCAAAACCAGATTCAGGAAGGGAGCTAATTTTGCGGTCAGGCGACCTACGTAGCCCAAGAATCGGTGGAGGAAAGAGGAGGTGCCATCGTGAACACACCAGCTATGGGTGTGATAATGAGCTACAAAGAAATCTGGGAAACTCAAGCACAGAACATAGGATTCACATTTTTCTTTGGAATTTTCTGCCCTTCCAAAATACTCAAAATCTGAAACGCAGAAAAGTATTTATTGAAAGTATTTCAGATGCATCATACACCAACCGGCCACCTCTATGCTCCATTTGAAAAAAAAAAAAAAGACGACTAATACAGCTATAACACAGTAACCGTCTTGGCGATGCCAAGAGGAGTTGTGGCTCTGGGAAGGCTCATGTGGGCGACACGTGCGGAGCTGTGCTAAATGTAGCGCAGGCTCTTGTCACAGACCACACGCGTGCCATCCTTCACGTTCCCTTCATCCTTCATCGTACAACCGGGTTGAGCTTGTGCAGCGCAACAAAGTCCACAAGGAACTCCGGGTCTTATGAGACGGGTTAAATAAAAGCAGTTTTATAATGCTTTGTTTCCACACAGGGGGAACAGAGGAAGCCCCAGGCTGGTTTTTGAGCTGTTTTTCCTAATAAATGTGATCGTAGAATTGTTTTGGTTGGAAGAGGCCTTTAAGATCACCAAGTCCAACTGTTAACCTAACACTGCGATGCCCACCACTAACCCATCTCCCTCAGCACCACATCTACACGGCTTTTAAATCCCTCCAGGGATGGTGCCTCAACCAATTCCCTGGGCAGCCCATTCCAAGGCTTGACAACCCTTTTGGTGAAGAAATTTCTCCTAATCTCCAATCTGAACCTCCCCTGGCGCAACTTGAGGCCGTTTCCTCTTGTCCCATCGCCTGTTCCTTAGGAGAAGAGACAGACCCCCCCCTGGCTACACCCTCCTTTCAGGGAGTTGGAGAGAATGAGGTGGTCTCCCCTCAGCCTCCTTTTCTCCAGGCTAAAAACCAACACCCAGCTCCCTCAGCCACTCCTCACGACTTCTGTTCTAGGTCCTTCACCAGGTTTGTTGCGCTTCTTTGGGCTCACTCCAGCCCCTCAGTGTCTGTGTTGTGGTGAGGGGCCCAGGCCCACAGGCAGCTGCTTTGTGCGGAATCCTGAGGTGCAACCGAGAGGTTCTTGGACCAGACACAGGCACAGACACACACACCCCCAGGAGCGAATGGGTTTGGCCCGAGACTTTGCCTGAAGCGCTCCCGGCACCACCCGTATCTCTCCTCACGGGACATCCCAGCGCCGGCCGAGCCGCTCCGTACGCTATCCCGGCTGCGCGGCAGCGGCGGGAAGGGCCGGGCGGAGGACGGGCACCGCCGCCCCGTCTCGGGCTTCACCGTCCATTGCGCAGGCGCGCCGGGGCCCGCGCATGCGCCGCGGGGGCGGGCGGCGGTCTGGCGCGCACCATGATCATAGTATCAAAAACATT
>JAOXNO010000013.1:28132070-28145657 GCA_028565335.1 Limnodromus scolopaceus
GGCCGCCGCGGGCGGGCGGGCGCGGGTCTGCATCCGGGTCGCCGCCGTGCCCATTGTCTGGGGAAGGGGCCCGGGGCTTGGCGGCGCTGCACCCGAGGGCTCCCGCCCGCCGTCCGCTCACCCGCGCAGGCTTTAGTAAGTGATCCTCAGCGGCCCTTCCCACCCCTGCCCCGGGGAGATGCCGGGGTGCCCGCGGAGCCTCCCCTCCCCTGGGCGGGCGGGCGCAGCGCCGTCCCTCAGGCGGTCCCGGCTGCCCTTTCCCCGTCGCCTCTGGCGCTGCGTCCGGGGGTGCTGGTGGCCTTGGGGGCCTCAGGCGACCCGCAGTATCCGCCCCGCCGCCCCCGGGGTTCCTGCCGGTGCCCGGGGTGCCGCGTTGTGTGGCGGTGCCTGAAGGGAGCAGCGCTGCCCCGCCGGGCGGGCGGCTCCGGGCTGGTGGGCGGAGAGGGGTGAGCCCTGCCCGGTGTGTGCTGCCCCCGCTCCCCTCGGGAAACCGGTGTCTCCGGGACCCCGGTGCCGGCCGCTCCTCGGGCGGCGTGGCGGAGGCAGCCCCTGCCTGTCACGGCCCTTCTGCCTTTCCTCCTAATTTAAATGTCCTTAACGATGCTGAGTTCTCATTATGCCACCCGGTAACGACACTAACGACGCTCTGCTTTTTTTTTTTTCCCCCTGCAGTGGACCGCAGTTCGAAGAGGAGACAAGTGAAGCCTTTGGCAGCTTCGCTGCTGGAAGCTTTAGATTATGATAGCTCTGATGACAGTGATTTTAAAGTTGGAGATGCTTCAGGTAAATATGCTTCCTCATCTCCTCCGTTCCCGAATTATCTCATTTTTATTTTCTGGCTGCTCATTTAATATAAGGGAGAGAGGATGGTATTAGTGAACTGTTGGGACTTGGAGCCACTTGAAGTTCAGTGACGTTATTGGATAACGGGGAATTCTTGTGCTCTGGAAAAGAAAGAACTGATTAAACAAAACATCCATACAATGCTTCAGTTACAGTTAATTTTTTCTCGACAGAAAATTCCTGATTATCAGACAAGTTTTGACAGAAGCATTTGAGTAGCTACTGTGCTGATGGCCTTAGCTGTATCTATTGCTTTTTATTTCTTCGGTGTAGAGATATTTTTTGAAATATGCACTGCATTTAGTATTGAAATAAGAATGGTCTAAAGCCATTTTGTTTGGAATCGGTCTGGGTAATTGTTGCGGACTTAAGAACTTGCCTGTTTCTCAAGGTTAATTCCGCTTGGTGAGTGAAAAACTTAAGCAGAAAGATAATATGTTCAGGTTTTTATTGTTTTTCACAATAGAAAAATGTAAGGTGTCCATTCAGGTAGCTACACAGGAAGGTGTATGCATTTCATATTAGAAGGAAGTCCTTGCTTCAGGCTGGTTTTGTTCTGCAGCCTTCTCTGTGGGTGCAGATTCCTGTATCTGCAGTGAACATCCACAGAAACTGAAAGTAAACAAGATGCCAAAATAAAATGAATAAATTCAAGTATACTGGAGGGAGGGAAAAGAAGGGGCAGGACCATGTTTGTGAGTAAACTACACATTGGATGTTCTGTAGCGTGTGCTCAAGGAAATCAGCAAAGAGATGCAGGATGTGTAAGATGGAAGGGAAGCATTATGGCAGCTTGTCAAATAACTTCACTTTATTATTTCTGTACTGGGGATGCTGATCTATGTTTTCATGCAAATGTATCTTGCAAAAATATTCCCCATCTCCATTTGAAGGCTTATTTTTTTATCATCTGGCAAGCTCATCCTTATTACTGAACTTAAAAATGCTTAATAATCATTTTTCCAGTGCCAGTTTTAAGATATGCCCTAATGCTTCTTGTATTTTTTTCCCATGCTTAGACATATTTTCCCTGGGTTGGTTTGGTAGAAACAGGCTGCAGTGACTTGAGGGAGTAAAGCTGATGTTCTCTTACTAAATTCATGCTAAGATTTTTGGGGGCTTGTTTTATTTACTTTTTTTTTTAATCTTGCTTTTGGGGATTTTTGATCCTTTTGTTTGTGTAAAGGCATTGCCTTTTGTAAAGACAATTAGCCATAAAAAGAAATGATTTTTGGTTCCCCCCAAAAAATCTCCCTGTTTTGGAAAGGTAGCGTAGGCAGGATTTAAGGAAAAAGGAGAATTGGAAATGAAGTATGGGAGATGGACGCATAATTAAGAGCAATATATTATGTGATTAAAAGACAATCATTAGTTAATTAAAAATAATGAGTAAAGCATCCTGACTCAACTATGTCTAAAGGCAGAGGATTCATTTGTAATTGATATCCTCTTTGACTTCTAGGACTTTTTTATGCACACATGGTGGGGGGTCAGTGTCCAGCCTTGTTTCAATCACAGTTTCATTTTGAAGATGTTGGATGGGTTTGGATGCTTAAAAAAACAACACAGAAGAAACAAACATAAGAGAAAAACCCAAATTCTACTTCAAAAATGTTTTTCTGACTACTATTTTTGTTCATATATTTCATATAACTTTGTTTTAACATCTCAGAACCTGTATCTATCACTTTAAGTAGAAATGAATCTTCTGTTTAATGAAATTTACGATTTAGTCAAAACACTTTGAAACAGCAGGAGAGTTTGACATTTTACACTTTATTCCAAGGTTTTCAATGTGAAAGGAGAAAGTTGTGAGGGTTTGGAGAAGTTGGGGAGTAGAAAGTTGTCGGACCTGCAACCACTTAAGATGAAAGAGAAAAGAAACATTTCTTACGTGTAACAGAAGTTAAATCAATAGTTGCAGGATATTTGGAACAGAACATTTGTGCTGATTTAAAATGCAGATGGCATATCATAGTCTTAATTTTGATTGTACCTACTCTATTTAGACTCGGATGGAAGAAGTGCTGAAATAAAGGGACCTTTTTTACACACACACATCTTTAACTAAAATTGATAATTTAAAAGTTACGTGTACAGAATATGTGTGTATACACACAAGTATCCCTACTAGACGAATTCTGGATTGTTGCTAATAGGAAACAGGTTTTCCTGTTGTTTTCACTATGGATTCAGCTTTCTCCAGTGCAGTTTGGGCTATTGCTCTTTTTTCTTCTTTCAATGACCGCAGGGGTCTCTCCATGTGCAGCCTGTTGCAAATCAGTATTTGGTATTTGTTTGAATTCAGAATCTCATTGCATAGTTTGCTTACAAAGGGAAATAAATGTGACAGGAGTGACAGAAGGAAGAAACAATCTTTCTACGTTGAAAATGACCATAAATTCTACTCTCACACTCAGAAGAATCCCGTAAGTATGGTAATTCCACAGCTTTACCATGTATGTTTATTTGAGTCACAAATGCATATATAGGTGTTTAAAAAAAAGCAAATTGAAAGTTAAAAAAGTTAAAAGTTAAAGGACTATTTAAATAGTGACTTAAAAGAATTCCAAAGTTGTTTATTCCCTGGTGATTACGTTGCATCCATATGTGTGAACTTTGGGATGTTAAGTGCTATGTGCTAATAGATGATATTGTCCAAGTCTGGGAAGATTGAGCCCATAATATTTAAGCTTTTATACATGCTCGTTGTTCTATGAGATTTCTGGGAATATGAGATATAGTAAGGATCTGAGAAGTTGCTATTACGTACTTTCAGGAAAGAATCAGCATTTCTGAATTTTTGTATTCAGAGTCCTGATGCCTTGGTAAATTTTTTTCATTACAGAAAATATTTCTGATCACTTAAACTCCATTTTCACAAAAAAAAAATAATCCATAGAAGATACGGCCTTTACTTACAGTCTAGTTAATTTCTTTTCTTTTGGATTTAGGTCGCACCAACAGGCAATTGCCGCCTTTTCCACTTTAAAGATCTCATCATTCTGACATCTCTTTAGGGAAACTGATTTTAGAAGTTTTCAGGCCTGCGGGCTTTTCATTATGTTACTGTTAAATGAAGTAATTATATAATGGCTTCTCTTTTTCTACGTAATAGAAAGTAGTAATGCCATATTTTAAAGTACTGCATTTTTATGTTTTTTATCAACATCTTGAAAAATGTGTTCCTTCAGTAAGAATGTCATATGTAATCTTAATCTGGGATCAATCAAAAAAACAATCCCTGTGGAGTCAGAGCTGACAAATATGTGACCTGAAATAATGGTACTGTAATATACTCAACTGAAGTTTTTTAATAAGTTTCACAATACAGATCAGTTATTTGAAGTTTTGCTTTTAAGTTAACTGGAGCGTACTTTGGTTTTTTGGTTGTGTGGTTTTTTTTTTTTTAATTTAATGAGAGCACCTGGAGATACACTGGTGTCAGAAATCAGTGTACAGTTGTAGAGTAATTCCCAGCAGGACTCCAAAGCAACCATCTACTACTTTTTCTCCTCTCTCGTCAGTGAAGTTGTTCAGTTTTGGCAGCTCATATGCTGAATTTTAAATGATGTAGAGAAATGTAGTGTGGTCTCTGAACAAGACTGATGTGTGAATTTGAGGACTGGCTCTGTCTCAGAGTAGCTACGAAAAGCGTAGCTGAATGCTGCATTGAAGAACTTGGTTCTGTTACTACTTTTGCTACAAGTCTCCTAGACTCAAATTTTTAGAAATACTTATAAAAGTTTATTTTTTTGGTGTTGAGTGTGGAGCCTGACTTGCATAAATATTATGTACTATTATTGCAGTTGAGGTCTGTAGGAGCTCTGTTTAAAATGTGTAAAGCTCTATAGAAATGCATGTATTGGGTATTCTGAAATACCTCTGGCTTGACCTAGAAATAAAAAGTTGCAAATATCTTTGCATCTTTCTGTAATTTGCTTCCTCTTAGCACGATGGAGATTCCACTTTTGCTTTCCTGTGCAGGACACTGTAATATAAAAAACACTTGCGAAGCTCCAGAATGCTGTAGCGGCAAACACTACTGAAACTTTGATGAAGAAACGAATTCTTTTTCTTTCTTTTGCCCCTACTGTGGCTCTTTGTGCCTCGTCTTTCCACTCTGTCTGTCCCTTACCGAACCTTTCCTCATCACTTCACTGGCCTTCTGCTTGTGCAGTCAGTCTTGAACAGGATTTTCGTGGCCTTCTACTTTACTTTCTTTTGTGTCTCCTCTTTTTTTTTTGTGTGTGTGTGTGTGTGTGTCCATCTCTTGTGTGTTTCCTGCCACGTGGAGAAGATTCTTTTGCACTTTATTAGCTCCAGCTCGGTGGGATGGTCTGTTGGGAGCCTGGCTGCCTCCGAGAGTCTAGTAACGCTCAGTGAGGATGGGATGTTTCTACTGTTTCTTGGGCGTATAGTTGTTAGAAATTAGCCTCAGAGACTTTGCAAGTCCCAGACACGTGTTCAGCTGTCTCCCAGATGTCACTTCCCTCGTACAAGATGCGAAACTCAGACGCGTTTTTGGGAAGAAATGCGTATTCTAGCTCACTATTCAATAATGTGTTGGAATATAATTTTAAGGATTATTTTGGACTGCAGCTTTGCTGAGGGAAGTCATGGGGCATGCGTACTTCATCCCAAACAAAGTATGATAATGTTGAGGACAATGTCTGAAACTGAGAAGTATCAAGCAAATTCAGGAGGTAACCAGTTCCATCTGTGTTAGAACATTTTAAGTAAGGTAGTTCCCAAGGACAAGTCAAACTTGGCAGCCTTTAGTTTAGAGTGCTGTTATGACTTGAATCTGCTGAAATGCTGTGTGGTAGAGTTACTGCTAGCATAGAAGTGGGGAAACCAAACAACTTACATGTTCCTTTTCAATCCTTTTTTTTTTTCTATTAAACTAAATACTTCTGAAAGAAGTGTACATGGATCAGTGATCAGCTAAATCAGTTCAGTTTCCTACTCTGCCCAGTCTATATGCACGGTTAGTACAGAGTTTAGATACTTTTTTTCCAAAAAAAAAAAAAGATAAGTGAATTTCTCCCCTTAGAGCAGCAGTACCTTAATCTATGTTGGGTTTGATTTGTATGTTCTTAATTAGGTTACTTTGGGCAGTTCCATTTTTCACCTGCCGGCGTTACCAATGGTGAATTGCCAGTAGCTTACCAATGTTTAATAATCATACTCAGCAAAACAGCATAGGCGGCCAGTGGCATGTATCTAGCTGATGATAGAGTCTCTTTTTTGAAGTTATGTTGAAAAGAACAGTATCAAGCCTTTTCAGTTCTTGCTTTCGGTATGGTTATATTGGTCTTGGCACAATGGACCTCTGTGGCTTTAGTCTAATAGAGAAATGGAATCAGGAATTTGCCAGTTACGCAGCTCTGCCTTTGGCAATTTAAATGTTCATATTTTCCACATATGATCTAAGTTTTCCTGCCTTATTGGTTTTTTTTTTTTTACATCCAATTATTAATATCAGCACTTCTGAGTTAGTTTAAGCATTTCCTTAAGGTATTTTGGAGTCTTTAAAATTATTTGCAATTTCCAGGTCAGGTCTCTAGAAAGTACAGCTG
This sequence comes from Limnodromus scolopaceus, assembly GCA_028565335.1. NCBI lineage: Eukaryota > Metazoa > Chordata > Aves > Charadriiformes > Scolopacidae > Limnodromus > Limnodromus scolopaceus. Next base: position 28,138,496 of record JAOXNO010000013.1, read on the forward strand.
CTTTTGCACATGTTTGGTGCAGCACATGTGCAAAGGAGCTTGTGTGACCTCTGGAGCTGCTCTTCTAAGGAAGTTTCTGGGCAGAGGCTGTTGTCAACAGATGCTTTTTTCAGTGTTGTCCCCTTTCCCCATCTGTCAGGATGGAGGCAGCTTGGGTGAGGGATTGTACGTGGTGTGTGACGTGGTGTTTTAGCGCAGATACACGGGTGATTTCACCTCATCGCGTCAAAGATAATTCTCCCTTGTGACAGGGAGACAGAGGCTAAGGGAACACTAGACAGGGTCGTGGGCATCAGGTGGCTTTAACCTCCAATTGTCCTCACCTGTAGCCTGGTTTTTGTTACTGCCCTCAAAAAGAAGGGTATTGTGAAGCAGACTGTCGGCTGGATGACTTCTCCCATGATGCCTATATTATTGAACAATATTATTTAGTAGGAATAACTTCAGACATGGTAGTTGTTTTCTGTATCGCATGCCCAGTTTTCCAGGTTTTTTCCATTCTTTTCAGTGTTCCAGGATCCTGGATTGCATTCTCTCTATGTAGCTTCGAGCACCTGGGTAAGTCGGAACCAGACAGGACTCAGTCCAAAAAAATGAAAAAGAACTGTCCAAAATAATGCCAGATGCATCTCTTCTCCTGTCTGGAGTTGGTTAGGCTTTGTTAGTGGAAGAGGCAAGCCCCAAATCGAATCTGTGATTTCCCTTAACTAGCTTATCCGTCAGACTTCATTTAAAAACAAGCAATAAAGCTGCTTTTTATAGAGCCGTTTTTCTAGCTAAATACTGCATTGAGGAATCAGCCTGTCTCCTGTGAGCAAGTGGCTGTGTACTTATGTAGTATAGCACTTACTCTCTGTATACATGGATTTTCTTAGAATGTTTAAAAAAAAAAAGTCCCAGGGTACCAATTTTAAGATTGCTTGCAAAAAGGGTCCTGCAAAACCCTGGGAGGATTTTTTTTAACTGGTGTAGTGCTTTCAGTTGCTTTCCCCCTGTGTCTTGTGCATAGTACATGTTATATGAGACTCCACAACTGACATGGAGATTAATAGTAGCTTTTTTAAATTTTTATTGCGCTTTTTCTGATATTAATTCTGGAGCATCATGTTCTGTCCTGGAGAATTCCGTTCATAATTACCCTTTTTAGATATGACTGCCACCTGCTGTTGTGCTCAGCAGAGCTAAAAATACAAGGTGTATGGAAATAAATGATGCCTTTCTCGCAACTGTTCTCTCTCATATTTGTTCTCAGTGGAACTCTGTATTCTTCACTATTTGACAGCGTATCTGGCCCCATCTTTCACTGAGAGTAACTTGACTTTTCTCCCATAGGGAATGACATGATGCGGTTGCCAATTTGAGAGAGCCATTCTTTAAGAATTTCTTTCAAGGAGAAAATTGTATACTACAGCCTCTTCCTAACTGAAAGTGCGTCTGACAGAAGCACACCTGCAAAAATAGCTGTTATTGCAGAATAGCTCGTTCAAGAAAAGTACCTATCAGGGTGGATGCATTCAGAGAGAAGAGGGATATCCCTTACTAGGGGTATCTCTAGTGTGTACGAGCAATGCAGAAAGGAGAGCACGAAGAATAATGCGCAGGCAGAAGGCACAGAGAATTTGAAGGAGACAAGTGAACGAAAGTAACATTTATTTTTTCCTCTGCTTTATATTGATTGCATGGCATAAAGCTGCTAGAGAGTATCCTCGGTTTTGCAGTATTGATACACAAGAATCGCTGTGGTTTAGAGTGCTGTTAAAGACCAAGCTATACCAAGACTAAGATCCTCCCCAAAAAATAAAGCGGAAGCTTAAATTCACGAGAAGTCGAAGAATATTTAGAAATGGAGGAGCACAATTAAAGCTTCCAAGCAAATTACTGCCATGGAATTATGGTGGGGAAGTGAAAAAAAAGAGAAAATACTATAAGGTAACTTAAAAATCCAGTTACATTAATTTTAACTTGACGAAAACCTATACTACCTTATTTACAGTGAGAGAAGTAGGGCACATGGGCACTCAAAACCTGTGAAATGAGATACAAAACATACGTATGGCATTTAATCTAGAATAGAAATGTCTAGTACAAGAGTCTAACTTTAGGAGTTACTTGTAAAGTGTGAGACTTGGCGAATATCATAAAATGGTTTGGGTTGCAAGGGACCTTTAAAGATCATGAACTCAATGATCTTTAAGATCCCTTCCAACTCTAACAATTCCATGATTCTATGATCATCCAGTTCCAACCCCCTGCCCTGGGCAGGGACACCTCCCACCACACCAGGTTGCTCCAAGCCCCCTCCAACCTGGCCTTGAACCCCCCAGGGATGGGGCAGCCACAACTTCTCTGGGCAACCTAGGCCAGGGTCTCACCACCCATAATGTAAAGTTTTTTCCTTATATCCAGTCTAAACCCTGCTTTCTTCCAGTTTCAAACCTGTCCCCCTTTTGCTGTCGCTACAGGCCTTGGTAAAAAGTCTCTCTTTCTTATAAGCCTCCTTTATATATTGAAACGCCCTGATAAGGTCTCCCTGGAGCCTTCTCTTCTCCAGACTGAACAAACCCAAGTCTCAGCCTGTCTTCAGTATTTCATGGCCCTTCTCTGGACCTTCTCTAACAGCTCCATGAATATGTATCCAAACAAAGCTATTGTAGTTGAAACATAATTTTTTAGATTGCATATTAGTTAATACTGGTTTTTTATTTCTTAGACATGCCTGGAGAGCATTCTAATATTTCAGAACTTCAGTTAACTATGTTGTACTTCCATTACTGCCATTAAGGCTGGTAGGCAGAGGGAAATGAGTGAATTACTTTTTCTCAGAAGACTGTACAATAACTTGTGTTACTGCAGTTTGCATACTGTTTATGTGGCTTTTTGCAGAGATGGATGTGCACAGAAATTCTCTGTATAAGGTGACACTGAGTGGTGGGTTTTGTGTGTGATAATGAAAGTGATTAAGGATTTTTTTTAATTTGCAAGCATCAACATGTTTCTTCTTTGCATGGATATGACAGTGCATCAGAAGCTTGCTGATGCCTCTGAACAAACTGGAAACTGTAGCCATTGCCTAATTGATCCCTGCCTTGGATCAAGCAACTTCGCATTTTCTTATTAATTTAAAAAAAATAATTTTTGAGTTTTTCTTCATTAAAGCTAGTACTTTAAATGAAAAGTAGTAGGTGAATATAAAATGACAGTCAAGGTGGATGATGTTTATAAAATTTAACACATTCACTTGTCATCCTTCTCAATAATTTTTACATGTACTTTATAGTACAGATGAGCTATTTTTTTGATTATTTTTTTTTTTTCTCACACAAATCCTCTTCTGTTCCTTTCTGTTGCACAGATTGGCCTGTGTTCATTAATAGAAATAGTGACTCCACACAGAACAATTCCATATGAGTGGTATAAAGTTATGTATATATACATTTATGGATTGTTGTGCAGCTGCAACACTGAATGAGGTATAGCTGATGTGGGATTAATAAATGAACTAGCACTGGAAATTAAAATAGCCTCCAAACCCAGAAAACCAAACCTGTACTAAAAATGAAGGTGTGGGAGTATCCATATTATTGTTAGTACTTGTTACGTAAACTCTTCCTTTTGTAATTTTCAGTCTCTTCTATTGTGTAGCTATTTTAATTTGAAGATTTAGAAAACACCTCCAGAAATTAAAAACTGGAATGCTCTTTCTTTATGGTGTGTCTTCAAATGGAAATTATTCTGTGCTACTGCTTATTGTTAATATGAGCTGCAGTCCAAAGGAACATTTAAAGTTCATTTAATAAATTCTGCCATCTTTTTTTTGCCATCTTAAAATGCACTCATGTTTAACAGATTCTCAACATACCACTCGAAATAGCAGTGTTTGGACACCAGCTGAAAAAAAAATAGGTGGAAAACCTTATGAGGGAGGAACATGCATCATTCTTTTGTTTAACAACTTGCTTCAACCGATTTTATTTTTGGGGGTACATTTGTGTCGGAACTTTTTTTAAATTTTCATATGCTCAACAGATTCTGAAGGAAGTGGTCATGGGAGCGAAGATGCATCAAAGGACAGTGGTGAAGGTTCCTGTACTGAATCAGAAGAAAATATCTTGGAGGAGGAACCCGCAGAAGAGAAAGTAGAAGAGCAACAGCCCAAAAGCTCCACTGAAGAGGAGGTGCCAACAGCAGACAAAGAGGTAATTAAAACTGAAAAGAAAGAACAAGAAGATGAAGAAGAAAAGCCAAAAAAGAAGAAAGAGAAAGAGAAAGCAGCTGAACCCGATGCGGTGGCTGATGAGCAAACCAATGAACCAAAAAAATGGAATTTGCGCAGGAACCGACCTTTGCTGGATTTTGTGTCGATGGAAGAACTGAACGACATGGATGACTATGACAGTGAAGATGACAATGACTGGCGGCCCACTGCTGAGAAAAAAAAAGGAAAAAACGCTCTGCGAAAAGAGGGGAGTGATGGAGATAACGAGGACGATGAAGATGATGGGAGCGGAAGCGATGAGGATGACAACGATGAGGAAGGTAATGAAGAAGACAATAGCAGCACGGCTAGTGATGGAGGATCCAAGAAGAAGAAGAGTAAAGTTCTTAACAGAAATAATGCAGATGATGAGGAATTGACAAATGATAGCCTGGCTCTTTCACAAAGCAAGAGTAATGAGGTAGTGCAACCAACTTTCTATAATATATCTCTTGACAAATGGAAACTACTCCCCATTAGCTGTTCTGTTAATTTGAAAAGTTAACCTGATTGCCTGGAATTGTGTTTGCAGGAATAATCGAAGCAGCAAAATTGTGCTAAGTAGGCGCTGCATATTAAATAACCTTGCTTGGACCATTTGGCCAATCCAATGCCACTAAAGTCAATAGAGAGACTTCTCTTGGCTTTAGGAGGGGTTGAATTAGTTCTAAAGCAAGCAGGAGGTCCAGTATGCAAATCAACATGGATTAGCAAGACTGTAGTTCAGTTTTAGTGTAAAAGTTGCATATCTGTAATGTTCTAAAAGTTAAAAGCATCTGTGACATATTCATCAAGTAGCTAAAAGATAGATTATTCTTTACCCTAGACCTTTTTGACAAACATCAAAGTCTGAACACTAAGTTCACTAATTAAAGAATTCTAAGTAAAGAACTATGCACGCTGAGTTTAAGATCAAATAGAATAATCATGATAATTTATGTTGGTTTTGCTTATAATACTCACAAATGAAGTAATTTCTTACAGTATGAAAAAGCATTTGGGAACTATTATTGTAGTATTAAATATCTTCTAATTGCAGAATGTGAAAATTATATGCTGAGGGTTTAGTAATGCACTTTTTTTTTCCTATGCACAATTACAGTAGCCTAAAGGTTGTGCCTATGGAAAAACAAAGATATTAGGTTGTCAGGATGGTTGACTTCATGTCCTGGATAGCAAAATTTTGAACAAATTAAAAAGAGTTGCTGTAAAATCTACATCCAATTTTGAGGAAATTGCAATGTCAACATGACATATGATAAGTGACGGTGGTATGGCACTATTTAAAGTTCTACAGTTCCATTTAATCTTTATTTTAATGTGTAAAATGACAGGGAACTAAACAGAGTACTTGGAAGAATCAGTTGTCTCAGTTTCAGTTATTTAGGTATTTTATATATATATGATTGCTAACACACTGTGCTGTTTTAATTACTACTAATATTTGTGATTGGAAAAAAAAAGTATAATGGTGGGGTTTTTTTTTTCCACTTTTTGCATGCACGTCTTCTTTCTAGCTCTGTAATTGCAGTGTTATTGCTCATATTCTCTTGGCTCAGGAGCTGAAAGTGCTCTAACGATACTGATGATCAGAACGTCAAATAGAGATAGGCAACTTTCCTTTGGATTTTTTCCCCATATCAGAATGGAGATGTGAGTCTATATTCTTAAGGATATATTCTTGAATATGTCCATAATTTCCATTGACTTGGAAAATTAGGCCTCTCCAGAAACCCAGAGCTGTCTCTGATACATCCCTTGTGGAGCTTCTTAATATGCAAGGACCTCAGAGTCTGTTCTTGCCTTGGATTTAGGGCATTGATCAAAAGATAAAATTTGAAGTTCAAATTACAGTTTTGTAACGTAATTTATCTTTACTGCACGTAAAGCAAAGTACTGTTTATGAAAAGGTCTTTAACAAGGAAGTCTTGCAACAGTGAGTATCTGTAGCCTGGGTTATAGACCATAATTTTCAGATTGATACTCAACTGTATTATAGTACTATACTCTCTACTACTACAGTATTTTAAAATAGTACAATAAAAATAAAACCTGCCTAGCAGACAAGTCTAGCAAAATCTCATTACGCTACAGAAGCTGTGTTCTTAGAAAAATAGATGAGTGAATGCATAATTCATTTATGAAAGAATGTTCAGGTAATTAACTCTGAAAATGTAGTGGTGTCCTTGATATGCATCTTCCTTTCCTTTCCTAACTTCTTGAGGGTGGGTTGTTTGCTTTTTGTTTCTGTGTGCTTTTTATTTTTCTACATTTTATAGAAGTATTCTGAGGTCTGGCTGTATGGTGTTTTAACCTGTGCTGTAATGAAACACTGTGTGCTTTTCTACTGTGTTAAGCACAGAAGACAAACTTTGCTTTCTTTTCTAGGGTCAAGCATCATTAGTAGATAAATGGTGCTTTTCTGTTTTTATAATTGCTACCCCTTTATGGGATTCTTCTGTTCTCACAGAGGTGGCTATTTTATTTTTTAAATGTTTTTTATTCCTTGAAAGCCAGAAGCATGTAGGCATATAGCTTGAAATGCTCGTGTTCTTCATTAACAGCAGAGGAATGGGAATTACCCAGTGATTCAGCTGAAATCCTTTCTCTCACTCGGGGAGGGAAGGGGACTTGTTGAGGAGTCAGCAGCAGCAGGTACCTTCTCCATGGAAAAGTTCCTGTACTTTAGACAAGTAGCGTCAGCTTCTGGCATGGGGTCTTTCAGGTGCTTACATGGAGTACGATACTAGATATTAGGAAGAAATTCTTTCCTGTGAGGGTGGTGAGACATTGGAACATGTTGCCCAGAGAAGCTGTGGCTGCCCCATCTCTGGAGGGGTTCAAGGCCAGGCTGGATGGGGCTTTGAGCAACCTGCTCTGGTGGGAGGTGTCCCTGCCCAGGGCAGG
>JAOXNO010000013.1:28145757-28160983 GCA_028565335.1 Limnodromus scolopaceus
GGTTCAAGGCCAGGCTGGATGGGGCTTTGAGCAACCTGCTCTAGTGGGAGGTGTCCCTGCCCATGGCAGGGAGTTGGGACTGGATGGTCTTTAAGGTCCCTTCCAACCCCAACCATTCTATGATTCTGGGATAAGCAGAGGAGAGCATATACATTCCCCATCACTCCCTCTCCATGTCTGCGCACAAAATTGTCATTCTGCTGCTCTGGTTGACCTGTTGGGTGTCTTCACGTAAGGTAAACCGTAAGGGACAGGGATCCTAACATTACATCCAAATTTGATGCCCTTCCATCATTGCTTGTTTCTTTTTTTTAATCCATGTTTGCATCTGTTCTCACTGCCTGAACAGCTCTTGTTATCTCAGTGTTGTTTTTACAGTGCAATTCTGTTTGTTTAATTTAAAGTAATAGTTTTGTTAAGTTGTTTTTTTTCCCTTTTCTTTTTTTTAAATACTAGACCTTGGGCTTCTATAACAGTAGAGATCATAAATTTCTTTTAAACTTCTGTTATGGAAGCCAAATAACAGTTTCAGTGGAAGGTACTGTCAGGAAAAGCTGATTTCTTTAGAGTTGTGAAGCCTGAGAAGCCTGTGCCATTTGCACAATTAATCTGCCCAAATTAGGGAGTATATACTGCCATTTTCCTATCTATAATGTGAATGGAAAGCTAAATGTGGGTATTTTGAGTACAGATGGGCCACAGTATTTTTGAAACAAATGTGCAAGTTTCTCACTTTCCTCAAAATGCTTTGCAGTTTGGTCCTAAAAGGAGGATGTTGGAAGGAATGCTCTGAACTCTACAGGGGAGAATCTTGTATCTTTTCCAATTAGTGACCTTCCTGTAAGGAAGCACGACCGTGTGAACGGTTGTATAATCTTTCATTGTTACCTCTAGCTAAGTTTTTTTTTTTTCTATAGGTCATGTTATGGCACTTAGAGAAAATGAAGATCCAGAAGCCTTTCCTCACTGCTAGAAGTATGTGTTTGGCCTTTCCTAGGTCAAAAACATTATCACAAGCCACCTCCGTTACGTGAAGTAAACTGTTTGAGCCCAGCTTTAGGTGGTGAGGTTATTCTACCCCTCTATCTTGCTTTAAAATCAAGCAGAGATTCCTCCCCTTTCATCCTCAAATACCTGCCCAGATAAACCTAAAGTACAAAGAGACTTCATTCAGGATTCACTGAAAATTTTGCGCAGAGACTTAGTATATCACATTGAGAAGCTATCACGAAATAATTTCATAGATTAGTGTGAAAACTTAAGCTTCTTGCGGAAGAACACCTACCTCAGAGAGCACTCATGATACTTTTGAACTGCTCGGGCTGTACAGGTGCAGTGTTGGTGCTATGGTTTGTGTTGGAAATGGGGGTTTGGAACGAGAAGAAGATGTTTGAGAGAGTATCTTCCACCTTAACTTATTTTTTTTCTTTCCTGGTAGAATACCACAGCAGTTTTGAAATATTTTCAGATCTCAGGTGTTTTGAACGGATGCCATTTAGGCGTGAACTGTCAGCCTCTGCTCTGAGACTATTTCGTTATCCTGTAGTGATTGTTTTTTACTGGTGTGCCTAAGTTCACACTTCCCTACATGCCTTCGCGTCACCAGTGAAATCAGTTCAAGCTCAATGTTTGCTTTAAGTATAAAAATTAAAGAGATCATGTGGAAGCCGTGGAAATTTGCAGAAGAGACAGTGGTTGTACCTCACAATGAAAATAATAAGAAGCCTCAATGGTGCTTATGAAAAAATTAACATTTACATACAGCTTTATTTGCTTTGTGAAACACATCTCTGTGTTTCCTTAAAGAAATTCCCTATTAAAAGCCACATTCTTTTTAAGTGGTGTAGTTCACGTTGGAGGCTGCCAAAACAGAGCAATGTATGTGTTCTGCAAATCCTGACTCCTCTATAGAATCAGAAGAAAATAAGTTGTTATAGCTTTAATGAATCGTATGGTTTTGCATACAGATATATCAATTTGCATTATAACGGAAGCGAACTGAGTTGATAATTTGTTATATTTTACTTAAGTGAAGACATGGCAGGCTTGTGTTAGCTGTTTATTTTCAGATTTTTCAGATCCGTGTGACTTTTTTTTGAAGGTGCAGAGTTTAACAAAGTGAAATCTATTTTCTGAATATTGGGACATTTGAAGGTCACCTTTGGCCTTGGTGGTTTTTTTCACTTTTAAATGGTTTCTTAGGTCTGTGTGTTTGTTCCTTTTTATAAACCATAAACCGGTTAAAGTCATATGTGTCTCTGTCTGAGGAAATAAGACCCTTCTCTGGCCTTTGGATCTTAACAGATCTCGGGGCATATTGAGGTCAGATTGTATCCATCCTTTCTCCTAGCTCTTGTATTTGTGGATGAAGCGTTTACATGGTTTGACAACAAAGAAGTTTTGTTCTTGTGAAAATGATATACCATCTTTTTTGTTTGTTTGTTGTTCAAAATTGAGCAAATAACAGATCTTTTGTTTGTTTTAATTAAAATTGGAGTTCCTGGCATAATCCATGTATCTTAATTTTTCAATATTAGGACTCTTTGATCCTTGAGAAGTCTCAAAATTGGAGTTCCCAGAAAATGGACCATATTTTGATTTGTTGCGTTTGTCTTGGAGATAACAGTGAAGATGCTGATGAAATAATCCAGTGTGACAACTGTGGAATAACAGTGCACGAAGGTAATACAGTCCATCATTCTCATTGCGGGAGGAAAGCATATGCTTTGCTTTTAATAAAATGTTGGCTTCCTTTCTTCAAAAAAAAATGAAGCCTTTGAACTCTGGCAGGTAATTTGTTGTAATACTACATGGATCCTTTTTAGTGGTGAAACATCCATCTTCTACTTCAGTGAAGCAAATGCCAGCTACTGCGGGACAGGACATGGACTACAGATACCTGTGTAATGAATCATAGTGTGCAGATACTGGAGCTATGTATTATATTTTCAGTGCTTTAAGATATTATTAAATGGACTTTTATTTAAGTATTTCAGTACATGAATTTGGTTGCGTAACTGTGATATAAGATGATGAGAACAGGAGGCCTTCTAAAAGGAAAGGGTTTTTAACTATATTTTTGTTGTACCAAAGAAGCTGAGAGATGGGGAGGAGGGGAGAAAGGAGGTCTCCATGGCATTTAGTTTTAAGTGAAAACAGCCGGCCTTGAACTTTCTTGTAATTTTCACTGACAGTTTCTGATATCCTGTACCTTTTTAGGGTTTCTTTTTTTTTTTTTAATAGTTTCCCAGGAAAACGAGATAGGCTACTTCAATCCTTGAAATTAAGAAGGCTGTATAATAAGAAGTCCTTCTTACTCCTGTGCACAGCTGCTTTGTGGTCTGAAAAATGTGTTCCAGTAATAAGTGAGTCTATTTTGTAAACACATTGGAATCCAAGAAGTTGTTGTTATTTTTGCAGGTTTCCGTTAGTAGGCAGGCTGCTGGGGCTGCAGACACCATGCTGTGTCCTGAAATTTCTTCTACTCTTTAAGCTTTTGAATTTTTCAGAAAATGCAGTTTCTAGCACAGTATTGAAGGAAGATGCTCCAATTTATGATTTGGTTAGAAATCGATGCCGTGATGTTTGCTTGTCTTTGCCTGTGTTTGCCTGCAGTTGGGAAGAATAACGTGCCCATTTCCTCTGAACTGATTCTGGTACTCAGCAGTTGTCTTCTCCGTAGAATCTCAAAACCAAGGTCCCTGTTATCCTGAAATGCCCAAACAAAGCTGCTGTAATACCGCAGGGTTTTTCATCATAGTTTTTGTACGTAATTTCAAGTTGAGTTATAAATTAGTATGTTCTCTCCACTTTTCTGTAGCTCTGTGGATATTTATTTGGAAGGAAGTGCACTCCTTTTATACCCTACTGCTGTCCTACCCAGGGACCTCCGTAATGATGATGATATCAGTGATTTGATTATTCTTTCCCTGAAGACTTTTTTTTTTCTCTCTCCTTGTTGACTATTATAGTTTAGTTCACAGGGGTCTTAACACGCTTGTCTTGTGCCTTTGGGCTCTCCTGAAGCTTCCATCAGAATTTTAATGTTCCACAGAACCACCATGTGCCAGCAAAGATGTTAAGCAGCAGCCGGTCAACAGAACATTGAGCTGTTGACCAGAACTCTTTGAGTGCAGCCGTCCAAGAGTCGTGGACCCTTAATAAATACTTTTATTTGTCTTATTGACAAGTTTTGCGCTAGCTAGAATTTCAGTTTCCTTTCCAGTGCAACTGTTTGCTGTGTGGTGTTCGTATCACCTGCATGGCCTGCCTCACTTGCCCAAAAAAAGCTGTCTTTGCTTTCCAAACACATGTCCAAAAATCTATAATCTTTGTGGAACAAATAACTCTTTCAAAATGACAGAAATCGGTAACTGCCTCTGAAACTGTGAAAGTAGCATACATGTAATGCTAATTTAATACCCACTCTTATACTTCACATTCATCTTTTACATCTAAAAGCCTGCAATTAATTAATAAATCCATCAGTTCAAAATCTGTTCTTATTTCACATACCAGCCTAATGTTTTTTCCCAAAAAAAAAAAAAAAAAAAGAAAAGGGAAAATGTTTACATTGCTAGGGAAAAAAATCCTTCTTGTTGAATTTGTGGCAGTACCGTTGCTTTTCAGAGTGTTTACTTCTCTGTGGAGATAATTCTCATTTCTTTTTTTATAAGACAATCTTCTGTAGGCACTAATCTGTCATGTTGGATAACTGATTTTGTGGTAAGATCTGGCAATAGCAGGATCTCCCCCCCGAGCTGCGGTGTCAGGGTTTTTGACACATTGATTGCAGCGTGTCTGAAGGAAGTGTGTGGTGCGGATCCCACAGAGCGTGTGCCCTGACTGCAGGTAGCTCTCTTGCCCGGGGGTTAGTTGCTGTGAATTAAACGAGAGTTCTACATTTTAACAGCTCTTTCTTTTCCGTCCCCTCCATTTGTTCCTTACCTTACTGTGACGTGTACGGCAGGGAATAAAATTTCCCTTGCTGAGAGCTATAGTGTGGTCGCTGTATGCTTTGCAGGGTAGTGGAATGTTTTTGCATTTTAATTTTGCCTCTTACCCTTGTATAAAAAATCAATTTGAAAAATCACGTACTTTAGTACTTTCCATTTATTAAATAAAAACATTGCTCTGAATTTATGATGGATGAATTGATTAATGTCTTGATTCTAAACTGTTGGTCCAATTAAGGATTGAATGTTACATATTTTAAATACTGTGATCTCGCAGCATTTACTTTTGCAAACCTGCAGTTTGCCTTAAAGTTCATGTTTTCATGCTCTTTATAATAAGACCATGTTTCAGAGTGTCTTTAGTTGGCGTATGCAGATGTTCTCTTTGACTGGCAAAAAATTACCCTCCCAGGGAGCTGGAGGAACAGATGCAGCCACGGCAAGAATTAGGTCTCTCTTCCCATTTCCCTGAGTGGTGAAAATTTCACAACAATTGTTTTAATGTTAGCATTTTAAAGCACTTGCAATTTCGTTTTAGTGACAATCACATAAATAATAAGCTATTGAAAGAGCACAATGACTTTAAAATCGGGGAATAAAACAGTACAAAATGACATACTTTTGATAGACAACCTGGCTGTAATTGTTATTCATAGATGCAGTTTGTGGAACAATAAATGTTGTGAGAGTTTTAACTTCTTGGCTTTTCATGTGTTTATGTTCACAGGTTAATCATATTGGTGTTAATCATACACTAAACCAGTTTTATCATTTAATATAAGAGGTATTCAAGGAGGTGGCAAATGTGGAATTGTGATGCAGTAATCCAGGAATGTACAAACATGGGGATTTAATGAACTTGAGTTGAAAAGGGACTCTCGAGTATTCTAAAGATGCAAAATTCACAATTTGTGTGAACGTTAAGGAAAGGCAGCATGCATTTTAAGCAAAGTGTTTAAAAGTTGTATTGTTTTCTTCAACATATTTTCCAGGCAAAGGGCGGGTGGTTGAGTTAATGCCAAAGAGGTCAGAGGCGCAGTGATAACAACTGAAACCAAATATATAATTTACAAGACGTGTGTGCTTTTCTCTGCTGTCCTTTCAATCCTCAGGTAGTCACACCACCTACGCGACTGCAGTGGTTCTAGAATGAACCTAAAGATTGTCTCCTGATGTTGCTTGGGAGATTTACTTTTAGCGAGCCCTTCTGTTGCTTTCCGTTCCAACACTAGCAATTCCCAAAATTTCATACAAGAAAGTTGGATTGGGTGACTTTTTCTTGCTCATCAGTTTAGCTGTTTAATACTAGAATGTAATGTAATTGCTTAAAAGTAGTTTCACTGGCACCTAGTTAAGATAGTGTTATTAGAACTTAAAAAATTACTCTCCGGCATACTACCTAAAGCTGGTATCGTGTTATAAAGAAAATGGAATTACCGTATGTGTGAGCTGTGTGATAATTTATGTACCTAATGAAACTCATCTGTGAATGCGCTTCTGCGCGTTGCTTGTCCTTTGATTGTGGAATGCTTTTATAATGAAAAGAAACATTCTGGCTGCTTATTTTAATTCTTATTGATGAACCTCATTCTGTAATGGAAGACTATATTTCTTAAACGGCTCCTACAGCGTTACTGCTTATTTCCTGAGTGTAGTTTTAGTCCATTATGCAGAGCTCTGTTTCTGTCACAAGGGGAGTTGGAGCACTGGTGCTATTTTATTACAGTCGGTGGGTAATGAACCAAAGTAACAAATCATGTTGCTATTTAATTGCAGAATTCAATAATTGAACTGTTCTGCAAGCACAAATGTTGACTTGATCACTGGTTTTGACAAATAGCTGAATTTAATCTTTTAGTAAAGTCCCTACTGTGTTTTAAGTGTTGACAATGAAGTCATATTTTTTCTCTTATTGAATAACAGATAAATGTTCAAAATGGGGCATATACAGAAATACAGTTTTGTGGTAATAAGTTTTAAGATTTTTCCTTTTTGTCATTTGCGGTGGTAATAATGCTACTCTTATTCTTGTGCAAAATTTAAGTAACAAGCTTCTAAATCACTTTAATGTTTTCCTAAATTTGTGGTGGTGAAGCATGCAAAGACACCCTAACAATAATAAAGACTACAGTGGGTATACCAAAGAAAAATAGAGAAACTAAATGAATGAGTTTAGCCATAATTTAGAAGTGAGAATGGTGATTTATGAAGTATATTAATTTCTTTTAAGCAATCTGGTGTCTCAAAACTGTCAGTCTGTGCTCTGCAAACTATTCTTTGGGTTTGAAGTTGTAGAAAGTCTTTTAACCTCGGTCCTACAACCCTTAAAGTATGCAAATAGTGTTTTTTATTTCATCTGTATATTCTTTTGTAGTTGATTTGGATGCTGAATGCAAAGTGGAAAAGTGGAGTGCGTATTTGTTGACTGGATACAACTGGCATAATCAACCTCTCAAAAAAGCCCAAACGAAAAGAAAAAAACACCAACAAAAACCCAAATCCTGAAAATAATGTTCATTTTCAGAGTAGGGAGAAGGAGAAAGATAGGAATATATCATTTATAATTTGTGTTAGGCTGTTCATGGGTTGCATGGGAAGAAAGTGGTAACTCAGCACAAGCACTAGACCTGCCCCACTGATGGGATCTTATAGGATAATAATAAAGGAATAGAGAACTATTCTTGAAATGTCTTTCTAAAATAGTGTAATTGATCAGTGTTTTATTTGGGTTTTTAAAATTTTCCTTAGCTTGTTGCATTTAACTTGAAATATATTTCTTTATTTGAAAAAAAAATGCTCTTGAGGTTTTTTTCAGTCTTTGTTGTTTGCTTTGTGTCTTGTTTTCCTACTTCCCTTCTTAATGGATAGTCTGGAATAACACCAAGCATTGCTAAAAGAATGAAGAACCTCTTCCTTCTTTTTTTTTCAGTTGTAATCTAAAAAAGTCACATAAACTAGATCACTTCTTAGAACTAAGGTCTCTTTAAAGTGTAAATTCTGCACTAGAGATGACATTTGCCAAAATATTGTAAGCTTTCTTGGGACTTTCAGTGTCATTCCTCTGAATGCCTGTGTTTCCTACTGAAATCGTAACTGACAACTGTCTGCTTTTCTTATATCGGTCTTCCCTTTTTCCTGTCTGTAGGTTGCTACGGTGTTGATGGAGAGAGTGACTCTATCATGAGCTCAGCTTCAGAAAATTCCACGGAACCTTGGTTTTGTGATGCGTGCAAATGTGGTGTCACACCTAGTTGTGAATTGTGTCCTAACCAGGATGGGATCTTCAAGGAGACTGATGCAGGCAGGTAAGATGGAAGAAGTGATGGTTTGAATTTGATGTCATCTTACATTTAAAAGATTGGGTTTTCCCCCAGTCTGTTCCTATAGGAGACAATGTCATAAATTAAACTTTGTTGTTGATGTCCTCCCTCTCTCACCTCACTTTTGAGTTGGATGTTCTTTGGATAGTCAATCGCCTAACTTTTTGTGTGCTCCTAATATTCTTTGTGCCAGTTATAATCATAGAGCCATAGAATGGTTTGGGTTGGAAGGGACCTTAAAGATGATCGAGTTCCAACCCCCTGCCAAGCAGATGTTTTCCATTCTTGTCACATATGGAAAATAATATAACATTCTTGTCACATTTGGGTGGTGAGACACTGGAACAGGTCGCCCAGAGAAGCTGTGGCTGCCCCATCCCTGGAGGGTTTCAAGGCCAGGATGGACGGGGCTTTGAGCAACCTGGTCTGGTGGGAGGTGTCCCTGCCCAGGGCAAGGTGTTTGGAACTGGATGGTCTTTAAGGTCCCTTCCAACCCAAGCCATTCTATGATTCTGTGATAAATTAAGATGTAGATATTAATGGTAACTAATTTCCTGTAATAAAGGAGAGAGCAGGATTATCAGTGATGTGTGATTTATGGCTAGTGGGACTGTTTTTTGGTGGGTTGGTTTGTGCATGGGGTTTTTTTTTGTTGTTTTCATTTTTTTTGTTTGGTTTTTTAAACCATTACAATTAAGTTCTTTCTCCATACATTTTACAGTTACATAAATTGCAGATGTGTGATAATACACAAAGCTTTCAGATGCTGAGTTTCTCGTGAGCTTTTCATTGATCATGTTAACATGGGAAGGCAGCAATTAGTTGGCAAAGCTGTTCAGAGGAAAAAGAAGCTTTCTTAATCTTGGTTCAACGTATCTGTTTGAGATGTAGGAACATGAAAGTCTGTAGACATAACTTACTGGTGATGATGGATGAGCTGGAAAGAATCCAGTTAAATATTCAGTATTAGCACAAATGCTTTAAATCCTCCAAAGCTCCAAAACATCAAGATGTGTTAGTGTAAAACTTTTTTACAATATGCTGTATTTTATATTTTTTTTCCACTTTCCAGTCTTACACAGACTTTACTGTAATGATCTGTCCTGCCATCATTAAAAGAGCTCAGGGTGATGTTTTGGAAAGATTTTTTTGACATGCTGTGTTGTCTGTCTTCAGAAAAGTAAATACAGTATTAAAATGTCATGTTGATACAATTTTTGTGGATTCGATTGTACATGCCCTTGCATTTCTCCCTTAGTTGGTTTTTTTTCCTGACAGTAAAAAAAGATGTTGAGTTTGTGTCAGGCATAAAGAGCTAACGAGGGTATTCATAACTCTGAACTTTGACCATTGGATGCAAATGCTGGCAAAAACCTTTGGAGGCATCTACCTTTCTCCACCGAGTATACATTGAGCTCAGCTTCTCAATTTGTAGCTGAGGTGCATTTTAAAGATACATACACAGCATGTAAAAGAAATCTATTATTCCATTTATGTCATCTACATGCATCTTAGAAGGGGAAAAAATGAAAAGTAGAAGAAAATACCATCCTATTTTACAAAAAATAAAGTTACACAAGTGATTCAGGATTTGTAGTGAATCATTTTGACCCCATAAAAGCAGTTGTGCATCTTTTTAAATACTTTTGGGGTTTCTGGTGTGTCTTAGGTTCAACTCTGTCTGTGCATCTCCCTTAGAAAGCTGTTACACAATTAAACAAATAACAAATCCTACTTCTCAGTTCTATCTAAATAGTAATGGTGCTATATGGAAAAAATGTTTTGAAAGGCTAAAGTCAATTGTCTGACAGTTGGGAAACGTTAGAAACAATGTCATGTGGCAGGTTTTATTTCAGCCTTTTTATTCCTGTGTTCTACAGGGCAGTTAAAGCTCTATATATGTAATTTTCCATATAACTATAATAGAAAGCACAGTCAACATTTTAAAAATTGCTTAGATTTCTTCTTGCAAAATGGTAGTATGCTCTTGGTTAATGTAGAAGTGTTTTCTCTGTGACACTGGTTCTCTCTGCAGAAGCACATTCGTGCCTTGGTGATTGTGGGCATTAACACATTTAATTTATTGTCATTATTATTATATTTTTACCTGCTGGATAATGTAATATAGATATTTTGAATAAGTTTATTTTCCTGGATGAATAGAGCTGGTGTACTAGAAAAAAACAAATACTAACTACCATGTCAAAATGCCTGTGCTCTCTTTCTTTTATTTACAAATTTGAATTCTCGAGGGTTATGGGGCACTGCAGGCCAAGGGCAGGTTCTTGGGGCAGGTGTTTTAAACCATTGATGTGGTTCACATTGATGTGATGACATGATGTTTCATTGTACTCGGTACCTGCAACCCATTTCAGTCCTTTTCTTGAAATTCTAGCGGAGAGAAACTTCTGAATAACAAGCCATTAACTCACCATTGCTCTCCATCCCCTTACCACCTTTTTAAAAGAAATTCTTCATACACATCAGTGCCGGAAATTACACAAACCAAACCTATTCAGTTTCTCCTCATAATGAAGTTGGAGTAATTTCTGTGTTCCTATGTGAAAGGTGAATCATTAGAATAATGAGGTGCTTAATTTCTCAGCAGAAGCCTTTTTGCATAAACCTCGCAGTTTCACAAGCATAAATGTGAATTTATGAAATTTTATTTCTCAAACTGCTATTATCCAAGAATATGAATTCTGTCCTTGTTTCGGTATGGAGTTTTTCTTCTTCCCTAATCAACATCTGTCATCATTGCTCCAAGCTAAATGGATGGTAAAGTAACAAGGAAGATTATTCTTCTTTGATTACCCAATTTGTCTTAATTACAAGCTTCTAAAACATGTGCGGCTAAACAAATGAGCAGGAAAATATTTAGAACTGGTATTAAAAGCAGCTGAAATTGCTTCAGCTGTGAACTTGACTGACTTGTGTATGTTTTTTAATATAGATTTGGGTCTGAGTTCGCGTAGAGGTGGTTAAAGAAATGGGGCCCTTGTGTGCCAATCACCCTGGAATGGCAGTTTAAATGGGAAATACTGTAATACTTGGGTGACATGTACTAAAACATTTTGAGAAGGTCAGTACGAAGCAAGCAGCCAGCTGTTGGGTTTATCGCAGATAAACTCCTAGAGAGTGCAGCAGCATTTAATACACCAGTGGAGCATGAAGAAACTGTGCAAATTAAATTGAGAAGCAGCTGCTTGTAGAAGATGCCTATCTTTATATTGAACTTTGGCGGGTAACTTTAGGCAGCTGCATTAAAACTCGCTATCAAAAATCTCCAACCAGAACCTTGGATTTCTGTGAAGAATAGTAATTGCAGAGATGTGTAACTTCTGTTTATACAACTGGGTTTTATATAACACCTCTTAAATCAATGGAAAGGTGTAGAAAATAAGCCCTAAGGAATTCAGGTGGTTTTTATTTACAAACAAGCAGTTCCTTTATCTCAAGGTCACAAGTCTCATTTCACGTGTGGCATTTTGGTTTAAAAAAAAAAAAAAAAGTATTTTTATTCCTTTTCAAAATGATACGCTCATTTAAATGACGTATTTATTTTAGTAAATGCATAATATTTGCCAAAATACTCATTTATGCACAGGCATATGCTTTTTTTAAAAGAAGAGTGCTTCATAAAGGTATGGTGGTGACTGAGTCCCAACTATTGCCAGTTCTGGATGCAGTGTGGAAGGCAGAGGTGGTACTGGGTGCTCCATTGCTCCTCCTGGGGAATATCTTGTGCCTCCTGTGCTTTTGTGGGGAGGCCAAGGTGCTCTTTTCATATAGTAATGAGAAGAATCTTATTTTTTGCATACAATGTATGAAGTTAGGGGGTTGTGCAATTTGTCCAATTTGTATGCATTTTTGAGCTTGCTACTGAACCTTTCTTACTTTTTTTAGAGTTTCTGTTCGGACTTAGGAGTCATATATAATTAACACGAAGCCTAATAATTCTGAACGTGATGAATTCCAGTATTGTAGGTCTAAGGACCACTGATGGGAAACATGGGAAATCAGCAGTAAATGTAGCTCCTGATCAGTGTAACCATCAGCTTCAGTATTTCTCTTGTCTGTAGAGAGCCGTATTTAACCAATAACAGGTTGATAAACATGCTGTTTAAGTGCAGCTAAAGCCAAGATCTTACTGCTCTTGTCCCATTTGTTAGATTCAGAGTGTTTTTTAAGTGATAGAGAAAACAAGAAAAAGGCTAAACAGTGGTAGAAGATTGGAAAAAAAGAGGATGGATGCAGATTTAAATAGGTGGTAACAGGTCTGCGCTGAACCCCTGGTATTTAAGGAGACTGGAAGATTACAGTATGTGGGTAGCGAAAGAGCCAAGGGAAGAAGTGTTTCTGCCATCATCATCAGTCTTCTTGAATACAGGGAGTAGATTCCATGATTCTATTACAACAGAGGTTCTAGTCTTCACTAGTGATATATTTACCGTGAGTGGGGAGATCATAAAGTGCTGAACTAAGGTATTTGCCAAGTCTCAAACACAGGATATTTTAGCTCAGTTACACCCAAAGTCTCTTGCTGTATCCCCTGTCATCTGGGAGCTTGTGGGTTCCAAGTGGCAGCTACACTCCTCTGCAGCTGCAAATCTGTTTTCTTGACTATTTGAAGATAGCAGAAAGTACCATTCCTACCTTCTGTCCGTGACAGTTTGCTCCCACCTAGTGACTTAGCCAAGGGTAGCAAATCGTTTCTGGAATTTTGATAAAACAGATTATTTGGGGGAGGGAGAAACGCTTTGGTTTTTGGAGCCCTTTGTCTCAGTTGATGCAAGTTATGCATGCTGTGTAGAATAGATTTTGAGTTTGGCAGTAACTGATGGTTTGTGACAAAGAGAGTTGGATCTTTTAGAAAGTGTTCATTACCTAACAAGAAGAAAATGTGTCTTCTGCTGCAAGGCTGCCTTTTGGGTAACTGAGAGTTTCAGGAGATTGTGAAAATGTCTGTCAAAGGCAGACATCAGGCTGAAGCCTTTACTGTTGCGTTATATTTAATGACTAGACACTGAGTCCAGATTCCTGTTGTCTCATTTTATGCCCCTTGGGGCTGAAGATTTAGACCTTTGACCCTCCGGTTTGTTCGTGGCCAGTGAAGAAGAGTATTGCTGAGTAACAAAACAGTCTGTTGATCTGAGTTTCAGACAGGCTTTTCTGTTATTCACCTCCTGTGTGTTTATAACTGAATGCCATCCCAGCGGCTTTGAAAAGTCTTGCCCTAAGGTTGGGTGTGTGAAGTTCCCAATAGGCATTTGGAATTGAAACCCCGAGTTCCAAATGTTCTCTTTCTGCTTCTCGTGTACTTCCCTTCAGACACATTTCTTCCAGCATCTGTAATGTTTACAATGCCCTTTGAAATCTGCAAATGGTGAGTATAATAATATAAGATGAAAATGTGGATAATGGTATACCTAATTTTATCTAAATAATTTAAAATAACCTAATTTTTTCTGCTGTTTTAGGTGGGTCCATATTGTTTGTGCCCTCTATGTTCCAGGAGTGGCATTTGGGGACATTGACAAACTGCGGCCAGTAACGCTTACAGAAATGAATTACTCAAAGTATGGTGCCAAGGTAAGTTTGGAAGAGACGTACTGCCAAGGAGTAACTTTATTTTACATGTAATAGAATAATATACATCTTCCCAACTTTATTTTTCTTATTTATAGCAATTGCAGTGAGGTTCGGGACTAAAAATGAGATGAAGTTTGTTCATGGCTGTTAAACCATTGCTCTTCCCTCCCTCTTTCTATTTTCTTTACCACTGTTCTCCATAATTTCTGTCACTGTTTTCACCCTAATTTCCCTTATTTTCACACAGTTGCTAATTACTTTCTTTTAAAGTCAGTTAGTGGCAGATTATCAGAATGTGAATGGAAAATGAAGAGGATTTATGGGATGAGAAGTGGAAGGTTGGGTTGATTGGGAAAGCGACAGATGTACATTCAATAAGAATTACTTTAGGTTCTATATAATTATAAGCTAGAATGCATACAGAAAGTTTGCAGCAAAGCGATATCTAAAAAAAAACAACCCACACCACCACGGGGTCTTCATCTTGAACAGAAAAAATGGCTCCAAAATTAAAATGATTGTACATGTAAATGTTTTCAATCCAGATCAAAAGTGATCATGCACAAACCGTACAGAAAAGCATTGCAATGGGCAGAGGACATTACTCAGTAATTCGCTAATTACTGTTTCTATAGCTAATGGGGAGAGGGTAGAGAAGCCATTATCTGTAGGCTAATATGGGGGAAGGTGGTTGTACCCCCGCTCTAATCCTTCATTTGTGCATGGGCAGTGTCGTTTTCTGGAATGTCAATTTGTCAAATTGAATGAAAATATATAGTACATTTTCAAAAATTACATCTAAATATATAAAATAAATTAAAACACTTTGGATTGCCCGTGTGCAATGTACATGTATTGGGAGCATGTTCAGCCTGGGCCTGCTGAGGTATTTAGCGTTGTTTAGGTATGTTTGGTTAAAAAAAAGTTGGGGCAAGCTCCCCAAACCCTACTAATTGTTGTTGCAATGAGTCATGCATTTTTTATTTTTTATTTTTTATTTCATTAACATGAGTGATATATAGGAGCAGGGCTAAGAATTTGGGTATATTTTACTACTGTGGATAAGGTGAAAGTGAACCACACAGATGAGCATTCATTCCTCTTGCAGACCTGTAAATAAATGCTATTTTGCTGTATCAAGTAGGGAAGTTACGGCTTATGGAGCTAAATTTTCCCCTGCAAAACCAGCTTAACATAATATTCCTTTTTGCTTCACTTCTTACCTGTTACATGTTGGCCCCTTACCACAAAAAAAGACACTGAGGTGCTGGAGCGTGTCCAGAGAAGGGCAATGGAGCTGGTGAGGGGTCTGGAGAACAAGTCTCATGAGGAGCAGCTGAGGGAGCTGGGGGTGTTCAG
>JAOXNO010000013.1:28164356-28174522 GCA_028565335.1 Limnodromus scolopaceus
GATGAGGAGGAACTTCTTTCCTGTGAGGGTGGCAGAGCCCTGGAAGAGGCTGCCCAGAGAGGTGGTGGAGTCTCCTTTCTGGAGACATTCAAAACCCCCCTGGACACGTTCCTGTGGGACCTGCTTTGGGTGACCCTGCTCTGGCAGGGGGTTGGACTGGATGATCTCCAGAGGGCCCTTCCAACCCTGTATCGTTCTGTGATTCTTTTTTTTCTGGGAATGAGAAAAAAGGGCAACGGTTGAACAGCAGAGACTTAAATAGTTAATGGTATTTAAAATGTTTATGATCACACAATGAAAACAACGGAAAAATACTATATGGTAAATTACATCAACATGACAAAACCAGTTTAGAAACATACTTATTAGTTGTTTTTAGAAACATGTCTATTTGGACGTAAGAACTGTTTGCCAGAATGTTTGTGCTGTTCAGAGCCTTTTGGCCTTGTATGTCTTACTTTGTTTTCATTCCTTCCCCTTTGTTTTCTCTGAAACAGGATATAGCTGACCCTTTTTTTGCTTATTGTAAACAGCATGCGGACAGGTTAGACAGAAAATGGAAGCGGAAGAACTACTTGGCTTTACAATCTTACTGTAAAATGTCCTTGCAGGAAAGAGAAAAACAGCTCTCTCCGGAAGCTCAGGTATCGTGTGGATGAGACAAACGTGTCTGTGGTCATCACCCATGTTAAACATGAAAGAAATGAGGAGGATGGAAAATTATTATTATAGTAGGAAATGAAATGCGAGAGGTACTGATAGTGCACAGTCTTTTAACAAAGCACTGAATTATTTGTAGGTTTTGATCTCTAAGAACAATTTGCAATAAACTAATTATCAAATGGGGATATCTATACTTGTCTGAATTGAAAAATCTTACTTTGTTTGATTTTGTGGCCAAAAGTTGGGAATTGTATTTTCATCATAATACATAGATTTTGTTTAACGCTTTCTTCAAGGTTCTTAACAAAAAAAGACAGACAAGAAATTAGGCATATTTCTACATCTGAGTTCAGTAAAAATCCACTTTTTTTTCCCCCCCTTAGTAATATCTTGAACTTGGCAGAAGAGTTTAGTTTGTCCAAAGCTTTTTCTTGTTAGATCCTTTTTCACCTTTTTTGTAGGCCTAAGTAGAATTCTGTGTGCTGGGATTTTTGATAGTAAAGATTTCCTAGGAAAAATAGGTAGAAAAATATGTAGGTAGAGAAACTGAGTCTGTGCTGCTGAGTGGGAGGTGTCTGAAAACCTTAGGCAATTGCTATGTCCCTGTCTAGTGGCAGATCCACGTAAAACTATCAGTTACTGCATAAGCTCAACTGATAAATGTCCTGTTGATGTAAAGGTTTCAATCTTTCTGAGGGAATCTGTACTTTGATATGTTTTAATGTGTGTACTTTGTTATTTTTTCTGATTCTGAAGAATTTATGGCATATTTTCTTTCACTGCTTAGGCTGAACTCATTCTGTGGGAAAATCAGAGCTGTGTAGAAAAGCAGCTTCTTGTCTGAATGAACCCTACCTAATTTGTTGCAGAAGTAACATGCTGTAAATAATGGAAGGCAGCTATGGGAGAGAAATAATTTGCTTTTTTATCTGAAGGGAGAACTGTAGTGTAATGATCAGAAAATAAATCTTCCTGTCATCAAACTTTTTATTTAAAAAAAATCATACTTTTCTAGTTCTTCAAAGATATTTGAATAGGAAAAGAAAATATTAAGTTAAAATTACCTGTGCAGGTGAGGATGAATGTAAGCAAACTCTATTGTAGAAGAATTTTGAATAAAATTTTTCTGTGGGGTATTGAGTTTTGTGTAGCTTGATTTAAAACTGGCTACATAATTCTTGCTGAATACGCTCAGCTCTCAGTTATGTGAAGTGCACCCAAGTAGTGGGAAGCTTTGTAGCCCAGGCAGGAATAACTGAGCCAATGGTCTGGCAAGTCCCGTGGCCCGGCAAAGTAAATCGCTCTGAAGAACGTAACGCCTGAAGCTGTCTAGGACTGTTGTGGATTGTTGGAAGATGTTCTACATTGAAATACATTTCATATACCCAGAGAAGCTGTGGCTGCCCCATCCCTGGAGGGGTTCAAGGCCAGGCTGGATGGGGCTTTGAGCAACCTGGTCTGGTGGGAGGTGTCCCTGCCCAGGGCAGGGGGGTTGGGACTAGATGGTCTTTACGGTCCCGTCCAACCCAAACCATTCTGTGATTCTCTATCAATAAAGGAAATGTATGTTCCTTGAGTAAAGTGTATACTTGAGCTCAGGATTCCATTTAGGCATAAATCATTTTAATCTGTCATCTGTTTCTGGAATAAAACTCTGGGTATACAGCTGTACGACATCTTACATCACCCCAAGGGTTTCAGAACTGAGCGTGTAATTAGCGAAGAAGCTCTAAACCCTTCCCGTGGAGAATAAAGCAGGGTGGTGGCTGTAGGTAGGCTGCTGTGGCTCCTAGAAAAATAGCCTTTGGGGTCAGAGCTGTGTTTCTTGGTCATTAATGATCAAGACTTAGCAAGGTAACCTGTGTTAAACAGTCTGTAATATCACCTTCAGCGACGCTGCTTGTCATGGGAGATGTTCCTTATCCACAGCACGCACATACACGCACGCCCTTCTGCTTTTGTCTGGGGAGTATCTCCTACCATATGGTGGGGCAGTTGGATTAGTTTAGTTTCTTCTTCCTGCAAGCAAATAAACAACTTCTGACTGAGAGTCAGCTGGAGTTTTGCCTCTGAAGGTTTGTACGTTGATGTCATTTTCTGCTAGAATTGCCGCTATACACAGAGTTCCCACAAGACAGCCTTCTCCACCTGTCAGTAACAACTTGATCTTCTGGGGTTGATCTCCCAGATAGTTACAAATAATACAGATGTGATTGACAGTATATACTGTGAGCTTCTCTTGCCTACTTCATTTCTGTTTCAGTTGTTTTTTTGGCATGTTATAACCAGCTGGCTTAACATTTATAAGGAAATGCGGTATTGAGAAAGGAGTTCCTACGAAAGGATGTCAGATATGGCAAAAATGCTATCCATCAACTTTTATTGCTCCTGTAGATATCTACAATTTTTTATTTTTTTTTTTTAATTTTAAAGTGTATCTAAATGTATTTTTGATAGGTCAGCCTAGGCTTTTCCCAGTAGTGAATTTTCACAGTCTGATCAGATTATTGTCATTAGAAGGGATTGTCTGAAAGCCGGTGATCACTTGTGTTACTGTCATTGGTGGGGAAATCTCATCAAGAAACCAGTGAACACCTCTGAAACCTAGCGAAAGGATAATGTTATTTGTGTCTCTGTTTTGAAGTAAAATCCAAATTACCTGAATCGGTGGCTGTTCCTTGAGTTGTAGAGTTCCGCAATGAACGTGCGGCTTCTAAAGTGCAAATAAATTGTGAATGGGTTCCAAGAAAGGATGTAACTCAGAACCGGTTTCTGAATTATGTTTTTAATGTATAGAATTCTTCGTTGCAGGCCCGAATCAATGCCAGGCTACAGCAGTACCGTGCCAAGGCCGAGCTGGCCCGCACCACCCGGCCCCAAGCCTGGGTGCCCCGGGAGAAGCTGCCGCGGCCCCTCACCAGCAGCGCCTCAGCCATACGGAAGCTGATGCGCAAAGCCGAGTTAATGGGAATTAGCACAGACATTTTTCCAGTGGATACTTCAGATACTAGTTCCAGCGTTGATGGAAGAAGAAAACATAAACAACCGGCCCTCACTGCTGATTTTGTGAATTATTACCTTGGTAAGAATGGAAATTGAGTGTTTTTTTCAATGAAAAATCATCGCTTTGCTGTGTCTGTACTGATCTGATTCACGTTGCCCAGAGAAGCTGTGGCTGCCCCATCCCTGGAGGGGTTCAAGGCCAGGCTGGAGGGGGTCTTTGAGCAACCTGGTCTGGTGGGAGGTGTCCCTGCCCAGGGCAGGGAGTTGGAACTGGATGGTCTTTAAGGTCCCTTCCAACCCGAACCATTCTGTGATTCTGTGATAGGCTCTTTTACATTATTTGTATTTCTTTTCTAATAATAGATAAATGTGAATTATTACTTCATTTTAGATCAGGTGCATTATTGCTTGTATGATTTTTGTTTAAAAAGACATTTCAGAAAAGGAGAAAATCTTTCAAATCTAAAAGGAGGTGGCATCTTTGCTAGGAAGGGAGTGGAAACTTAGGAATCTTTGGTGTCATTTTATTTCTTTTGTTTTCCTCCCTTTCTCTGTGGAATGACATGATTTTGGGACATTCTTTGGGACTGTTCGCTGGATGACTAATCAAAGCTCACCATTTAAATAACTGTACTAGTTGTGCAGCAGAAAGTAAATGTTTTTTCTGACTGTTCACTCTACTCCATCTGTGTAATAAACTTACAGGCGATAGTTGGTGTTTGTGTGTTGTTATGGCTTTATGCTTTTCATTGCTTCACTTTCAGCGCATAAAACTTGAATATATAGCCAAGGATAGGAAATAATGCAGTTTTCTTTTAAATAGAGAGAAATATGCGCATGATTCAAATCCAGGAGAATATGGCTGAACAGAAGAATATCAAGGATAAATTAGAAAATGAACAAGAAAAGCTTCATGTGGAGTATAATAAGGTGATGAAAAAGGGATAATGAACTGTTGTACTGTTTTAGTGTTGATGCTGTTAACTTTGATAGCATTTTGCTTTCCAAACAAAATGACATAGGAAGAAAGATATGAACCGTTCTTTCTTTAAAAGTAATATTTTAAAATGTATTTATTTTAAAAATATTCTGTGATCCGTTATCCCCACACAAGCAGAGTCAACTTGTAAAATGTCATATATTGGCTGGGCACAAGGTCTTTAACTGACCCCACTGAGAGCACCAGTAACAAATTCCCCATGGACAGCCTGGTCCCCTCTCATGAGTAAATTCTGTCTTAAGGCCCTTCTTTTTTTTTATTCTTTGTATGCGTTTCATTTGAGACTTTGAGAAAAAAGAGTTTGACTCTTCTATGTCTTTTTGTTGTACTTGTGTGTAGTTCTAGGTTCTTTTTGAACCTGTTTGGTTCTCTGCTTAGAGCCCTACTTGATAATTGAGAATCTAGGATTGTCAGAGTGTTATTTTATGTATTTATTTATTTATCAACTCCAACTCCAGTCGTGTTCATCCTAGATTTAATGACTTGGCTAATTTTTTAGGCTGAAATAATCAGTATTTACATGTCCATAGTGTAAATACGCCTGAGTATTTTGTTTGAGTATAGGAAATTTGGGGCTCATAAGTGATGGCATTGCTTCCCCCAACGTGTTGCTACTGTAATTTTTTATGAACTCATCATCATGGTTAAAAAAGCATTTTGTGTTTTAGTTGCATTTTTTACTAAATAATTATTTCTTTATTTTAATACTTAAATATTTGCAATTGGAACATAGAAGTACTGTATCTTTTGTGATAGATGACATGCTACAATTCTTGCTGAATTTAGCAGCCTCTCAAGGGATGGTTAGCGATGACAAACAATAGTGTTAATAATAATTCTTAAATTGTTAAGTGTGTATTTTAAATGGAAACATACAGAAATGAAGCAGCAGGTCCTTGTGAACCGTCCAAAGTTGAAAAGAGGAAGGAGATTGTGCGTGGGGGTTTTAACCAAATTAATAGGTTGTATACGCTGTGTGGCGATGAACAGTTACTTCCAGAAGGAAAAAACACAACCTTTTTTTCTGCTTGCATCCTTTAATAAATTATATCTTTCTCCAAGAGAGTGAATGAATGTTCTTTGGTAATGCAATATAGAGCTTTAATTCATTTATGTGGTTACAGTGTAGCTGCTTAAGTAGTATGGACAACGCATACAAGATGTTGCTATATTTCAGTTTTACTTTTTAGTTGACTTTATGAAACCTTCTTTTCAAACTGAAATGCTTCAGATCTTCTTTACAAAACAGGTGGCTGCCCGGGTTTTCATCTTAGTTCCATTAAATTGCTGAATGATTGCTCTGGTCTCAGCTATATTGCCATGAGTTCCGTTGTTTTTTATTCCCACAATAAACTAATGCACCCTAGATAGGTAAGAGGTTGACTGAATTTTATTAAATAACTCTTAATGGATTTTCATTCCTGTTGATTTTTTTTTTTTCTTTAACTTTTCAGCTGTGTGAGTCCTTGGAAGAGCTACAAAATATGAATGGAAAACTGCGAAATGAAGGGCAAGGCATTTGGGCTCTGCTGGGTAGAATCATTGGACAGGTTGGTTGGGTTTTACGCCCCCCCCCTCCCCTTTTCATAGTCCGTAGGCAGAGCCGGTGTTCCAAGAATTTTGTTTCTGTCTCTCAATTCTATGGCCGAATAAATTGATTTGATCAGACCCAGGCTTTACTCTGGGGATAATGTTTCCTGATTGAAATACCTAGACTTCTGCAAACTACCTATTGGGAACCTGTGGCTTAATTTTGTTGTTGCAATAGCGATCTTGTTTGCAAAATTCTTCCATTTGGTAAAACTGATTGACCTGTCATTTGGGATGAACCCTAACATGAAACATGAGTTAATCCTACCATTTTTCTCTCCGTGTTGTCTTTAGTTACTATAGGCTTCAAATTGTATGGTAACTCTTTACGGCTTTTATAAGATAAGATAAGATCTTTAAAACTGCAGTATGTATATGATGGTTTTTAACTGGATAGAGCAGAGTATTTTGGTCAAATTAATGTAAGTATCCAGGAGAACAGAAGATTTGGATTGCTTCCTGTGGCCAGCAATTATCTTTGTTGTCATTGGTATGCATGAAGAAAAGAGAGAAATATACATTCTTGCCATGTTTTGATATATGTTTTATGTCAAGGTATAAAATGGCAGTGGACATTTTAGATGTCAGAGAGAGAGATTGAAAAGATTTCCAATTAAGATTTTAAGGCAGATTGAAGAAATTGTTCATTGTGAAAATGCAGGCATACCATTAGGTCATGATTCTGTCATGCCCTTTGGTGCTGCTGAGTTTGTGCTGCTGTTCAGAAAACGAAGCTCACCCTTTCTTTATGCAGTTGTGGCTCTTAAGATATACCAGCTTTTTCTGGTTCTATTTGTCTATCTTTGCTATTTGTGAAGAAGGATTTTCGCATAACGTACCTTTTGAATCAAGATTATTTTTTTCCCCTCCTTTTTAAGATGGCTTTGAGTAAGTATTCACAAATATATTTCCTGGTGCAAATGTTACTAAATGAAAAAAAAAAAAAAAAAAAAGAGAAGAAAAGTTAAGTAGAATTCATTTGCACAGCTTGCATGACGTTTTTTTTCCAGTTGGTTGAACAGATGCAGACCCACGGGGCTGCTGAGAAATGACTTTGATCGATGGTTGCTGTCTGAGAAGCTTGCACACTGCAGATTAGTAGAAACCCAAAGAGAATCTTCTCTGCTTTGTGGAGGGCTTGGTCCAATAAGATAATTTTTCTAATTAACCTATTGAGCACCAGTGTAGCAGGGATGTTGGAGAAAATAAACTGCCTCAGTATTCTGTCGGTTCTGTGAATTTGCCATTTCTTGTTTCAGCTGCTTGGACAAATACGTCCTTGTCCATCCCTCTGAAGCTTACAGAAAAAATTTAAAAGCTAGTATTTCAATGGGGTTTTTATTTATTGAATTGAAAAAAATAGCATAATATTGTTTTATCCCAATATGACTTTCTAATAAAAACATCTGTAGTTGCTCTTGTCTGCAAAATTGCTACCTACACAATTTCCCCCTCATAATTTGAGTCTCGTTCGTCATGCGTTGAGATTGGAGTGGTGTTTTCTGAAAGCCTCAAGTCTCACGTCTACTTCCTTTGTTCAAATCCCATAGAAATTGAACATACCGGCAATTTTACGTGCTCCAAAGGAAAGGAAACCGAGTAAAAAGGAAGGAGGAACGCAAAAGACATCTATGCTTCCAGCTGTCCTTTATAGGCAAGTAATGAAGTCTTGACAGAATAGATACAATATCTAGGAATTTAATAGTTTCACAAAAGTGTTAAGAGAAAATTGTTTGCTTCGGTTTTGATTAACAAAATGTTTCAGAGTTGTCTAGATGTTTAGATAGGCCAAGTTGAATAGTAGTTAATTCCCCACCTTAGCACACATCGAGAAGGTTTGGGGTTTTTTTGCTAATTTGAGAGCAGGACTCTTTGAGGACAAGGGAAACTCTTTTCAGCTGAAGTAGAAGGGTCCTTTATGGTGTGAAAATTTTTAACTGGTCATCTTGTCTTTCGAATGCAGTCATCTGTGGTGATGATTTTGTGAACAGTGCTGCCCAGTCACAGTGACAGGGTGCAGAAAACACTTGTCATATAAGAATTTTTACTTTTTGCTTATGGATTCTCAGATGCTTTGGGATCTCCGTGTTTTAAATTTCCCTAGTTCTATTTCTACTAATTCCCAAGAAAATAAAACTTGTTCGCTTACTTTCTCATTGTTCCACCTTTTCTCCTCTTCTGTAAGTTGTGAAGCTACTGACTGGGTTTTAACTCAGCCTAAGAGTGGAAAATATGCTGGGATCCCAGACTGTGTCTGTGAAAAATATATATATATCGTCTTGAATCTTCTTCTCTGGCCTCTGGCTGAGAAGTGGCACGGTCTGTGGCTTATCTCCAGCCGGAGCAAGCGGGCAGTGTCTCGCCCAGCACGTGGGCTGAAAGCAGATGGGTTACAGAAGCAAAAGTTAATTCTAGTGCTGCGAAAAGTGGAAATCTCAGAATCACAGAATGATATGGGGTTGAAAGGGACCTCCAGAGATCATCTAGTCCAACCCTTGCATCAGAGGAGATCCACCCAGAGCAGGTTGCCCAGGAACGTGTCCAGGTCGGTTTTGAATGTCTCCAGAGACGGAGACTCCACCACCTCTCTGGGCAGCCTCTTCCAGGGCTCTGCCACCCTCACAGGAAAGAAGTTCCTCCTCATGTTCTTGAGAAACACAACATTGGACTGAGAATTTGACAATTTAGATGTATACCCAAACAAATAATAGGAGTCGTGCTTTACTAGCTCTGTTTCATTCAAATTCAGTTCATTTAGTTCCTCCCATTTTATAATGAAATCAATGAACACCTGATCTTTTTGAAATAGCTAAAATTTCAATTCCAGTAAATAATAATAATAAAAAGGAAATGTAACTTCTTACGAGTTGATACATTGCCCAACATAATAGCAGCACAAACCTATTTCAGGGTACTTCCATTTTTAAAATAAGGACATGATTGTTGAGACTGATAATAGCAGCATAATTTTGTGTTCAAACCTTTGGATAGCATAGGTAGTATTTTTTCCATTTCCCACTGGTACATTTTGTTGAAGTATCAGGTGATCACTTAACGGTTAGAAGTCCTCAAAAAATTAGATTGAAAGACATTTTATTGTTGAGTTAACTATATTTGGTGCATTTTATGCTTTACTGAATATAGGTAGAAGCTCTTTAAAAAGTAATTATGCACTTAAATGATGCATTCAGATTGAAGTTGCCACATGTTGGTATTGAAACGGAGATTGAAACTATGCTGGGATGTATCGTTTGTTCTTTATGATTTTTAAATTTAATTATAATGCTTTTCTCCTACCTGCATTAAAAGTTGTGGAATTTGCAAGAAGAACCATGACCAACACCTCCTGCTACTGTGTGATACCTGTAAACTCCATTATCATCTCGGTTGCCTGGATCCACCTCTTACAAGGATGCCCAGGAAGACCAAGAACAGTTACTGGTGAGAGTGCAGTCGATATCTTGTCTTGTGCAGTCTCTTTACTTTCGGTAGGACATAAACACAAATAGACTTGCAAATTCTAAGCATTTTAGACATTGCTATGATGCAGTCTGAACTGAGGTATTTTATTTTTGGGTTATTAGCAGCGATATTTCAAGGTAAGAAAAGAAGTTGTAAAGATTTTCTCATTGTGAGCTGCTGTGTAGACATAGATTATAGCTTTAATTTTCTTAGCTTTTGAATTTATTTTTGATTATTTTATTATTTTTCTGCTATATAATGATGGTAGGAAACGATAGGCTGCCTTTGGGAAATGAAAGTCTTTCTCCTGTTTATTTTAGGACCCAGATAAGCAACACTATGTCCAGATCTTTGCGAAAATACTTGTAAATACTTCACTGAATTTCACTGAATTTTTAGAGTTGGAAGGGACCATAGAGATCATCTAGTCCAACTCCCCTGCTGAAGC
>JAOXNO010000013.1:28176862-28210543 GCA_028565335.1 Limnodromus scolopaceus
GTTGAAGCACAAATGATGATTAATTATCTTGATGTTTCTAAACATTAAAAGAAGGTAATGATTTAAATCTCAGTGAAACTGCAGTCAGAGCTTAGCCCTGGTGAGCACCAGTGTCTCACAGCTTGTTAGAAACTGGTTTCAAGCACTTAACACTAAGTATTTCCCCAGTTCAGAGGCCTGGCAGTTTTCTCCAAGGTAACATTTATACATCTTGACTATTTTAGAAAGAAATTGTTTGTAACATAGCAAGTTCAAAGCCTGTCCTTATTTCAAATGGATTTATTTTGAAAGGAAGAGCGTGACAACTATTTTACGTAATAATACATGAAAGCATTAATTTCTACCTGGTTTGATGTGGTGCTTTCAAAGCAGACCAGCAGTTCTAATCAGAGAGGAAAATGCTGTGGCATACTGCTATTTAAAAATTTCCAGTTTCTTAGAAATCCTGTTGATTAAACTCTAGAATATTCTTTTGATTCACACGTTATCATAAAATTAAGTCTTGTCATTCTCTCTGACGACTTGTGGGCTTTTATGCTCCCCCCCAATTCTGGATGGACTGGGAACCGTGTGTTTTCATGATAGAGAGTGACCTGAACTGATACAAAAGCAGTGCACAACTGTTGACAGACAATATCAAAATGTTGACAGAGGGAATAAAAATCTGATTGTAAAATATTTGATGTTTTCATGAAGAAAATACTCGGCAGCTCCCAATAGGGAGTAGCTCTTTCTATTGAAATGAGATTGCCGAAAAGCAGTGATAACTTCTGGTAGCACGCAAAATGCCAGGGACTGGGATGAACCAAACAAGAACTAATGATCATATTGGGCTTGGTGGGTTTTATTTTTGTTCTGGAAGGCCCAGTTTTTCTTGTGGTAACTCTGCTGTGGGGAGTATTGGCCACAGGATGGAATGAGCTGTGGAGATCCTGACCAGGAGTCCCACAAACGCTCTCTCAGTATCTGGACATTCATTCATATTCCTGACCCCACTCACTCAGTCCTGATCCAGCACATCTGGATTTTTTTGTCCTCCTGAGACACTGGATAATGATGTACAATTATTAACTTATATAGTTATGAGTGCAATATACTGTTGCATATAGCATAAATTTTTATCTATTTGTCACTTGTCCTGATTGAAGGATGTTTGGGTCGTTGCAAATGGCAAGTTTTCAGTACCTTTACTGTCTGAAAGATGCTCTTTGAAGCTCTTTGACAAACTATTTCTAGTTCATATATAGGGTCTTCTATCTCCAGAATAAGAGCAGTCCTCCTTTTTTTCCACTTCCAGTATGTCATTCAACGCGTGTGATTTATTCAAATTACCAGAGCAAAGGTGTCATCTTAAAGCTTTGGTCCATGTTTTTCAAGTTCAAAGTGGTTTAATTCTTTGCTAATACTGCAAGAAGTGATTTATCACAGAGTACATCTCTGAGACCTGTTTCCTCCTAAATAAAATCCTACTGGTTTTCTCTGTGAGTCTGGATGAGGCAAGTCCGGACTAACACAATCACGAAATCACAGAATGAAATGGTGTTGGAAGTGACCTCTGGAGATCATCTAGTCCAACCTCCCTGCCAAAGCAGGTCCTCCTAGAGCAGGTTACACAGGAATTTGTCCAGGTGGGTTTTGAACATCTCCAGAGACAGACTTCACCACCTCTCTGGGCAGCCTCTTCCAGGGCTCTGCCACCCTCAATGTGAAGAAGCTCCTCCTCATGTTTAGAGGGAAGTTTTTATGTACGTTTGTGCCCATTACCTCTTGTCCTGTCCCTGGGCACCACTGAAAGAAGACTGGCCCCATCCTCTTGACACCCACCCTTTAAGTATTCATAGGCATTGGTCAGATCCCCCCTCAGTCTTCTCCAGACTTAAAAAGACCCAAGTCGCTCAGCCTTACCTCGTAAGAGAGATGCTCCAGGGCCCTAATCATTTTTGTAGCCCTCTGCTGTACCCTCTCCAGCAGTTCCCTGTCCTTGAACTGGGGAGCCCAGAACTGGAGACAGGTGCTCCAGATGTGGCCTCTTCAGTGCTGGCCACACTCTTCTTGATGCCCCCCCAGGATGCCTTCTTGACCACAAGGGCACATTGCTGACTGTTGCGGACTAGAAGCAAGACAAAACCTGTGTACAGAGGTTGAATCTTTGGCACCATTTCTTCTGTTAAGTTGATTGTGCTGCGTGGCAAGGCTTGCTAATTTAGAGGCAGTCAAGGATTGTTGGAATATTTGGGAAGGTGACTTGTTGTGGTAGGTTCTCCATTCACTGCTTGTCCTTGAAGAGGTGAGACTAAATGAGCATGACTTTAGCATAGCCAAAAGAAAGAGGAGTCGCGTGGCTGCTCTCCCTGAGTATGTTGGGATTAAACAGAATGGGAAAAGAGTTCTTTAAAGTCAAGAACCGTAATCGGAGCTGAATGTTAGGAGATTGTTTCCATGTCAGAGCAGTGTGTGTCTGTAATAGCTTTTCTGTGGGCCCTGTGGGAACCAGCAACCCAACTCCTTTCTAGTTGAAGCTTGACTGCTTTATAATAGGGTTGATAAGACGTGGGTGAGTGTGAGAGTTGAGGTTATTCCAGTAAATCAAGAGGTTGCCTGTAAGTTCGTGGTTATAACTTTCCTTTTTTCCCCCACACCTTTGGGGTATTTCACATACCCTCCCTTCCCATCATATTATAATTTTGCAGCTTTCTTTTTGTAGATCTAGCTTTTTTTCTAATTTTTCATTTGCTGTGACACTTCCACCGCCTGTGTTCAAAGTTTGTTACTGTACGGCTCTTTTTTTTTTTTTTCTTTTTTTTTAGGTTTAAAACCCACTTCCTTAGAAAATACATATTAAAATTGATTTTCATTAGGGACATGTCTCCAAAATCCCTGCCACTAAAGAGTGCTCTCATCAGACTGATTCAGGAGTGTGTCATTGCAAAGATTAAGCTGCAGCAGCAGTTATGGTAATGAATAGATTACAGATCAGTGGGCACCATTAAAAATGGGGATGTGGTAGGATGCAAATGGTGATACAGGGTGCATCTTTCTTGAGGATTAAATCCTACTTTGAAAATCTTGGTTTTCAAAGTTTAAGCACGTCAGGGAAAAAAAGCCACTAATAAAAACGTCTTGCTCATTTTTTGCTTAGTTGCTTAAAATGTCATACATTTGAAGGACTTCTTTAGGTGTCCGTTGGGTTTCTTGACTTTTTAATTTATTTTAAACCCAAACACTTCAATATGTTTCTTTTTCTGCTTTTGTGACTGCGGTTTTAAATGAAAAATGTTCCCCTTTGCAGGCAGTGCTCAGAGTGTGACCAGGCAGGTAGCAGTGACATGGAGGCTGATATCGCCATGGAAACCTTACCAGATGGGACCAAAAGATCAAGGAGGCAGATTAAGGAACCAGTGAAATTTGTTCCTCAGGATGTGCCACCAGAGCCGAAGAAAATTCCAATCAGAAACACGGTAAATGATGGTTGAGTTGTTCTGCAGCTCATATTCATAATAATTTTGTTTCAGATAATGGCTTACGTTTTGGACAGTGTGAATTGCAAGATTTCAATTTGATTGATGTTCTATTTTTGTTATAAATACCCTTTTCTCTGTTTAATGCTTTATTCTGTTAAATATATAGTTTTGCTAAAGTAAGAAGTTGGGAAATGCGGTACTCAACCGAAGAGCTGGACAAGCTTTTCCTTTTACCTGGGTCACAAAGTCCTCTGTTAATTGCAGAAGAAGGGAAAATTCAGTTTACACTTAAACTTAGCTTTTACAGCTGTTCTTCACCGTAAATAGGAAGGATGCTTTGTTCTTGTATGCTAAGTTTTAAATATATCAAATTGCCAATTACAGCTGTAATTAGTCACTTCCTTGGGTAGAGGCAGCCTCCTGCCTGACTGCATATTTTGTGTCTATCGTTAAGACCCTGTTATTTCAGTTTATTTGCTTCCTAGTCTTGCTAGTCATTGGATGTTTTCTCAAACTTTTCTGGCAGATAGATTTTGGAGAAGAGAAGCAAAAGCGTTTGCTTCTTGTACTGATGAAATATTTAGCATCTTTGTTTCATTGGAAAGGAGAACTTTTTTAATTGATCACTGTCCTCTAATCCCTAAAGTTTTGCTCTCCTATTTGTTCATAAAGCAAGGTTTTCATGTGTGATGTGTCACATCACCCACAAAACGTACACAAAAGTATCAAGGGGCTTTTAGGTCTAGTTCAGGGAATGAGTAGTGTTCCCATGACCCTTTGGACATTGGTTGTAATTATATATAAAGTGGTAGTTAATCTTCCAATGTACTTCTTAGAATTAGGAAATACTTAAACCCTCTGACGTCGGGGTTGGACGTACTTCATCTCTCAAGCAGCACAACTTTATGAAAGTGATTCATGAAAACTTGGGTTTTCTCTGAGGGCCTACGTTGTTCAAATCTTAATTCCATTTAATCTTACATCAGAACACTGATGGCCTGTGGCAACTGGACTACACTGGTGTTCACAGCTTCTGCGTGGTATCGGGGACTCCGCTTCCTTCTGTAATTTGGAAGCGTGGGAGAAATAAGACTGAAGCAGGTTATTCTGGAGTCAGTGCCTCTCCCTTGTACAGGTCTCTACGTTAATTGTGTGTCAGGGCAGTATTATGCATCCTAATGCTGGGTAAGCTTTTTGAAACAACCCTGTGAGTGCTCTCTAGTTTTTCCATCTCTTGGCTTTCAAATCCATTGGAGGATATTTATATCAAGAAGAACAGCTGTTTCAAAGAAAATGGGAGAAGTGAAAGTCCAGCTGTTTGGACGGCATTGTTTTGGAGACAGCGCCTGTTGTATTGTACGTTAAAATGTCACTCAAGTTTACAAGAAGACCTTCCTGATTTTAAACTTCCTAAGGAAGACCATGTAAGAGAATATACCTAAAGAGAATATGCCTAAATACACAGGGGTAAATTTAAACATCTCAGAATTCTACTCTGTGTCAGTGTCTATACAAATTATAAATTAATATAAATAGACAAGACATTAGGCCTTTATACTCTAATCTGTTGTATAAGGGCTGTATTTGTGGACAGATTTTAATTCATTGTTTATGCCTATATATTTCAAGCTATATGTAGCGATCTCTTAAACAATTTTCTGTATATCAGTGCACAACTCTTTAAACTAGCTTTATTTAAAATCTGTAATCTTTATAATTCCAATTTCATACTTGTATAAGCTTCACAGATCATTATTCCTGTTGCTAGTTAACTTCAGAGAAATTAGTTAACAGGAATCAATAGCTGATCTGTGCAAGCCAGATGTCTATAAACTTTTTTTAATATTTGTTAAAAACCTGAAGATGTTTTTTAACAATTTATTTTCAGAACTGTACAATTTTTTCATATCGGATATTTTTATTATAAAGTTTAAAAGCTTAAAATAGTTTGTTTATTTGGAAGAAAATAAGTAAGTTGAGTAATTAATGCTCTTCATCTTCTCAACGATGTATGTTCAATTTTTCAGAGCCTTTGTGAGCTGATCCATATTTACAAAAAACAGCTTTTAACAAACCGCCAACTTCATTTGCTATCCTTGAATAAAAAAAGAGCACTTTCTGATCTTCTGATACCGAATGTATTTTTGTTATCTAAGCCCTGGAAATCCAATAGCTATTTTCCCTATAATTACATTGTACAAAATCCAAATGAATAGACAGTGTTTTTTCTGTTTAGCAGTAAAAAGTCTCTGTTTTGGGGAAAGAATTATTAGCCAACACTGTGCTGTTTGTTCTTCAGAACATGGAAGAAAACAAATCAGCGCCTGAGGGGCTATAGTTAAGTAGATTAGTTTTGAAAAATAATAATAATAATTAAAAAAAAAACACCGACAAAGCACCTACAAACTGTCTTTAACACAGGGAGTTGTTGTGTATAGTGATTTTGTTTCACAAATAAATACTGTTGTTTAGAATAGATTATTGTTTCTTATAATAATAGGAAAAGATAGCAGAGGAGTGATTATTTTTTTTCTCTTACCAAGTATATTAAAAGATAAACAGGACTGTTATCTTGTATTGAACTGAAACATTTCCACCAAAGTAGTTTCCAGACATCTATTGTGTAACTTAATTATATGATGTCATAAATACAAGTTTTGAATAAAAAATGGTTACAAGAGGAAAAGAGAACATCAGTTTCCATCTGAGTGTAAGTACCACTGCTTCATAGAAGCAAATAATTTAAAAACACTTATCTATGCTTATCAGTCTTCATTTTAATTAACATTGTCAATGGTTGGTCAACTCATTTAAATATGACCTCTGAATAAGTACCTGGAAGACCTTTTAAAGCAAGAAGTCCAATAGTAATGTTTTTAAAATATTCAACTTAAAAGAAATTGTGAAATCCAGGATCCAGGATTGTGTAGGAATCTCTCTTTTTGGTTTGAGGGCAAATTTAGAAAGGGAAGTAGGATAAATTGATGCAGCTCTTCCACGATGCTTGAAGGGAATAGAGTATATCAAGAGGTTTGAATTTCGACTTATTTGTTTTTCTTTGTGGATTGTTTAGTTTGTTTAGTTGTTTGGGTTTTTTTTTAAGAAAGCAGGGGAAAAAAAACCTATAGATGAAAGATCACTTTTTTTGATATGGCAACATCTGCAAACTGACTTTTCCTGGCCTTTCTGCTCTCCCGCTTCTATTTCAGTTCTCCGGATGCGTGTGTGCTTTGGAGGAAATTAGTGTTAGGAAGGATAGAGACCAATCCTAGATCTTAAATTCTGTTACATACTTTAGTCTTAGAAACAGTACTTTCAAGTTAATTCCGAGATTCAGCAATAGTTTGGCTTTACAGCATGAATGTTGCAAAAATTTTGCTTTTCTGGAAAATAAAAGTTCTCAAGAGAATGGTAACTAAAGAAAAAAAAGGGGGAGAATTGTAATTCGGTGTAATTAAGCTTCATGGTCCACTTGTTTCTCTTTGTCATCATATTTTGGTGCATTGCTTTTTCTTTTTGTCTGGCAGTTCCTTTTTTATTTCTGCTAGCTTTCTGGAAAATTAAATAATTATTGTAGAGATATATTTTGAATAGCAGTGATATGTACCATGTTGGTACTCACTTTGGTCTGTATTGAGCAAGTGTGCCATCTGGTGTCTATATAGCTGTCCTTAACTTTATTTAAAATAATTTTATGCCATGTGTGGTGCCATTAATAGAATGTTGTTTCTGCCTTTTACCAAAGCAAACGAAGTCCAAGGGATTTTTCTGCAATTGGATTGGAACTTTTTCATTGGCAAAGAATGTTTATGACATTGAACTCTTAATAAGGATTGGGTGACATGATGGATTAAAAATTGCTATCTTAGCAAAATGGTAATGGTTTGTGTTTAACATGAGAGAGATCACATTATCTGCAGGGTTTCAACCCGTGTGTGTATTTTCTCAGGCTTTTGAAAATCGATAATCTGCTTTGTGCATGTTCTTCACAGTCAGCGCAGTGATTTCAGCAGGTTACTTTTTTGGTAGTAGTGGAAGTTTTCCCAGTTCTGTTTTCTGAGAGCTGCTCTGCTCGTGTTCCATATCAGAGTCATCTTCTGTTCTGGAGCAATGAAATGACTCCTTGCAATGACCTCTTTGGAATGATTCCATAGCATTTGAATATTTACTAACTTCTATTGTTTTTATTGTCTTTAGATTCTCATTAACAAGTACATGTTAAAGGCTGCATGAGTGAGAGTGTTAGGGTTAGAAAGTGTTTGATGTGTGTGATATTTATCAATGAACCATAGTCTGTTAAAAGGTAAAGCTGGAAGTATGTCATTAATATTAGTACACCGAAGGTAATTTAATTCTGGGGTATTTTTTAGAGCAGCTGGGTGGGAAGGATGAGCACTGAATAAGGGAGAGGTTTTAATTGTGAGCTCTGGTTATCCTTTGCCTTTGGTCAGTCGCTGCCTCGTGTAGTTTGGAACCTGCCTTTTTGTGTCCTCGCTTCAGTTGGGGAACACAGGGAGAACTTGGGGATATGGTGGGAAACATGGTTTAAATGTAGGAGAGAAGGAGAGGTTAAAAAATCTCTAGAGAAGGAAAGGAATAGGATTATGATGGTATAGTATTAGGAAGTATGCCTAATTTGGCTGGTTTTAACATCTGTTTATTTCTTATTGATTTATATTATTTAAGGGCCCTATTGTGAAATGATATGAAATGAAAAATAATGTCTGCCACATGTGTCATGATTACGACCTTGGCATAAGTTCGTCTGATTTTTTTGCCCACTAATGACAGAAATTACTCAAAACATTTTAAAATGCAAATACGGTACTTTGAGGCAAACTCCAATGAAAAATACTGGACAAAGTAATCTCAGTTTATCTGATTCTTTTCTGTAACCCTGTAAGGTAAATTTAGTGAAAATATATGTAAAATTACAGATGCCTAATTAATGGAAGGCTAATATTGAAAATCACAGAATATCCAGTTTTCAGTTGTGAATTTGATATTATTTTTCAATTGTGAATGCTGGCAATAGTGTAGTGTTTCTGAGTAGAAGTTATCATTGCAAATATGTTTAAGTGTGGAAATCAGTTTAGAAAAACATTAATATAAAATTCTGTTAATTTAAAAGCGTGTAAAATATCCTACAAATGTGTATGTCAAAGGTGTTGATTTTAATATTTGTTTTCTACCGATTGTCAAACAGATTCAAATCTAATGGGAGTATAATGCGAGTATAATTTAATGTGACATTCCATGTCATGATATAGCAGACAGATGAAAGCCAACATTTTCTTGACAAAGGTGACTAAATTATTTATGTCTTGTATCTCCATTTTACTGAAGTTTAAAAATGATTCATCAGTTCTTAAAATATAGTTATTAACTTATCTTTTCCACTTGCTTATAGGTAAAATGAAATTATTTTTTACTCTATTTCCAAATTATGTATCAGTTTTTAAGGTGTCATTCCTCTGACCTTACAAAGCACGTACTACTGTCTCTTGCTGCTTAAACATGGAGAATGAGGCCCAAAACACACCATGTATTGGCGTACACCTCTATATCTATTTCTTTTTAATTTTTACGCAGCTGTATCCAGCGGGGCCTACACGGATTAAAATTGTTAAAGTTTCTCAGTGTTCTTAGGACTAGTGGTAGAAATGGAAAACGGTGAAATTGGCAGTTAATGTGCTGATGTCTGGTCAAACTTTTTTGGGGTCTAGTTGTAATTTGTGGTGACTTTGGATTGTGTAAGATGTAGTTGACGTGTAGCCCGTGTTAACGTTAATACCTCTAATACTACATTGGTAAATTCAATTACCTGTAATAAATCAGTTCTTCCAGACTTGGACACTTAGGGATCTGCGGTGTGGTTTGTGGAAGGCGAAACACCTCAATTATGACTGTATTATTAAATATATAGTAAATATTCATATGTATTAAATAGGTCATGTTTTACAATTTTTTATATGTCGTCTTTATGTGAAAGACAATCTCAATGGTAATTGAAATATTCTAAAGAGGCACAAAATACACTAGTGTTTTCCTTTCTGTAACATTTCTTTCTACTACGGAGTTAACTCTTGCCTAAAAACAAAAAAACCCTTCCCCAACAGTGTGTTACAAACACGCGCGGATCAAAACCCGCACAGGCAGAGAGGTGTAGGTGTGTTGAAATGTCAAGTTTATTTACAGTATGATTATATTTAAATGCGTAAAACAGTTTTAAATAGTGAACAATCTTAATTTGAAACTAGTATAAATCCCCTTCAAAGAGGACCCCAAACAGGAAAGACATAGTAACAGGAGTTATAATCAATTTTTTTCTGAATTGGATTTGGCTGGTTTTTATTCTAACTGTTGTAAGATTTACTTTTTTTATAAGCTGTTTTTTAATTTTTCTGAGACAAACACTAGATGTGTTATGATTTTTAAGAAATCATAAAGTAGACAGTGGTTATTTTTATCATACGACAAATGACTTCCTAAAATGATGATTTCCTCACAGAACAAAAGACGACTTTTTTTAAAGGTTTATTTTGTATTTAATTAGTGTCAAGGTGTCAGACATTGTGGATTAGTGGAATAGTCTCTGTTGTTTTCCAGTTCTTTCCGCATCCCTTCTAATTTTCTTTCCTTGTTAAGCGAGGAGGAGAGTGGGATGTTGGCAGCTCATGGCAGTTATTTAACGCAAGCAGGTTATAATGCTGCTATTTCAGAGAGAAAATCCTGGGGACTGCAAATGGACGTGTGTGAATTGCCTGTAGTTCCTTAGAGCTGCTCGTAAAGCTTTGGTGGTGGTTGTTACACTTCATGGAAACCTCTTTTCTTTGATGCTGTTGGTATTCAGATGTTTTGGCCAACTGAAATAACTTCCACTTTTGGTATTACCCGTTCCATCCGTTACGTACCAGTCGTATGATGGCACGTGCTCCAGCTTTATGACCATCAATATATCCCCATTATATTAAACTTCAATTTGAAACATTTAGTTCTTGCTTGCTCCACAAAAGCTATAAGAACTATTTTCTTTTTCTGTTTTGATGAAGTTTTTTTGATTTTGATTTCTTTGAATTCGATCAGTTGGCTTACAAATCGAGCCCTTCTAAGTGCTCAAGGAATTTACTCTAATATACTATTTTCAAATTAGGCATTTTAGCATTGGGAAGTTTGTGAAAGTCTGTAAAGAGATCTGAAATTCTAGCAGCAGGTTTTTTTAGAAGATGACTCCACATGCTCAGGTCAACAAACATATTTATATTTACTTTTTGGCTACTTCTGTAGATTTATATCCAGAATCTGAAGCTGTTGTTCCAACATCTGTTATTGTAGTCTCTTGCACTGGTTCTGCAGTTAATGCTTTAAATTATTTGCTGCGGTCTGTTTTTGTTGTTGTTATGAATAATAGATAAATAGCAAAACCATTCAGTTACCTAATATTGAATTTTAAATATATTTTCTTCTAGAGAACTAGAGGACGAAAACGAAGCTTTGTGCCTGAAGAAGAAAAACCTGAGGTTGGAATATAGTGTTTTGTTTGTTTGTTTTTTTTAACGGTTTCACAAAAAAAGTAAAATTAAACTTTGGGCTGTAGTGTTACTTTCAGTGCTATAATTGCAAATATCTGCTTTCCTTCCCTCCTTCCCCCCCTTTCCTTTCTTTTTCCCTCTGCTGTGGCAGGAACGGATTCCCAGAGAAAGGAGACAACGACAGTCTGTTCTGCAAAAGAAGCCCAAGTCAGAGGATTTAAGGACTGAATGTGCCACCTGCAAAGGGACTGGGGACAACGAAAATCTAGTCAGGTAGGTTTGACGCTCTGACCTTATAAGCAATTAAAATTCCATTTTCATCACTTCGTCAGCGTGATTATAACAAAGCAAATGCGCTTTGAACAAAAACCCAAAGAAAAACTTACTCAGGGGAAACGTTACATCAGAAATATCGACTTGCTTCACTTCTTGACCTGCCAAACACATTTACACCGTGGATTAAGATGTAAATAACCAAGATAATCTGTTTCTCTAACACAAGAGAATTAATTTTCTCTTGTTGGACTGAATTGTCAGTGTTTTAGAGCAGGTCAGAAAGATAAACAAACCATCAATTTAATGATATTAAAGCTACGGGAGCACCCTAAAAGTAATTAAATTAACATCATTAACAATTTTATGAGCTGAAATGCGGATTATGAGGAATTTTGTTTTTAAAAATGTATTAATGCTACCTCCATTAGTGCAGATCATGAAAGGGTTTGATAATCGTGTTTCTTATCTGAAACAAGTGAAAAAAATCTGTGTGGAAGGGTGTTTCAATAGGCGCAGAAATCTAATTAAAGAGTAGAATAGGTGCCACTGAATAGCTCCTGTTGACCACAACTTCTGCTGATTTTGACTTTATAACTGGCCTTGTGGCCTCTTTGCAAAGCTGTAGAAACTGCTCACAATTCTTCGAAAAACTAAAACGGAGCTTTTTTAAAAACCACATCGTGGGTATTAATTGAGTCTACTGAGCTTTTGTTAAAATGATCTCATAATAAGTTCAGATGAAAAATAGTGTTGTCTT
Source organism: Limnodromus scolopaceus (assembly GCA_028565335.1). Taxonomy (NCBI): domain Eukaryota; kingdom Metazoa; phylum Chordata; class Aves; order Charadriiformes; family Scolopacidae; genus Limnodromus; species Limnodromus scolopaceus. Next base: position 28,188,889 of record JAOXNO010000013.1, read on the forward strand.
TAGGTCCTGTGTGCTTCAACCAGATTTTTCTTCTGGACAAGATCTCTTTAGCTCAGATGTAATTATTGTTTTTAAATAAAAGTTGCAGAAAAACCATTCTTTGTCAGAAGGAATCCTGGGAACAACATGTACTGTGCTTTTTGCTGCAAAAAAAAAAAATTAGTTAATTAGTTTTCTTCTTTGGGCTTTATCTAGAAGTGTTAAATACCACATTTGAGGACATAAAGTATAAGATGAGGAAATGAAGAAGTGTACATTTAAGTTGCAGTTAAAAATATGGTAGAAAATTAGTGTTTACTACTTGAAAAGATTATAGTAGTAATTTAGATGGGCCAAAAATAAGCCTTCTACATGCCAAAACCCAACAAATTCTCTCATGAACTACCCTCATAATTAGGCTTGGAAAGAGAATAGTAATCCTGTAGAGCAGGACAAGAAGAGATATTTATGTTCTAATCCTTTGTTCATAATACTCTGAAAAATATTTTCTTAAATATTCTGCCTTATATTCCGTATTAGTTTTGAAAAGAGATTATGTATTTAAAACTTGCTTTTCTTCAGGTAATTGCTATAAATAGCTGCAATTGTCAGGTGACCACTGCTTCTAAAGTGCTGGGGAGGTTTATTTTTGATAAAAAACTAAATGATGGTAAAGGATTTAGTAAATTTTAAATTTTGGTATTGTCATTTTTTTGGTTCTTAAAGCTGTATTTCTTTTGCTGAGAGTAAATGTAGGGACTGTATTAAGATACCAGCTACCCCACAGCCTTTCTGCTGTCTTGGGCTGTGACCCCCCCCTGAGCTTTGCTTTGTCAGGGAAAGTTTTCAGAATCCTTTTATGTCTCATGTTGTCACAAAATAAGAGCAAAGGACCTTCTGCCTGCCCTGCTTTTTCCTCCTGCCTGGACCATCGTGCAGGACTCCTTCGTGGTAGTAGAAATAATGTTATTTTAAGTGTAGGTTGGTACAGTTCCTTGTAAGCCAGAGATGAGGAGCGAAAGCAGAAGTATTTTTTCAATATTTATTTTGTTTGGCACCGTCTGTTATTAAAGCCAAAACTTTCTCAGATAACTAGTGATCTCCAGCATCATTTTTGCTCTTCACTCAATAGATGTTTTGTAATTACCGGATTTTATTTCGGCCTTTTCCTGCCCACCCACAACTAAGAGAAGGGAGGTTTGTGGGACGGCTGTAGAAGAGATTTTTCTGAATGTGAAACTTTATCGCTAAGTTAAATGGAGAAATATGCAGCTGCTGAAACTGCAGATTTAAGGAATAATCTCGATGGGCCACGTAGCTTTTCCTGCAGTGTGTTACCACAAACAGGCCTGATTACATGACTCTTCAACAATCAGCTTATAAAAATTGTAGTTTTTTCTAAAATTTATGTGGCACTCTCACTTTGGGGTGGCCAACTGGCAAGGAATTAGAGGAATAAACCAATTATTTCTTCCTTCATAGAATGCGGCAGAATATTTAGTAATGAATCTGGAATTAAAAAAAAATGTTAAATTATTTAACTAGTTCTTACTGTTTGACTAATGGAGATTCAGGATTTTTTTAATTCTCCATTTTAGGGGCTTGTGTGCAGCATTGGATTGCTGAGGGATTATTTGTTATATGTGCAATGTCTTTACTTAACCTGTTGTTCACATGGTTTAAACTCTTTAAATAATTGCCTGTGAAAGGATTTTAGATTGTTCCTAAAAAAGGACGTTTCATTCTGATAAATTGTAAGGGTTTGTTAATTGGCTGGTTTGCCCTAGTGACTATGGTTTTGTACCAAAAAAAATGATTAAAGTTAGAATATCTTTAATTGTTAGCTTTTGTTTAAAACATATTCTCATTCTCTACTTTTATATCTGGTAATACTTGACATATGTATATATTACAGACATGCCAAGACAGTGCTTTTTTAATCACTGCTGTCAGATTCTATAGATAGACCATTTCACTATAGTAGAATGTACTAGAACCAAAAATTTAGGTTTTGTGGTTTTGTCCACAAAACAAAAGACACAAAATCAGTCTTGTGATCCTTTTGTGCTACACCTTTTATCTTTTTTAGAATTTACAGTGAACTTATTTTATAAATTCTTTTATATACATCTGTGTAAGTTTTATTGAACTAAATATTTCTGCAATTTTTACCTTTTACAAGCTTAGTGAGTGGCACAGTCAAGATTTAAAAGATCAGGCAAACACTGAAAAGTTAATTGGAAACATTTACTCAAATAAGGGAATCTGATCTGTAACATTATAAATGACAGTAAGGAAGGTATATCTGTAATTAGAGAAAAGTTGGTTTTAATATCTTTTTACTCAAATGAACTGTAATTGAGTTTTGAGAGGCATAGATAGTAAAATCTGGAGGGGTTTTGATATTTTATATCTGATGCAGATAGGTTTGTTGTAAAACATGGAGACACAGCACTTTTTCAGAGAGGTAAGAGTTCAGTGGAAGGAGTTATGATGTGCACTTGAAACTAAAGTATTGCAAAACCAGAGGATACCTATAACAAATATACTGCCCAATTTTAAGAAGTAATCATATATTGAAATTGAAGACATATTTTGAAATATGAGAGTTCCTAAAGCTTGATGTGAAAGATAAGTTTTCTTTCGAACGAACTCAGAAAATAATTTGAAAGGATATATTTGATTTCAGAGGTGACCTTTACTGTTTGGTTTAGAAATTATTTATGTAATAATGTTTTTAATTTGTTTCACTTCGTGAATCTTTCAAAGTTGCATCTAGTTTAGAAGTTTAACAGGTTTCACAAGACCTGTCACAAGAAACAGGTTTCTTACAGTCTTGCATGAATCACTTAGAACGATAGATCTTCCAAAGGAATTGCTCGATTCATAGGTATCTCCTTTTTTTTTCTGAGGCCAGAACTCGCTAATGCAAATCTTTAAAAATAGCTCCCTAAGTGCTCTCTTTAGAGCTTAACCATGTCTAGTAGAAACATGGGTAAGGAAGTGTATTTCCTGTGGCTCAATATGTAATAGCTAAAGCTTGTCCTTCATCATGCGCCATACTCCAGGGTAAGTGATTAAATCACTGTACACGCTAAGTGCTTCTTGCACATGTTACTGTCTGTTCTGGTAAAAGAAAAAGTTGAGATGAATTGTGTATTTTATTTTAATATGGTTTTTTAATTGTTATTTATTTATTTATTTTATTTATTTAATAAGTAGGCTAATCTAGTTTCAAAACTTCCAGGGGAAGACTTCTAATTGACTTCGCCCCTAAAGAAGCGGCCTTTGCTCAAAAAATCCAGCTGTCCACTGCTGCTATTAAACAAAATAATATTAGAGCTTCAGTTGTTGGCTTTAAGATGTGCTTGGGTAACATTTAGGAATATAGTGCACTAGATAAAATTGCCACCTCAATACTAGATTTGAGAAAAGCAGAGTAAAATTAGAATATAATCATTATTAGAATGTGTGGGGCAAACGTATTTGGCCAGGCTAAAGAAACCTCTGAAAAAGCATTAGATTTCTCCATACACAATCTAGAGCAAGCGTGTAGTAATGCATTATTTTATAGTTTTGTGTATTGAATTTTTGTGCTTTATTGTCAGTTAAGTTAGAATTTTCCATTTTGTTTGATTTACAGCAACTGAGGTATTAGAGAGAGGGTGAGGTAGATTAAGGTCGTGTATTTGAAAGAATATAGAATAGAATTTTTTGAAAGCACAGATTTGAACACTGCTTTTAAGGTATTCAGGAAGTGTAAAGCACATTATTAAGCATGCAGGTAGTATTTATTTTTAATGCAGGTGTTTACTAGGAAATAATCAATTGTGAAAGTATTTACTAGGAAATAATCAATTGTGAAAGTATTTATTTTTCCCAATATACTGAGTCTCACATTTCAAGCGAGTGGAATGTCCTGCGTGTGCAGTCCCTGTATAAAGGCAGGTCTGAGAGGGGAAGGGAGGGAGTAAGAAGAGAGAAAGAAGAAAACTTATGCAGTGTCATATTTACTAAAGAAAAAAAACTCTTGAGTAAAATTGACTATAAGATTTGCCATAACTTTGAGTCATCAAATTGTACTACGATTGTAAATCTTTAAAATGTTTGCAACATCTGTAATTCTGCTGCTACAAATGTATGTATCAAATTTAGGATAATAGTTTATACTGTATAAAGGACTGAGTCCTTAGCTGCCCAAATTAATCTACTTTAGTTCTGGTTTTGACAGAAGGTATGTTCCAGACAGGCTTTTCAGAATCCTCTGCAAATTTTCTCTCTAAAAGTTACTTGCCCTATTTCCTTAATTGCATTTACCTTATGTAGGTTCTGCTTTGTGGTTTTTGTTTCTTACATTTCCAGCCTTCAAGTTCAGGATTTCTTATCTGTTCGCTGCTAGTTTTGAAGCTCTGCATGAGCTGAAGTTTATTCCAGAACAAGCACATTAATTATTGATTACTTTAAATGTGCTGCAACAAAATTACAATCCATCACAGTAATTGAAAGCCTGTGATGTACAGTGGTTTTAGAAGTTTAAGGCTGCTTTACGTAGAGATTAATCACAAGGAAAATGTTAGTTAATTCAGCCACAATTTACAACAATCTGATGTTTTACAGAGGATTACAAATGTGTTATTTTATTGGAATGAACTACTTGAATGAAAGGAAACTTAACATTCAGTTGTGTAGTTTATTTCTGCTGTATGATTTAGGGGGATTAATTCTGCACGTTAACTTTTCTAATGGCTTAAGTTACCTGTTAGATCATTTTTTCTGTCATTTACATCATTTTCTTGCCTTCTAAAAAGTGTTTCTTCTTACACTAGATAGCAGGATAATGCATATAATGACAAATGCACGTTTTTGTTCACGGAGGACTTTATTCAAACTGAATTACCTGCGCTGCGTTGCATTTTACTGTAAAACATCACAGTTGTTTCCATTTTCAGTAAATTCATGCGCTAGGGCAGACATTAAAGAAGTCAGGGAAAGGTTTGGTAGCAAGACTCATCCTGCTGCCACTGAGGATTTCTGCAGAAGCAGAGGGCTAGGAACGTTTCCATTTGGGCTGTCTGGCTGCCATAAGCTACACGTGCCTGGAACATTTGATGCTGTATTGCAAAAAGTCCATGGCAAAATCTTGAATTTTCTCTTAATTGGGAACCAGTCTATTTACATGGTACCTAAAGGATTTCCTTAGCACATTTGTCTGTTATTTTCCAGAAATGAGACAGAATTTCAGGAACTGAATTTCCTGAATTGAAGCCAAGATTATTTTTTTTCCTCTGATAGTTTTGCTTAAGGAAATTAAGCCACTTAAAATGTACTTCATGTCTTTGGATACTGATTTTTCTCCTCCATCTCTGGTTTGATTCTTGAAGGAACTGACTTAGGGGTAGTCTGAGTAGGAGTGACTCCAAACTGACAATTTGGAGAATATTGCCATGATTAAATGACTTCATTTCCATTCAATTCTGCTTTATCAGAATTGGGAAAGCCGGGTTGGGAAGTTTGCACGGGACTCTCTAAGGTTATTTTTGTGTGAAGTTTAATATTGGGCCTTAGTTTTGAAAAAGAGAGTAAAAGTGGATGAGAGGTTATTCTGCTTACCTGTGCTTTCTCATCAAGCACAGATACAGCAAAGGATGATTTTTTTTATTTATTTTTTTCCCCCAAAAGAAAAAGGTAGGAGTTCTGTTAATTTCCCATTTTTTGGTATTTAATGGCATTTCCTGTTACAGCATTGTGAGGAAGTGTTAATTTTTTTAATGTATCTAGAGTAGAGTAAAAAACACGTTTGTCTCTCTTCAGTGTTATGAAGGGTCTAAAACCCTTTTGGAGTATTATTGTGATATTTGGCAAGGTTTATTAGCGTTCCTCTTACCTGGTGCTTGGAGGGAATGTGTGTGCGCATCCCCCCAAATGTTTTTCTTTATTTCCTGGGCTCTTTAGTCAGATCTCCCTGAAATCTAATGTTAGATCTTCTTACGGTTGTAAAGCAATGACTCCCAAGCTGTTGGATACCGGGCTTTACTCTGTAGAACCTTTGTGAATAGAAGCTTATGAACTCTTCGTGGGCCTGAACTCTTCAGTTACATGTTTGGTTCAGGTGTTTAATTGTCAGTTCTTAGTATTGAGGTGTAAGGTCTGCTGATCTGAAAAGCTTGTGTGCCATTAACTTTAGAAGTACGTCACAAAATAACCACTCGTAAATTAGAGTTTTGTGCTTTGTTTTCTACTAAAAAGTAGTATTTTACCTTTTTTTTTTTGATCAGTGAATTTTTAAAAATATAGTTATCCTTCTCTCTTCTTCAGTTACAACTGCTTGATCAGGTCAGTGCTGCGATCATGGATGTGTACACTACAGCTTGAAACGGTATTTGGCAGTTGTCATCTGTACCCCAAACAGCTCAGTATTTCAGGATTTATTTCTTACTTTTCTGGGTGCCTTGGGAAATACGTGCATCAGGGACCTTTGCACCTTTTTATCCTCTATAACTCCTTGAATTTGGAAGACTTTATAAAATAAAATAAAAAAACCCCAATGCTGAGGATGTCCTATTTATCTCTCTTGAAAGTAATGAGTGAGTTCTTTAGATAAAGTGGCCATTGAGCGAGGTGCCTCTTGAGAAGATTAAAATTACTTTAACAAAACAAGATAGAGAGAATATGAAATCACGTTACTTGTGACGGCGGAGGGGGAGGCTGATGACACAGCAAATTATTTCCCAGCCTGGTTACCAGTAATAGGTTATGGCTGCAAAAATATCTACCTTGGTGGGGTCAGTAGCTTCTTATTTTGGTGAACGTCCTTAAAGAGTTTTTTTCTTACAGCATCAAATAATTCAATTCAGTTGGCATTTAAATGTGTCAGATACTCCATCATTCTGGCCAAACTGCTTCAGCTGCTTTCAGGGCAGCGAGGTTGTCACACCACAGCATTTCATAGAATAGGATGCTCAGAAAACAAATGCCAATTTCTTTATCAATTCAGTTGTTTTGCATTGTTAAGCTGAGCCATTGCTACAGGAGCCATGAAATGGAAATTTGTGCTTATGAAATTTGTAACCTGAGAATGTTCCTGTTCAGGTATTAAAAGAACGTGATAGAAGACCGTGGCAGGAGACAACAACCATTTAAATGCTTTGTCGTGGCATCAGTTTTGACTTGTCACAATTAGTGTCAGGTGAGCGTCAGTCAGTTTTCTGAAGCTAATCTCTGTGGACAGAACTGTAAAGTAAATTGTGGACTATTTGAGTAAGAAATCTTAATATGCAAAATAGCGATTCTTACTGTTATGTATTTTTTTTTTCTCCCTTTGTTACTACTGCCCACTATTTTTACAAGTCTTTGATCTGTAGTTAGTTAATCTGTGTGGAGGTTTGATAGTAGGAGGCCTGAGGTTTGAGTACAAAACTTCGTCTACACTATTCAGAACAAATTTTATCTTGGAGTAATGTGAGAATATGTTTTACATTACCAAAGAAAGCCATACATGGTTTGAGATACAGGGAGCTTACGGATTTTAAGTCACTTGTCTCAGCACTGACCATAGTTACTCTGCGCATAGTTAAAATGGCATATAGCACAAGTTTTGATTAATAAATCAGTGGAGGAAATCTGCATGCAGTTGGTTGCTAATTTGGGTCTAAATTAAGAATTTTTCATGTGGTATTATTGTTACCTCAAAGGCTGTAGATATTCTACATGTATATGGAATATTACTGTTCTTTTTACATTAATAATTCTGTAGCCCCAAATATTTCAGAGCAACTTACTGAAGAATGTACTTAAAAACATAAACGGTGAAAAATCAGAAGAAAAGCTATTATCATAATGCCTCTTCCAGGGTTATGATATTGTCAGTAAAGAGGGCTTTTTTTGCAGTGTATGTTAAAGGAGAAATTTGGTTTTATTATTGAACTTTGTTTTGATGTAGCTGAAATAATTTGCATATAATAACATATAAATAGAATCATCGAGTCATAAAATCATCTAACTTGGAAGGCACCCTTAAAATCATCGAGTCCAACCATCAACCTAACGCTGCCAAGTCCACCACTAACCCGTGTCCCTCAGCACCATGTCTGCCCGGCTTATAAATACCTCCAGGGATGAGGACTCAAGCGCTTCCCTGGGCAGCCTCTTCCAATGTTTCGCAACTCTTTCAGTGAAAAATTTTTTCCTAATCTCCAATCTGAACCTCCCCTGGCGCAACTTGAGGCCATTTCCTCTTGTCCCATGGCCTGTTCCTTGGGAGAAGAGACCGACCCCCCCTGGCTACACCCTCCTTTCAGGGAGTTGCAGAGAGTGAGAAGGTCTCCCCTCAGCTTCCTTTTCTCCAGGCGGAACAACCCCAGTTAATGTTAATCTTTTTTACAGAATTTCTTTGGTTTTTGGGGAAAGGCATAGAGTTGTAGGTTTTATTTGACGGTCCTGTATTTCAGCATAATTTTGATGTCCACTAGATTTATCATTTTGTTCACGGTCTTGCTCTAGTTCCCTATTGGTGTGGCTGTTGAAATTACAGACTGAATAATCTAAAGTAAATTTTGGTGGGTTTTTTTTCTTTCTGTAGGTGAATTGTAGGAATTTGTAAAATAGACTTATATGTTTTTCATATTCATATGTGAAATAGAATTACAGGTTTCTCATTTTCATGAGAAAAATGCAATTTAAGAATTTTGCCATGATGTCTTGAAGAAGGTTTACAACTTAAATTTTTAAGCTTATCTCTGACTTCATCTTGAGGAAAGCCTGATAACTTCACTTAGTTTTCAGAAGAAAGGCTGTGGAAAGGCTATGCAAGAAAAAAAATGCTTATATTTTCTTCAGGAATTATCTAAAAGCTTTTAGCAGAGACTAATATGTGTCTCTTCCCTTTTTCATATAACTGGTTGTAACAATGCAAAGGTCAAGCATAAATTAATTTGCATTTCTGGCTGAACTGATTATTTTTACTTTTTTTCATTCACTCCTCCCCACCCCAAATTGTCAATTAAACTAAGTATAGTAATGCTATTGTATTGCATGTGTACTTACTGTTGAGGAACAGGAACAATAAATCAATAAATCCCTCTAACTTTGAGATCTGATGTGATGCCATATTCGGGAAATACGCAGTAAAGTATAAGCTGACATTGGAATAGGGTGTAGTAACTGACTTTTACCAATGCACATAAACAGAGTAATTATTCTAAATCATAGCATCACTTTCAGCCAGATAACCACTAAAAATCACTGCACTGTGGTTTCCTGAAAATGCCACAATCCTTCAACTGCCAAATTAAGCCCAGGGAGAAGGACCATCAGTAGAGCTTGCACGGTTATGTAGAGGGATGAGCCCTGAACCAAGTGAAAAGATGTTCTGGAAGAACAGTAACCTTTCCTGTGATGTGCACATTTTCCATTACATTTCTGACACAAAATGCTGTGAAATGATTTAATGGTGACATTTTGTTTTGCTGACTTTCCCTTTTCTTATTAAAAAGAAACAAAAGTTAGGTTAGGAAAGTAGAGGAAGTGTGACCAAGCATTTGAATTCCATTATAGAAATCTCTCTTCTCTTTTAAAGACAAAAACAAAGCCATGCTGGATGTACATTATTTCTGACAATGGATTTTACTGGTTTTAGGGGAAGGGAAATGTATCTCCAGCATCAATGCTGAGCACCTTGTTCTGTAAAGTTAATTTACGTTGTTGCTTTTCAGTAATTGCATACCAAGTGTGATAATTCAGTAAAGCATCCTTTCTAATTAGCAGTCACAGAGACCTTATACAGCACAGCACACGTAGTGCACTTATTTCTGCTTGTCGTTTTTGATGTATATTACTAGAAATGATTGTAGAAGGGAGCAAAGCACGAGCAGACACAGTACATCGAAAGGTCAGCACTTGTCACTTGGCAAAGGATAAATTTTTATGGAGTGAGAAAACAGAAAGCTGCTGCCCATTGATGTTGTACAGGAGCTTGTCTGCATCTAAAGTGATGCATGTAAGAATGGTTGGACAGAAAAATTACTTGTCTAAAATGTGGTTCATGCATCCTTTGGCAGCTTTCGATTTCCTGTTTGAGAACTGATGAAAAGCCTCGCCTGTTCCTAGCACAGTATACCGTTTTATCTTTGAAAAACACAGCTTTTGCTTTTGTTTTCTTAAGGATGTATGAAGTTTTGTTGGCACCTCGTTTATTTTATCCCTCTCCCTTCTATTTTTAATGTGGTGGATGATGCTTGTTGTCATGGTAAGTCATTATGTTTCCCTGAGGGGACATCTGAATATGAATAAAATATTGTAGTTTGGAGTCACTGGAAATAAACATAGAGTTCCAGTTGTACAGTAACTTGAGAGAAAAAATATAGATGTTGGAACATATTTGTTGTCACATTATTGGTTGGCCAAGAAGACATGACAAAATCAAAATAATCTTAAATTCTGGGCAGAGAAACCTCAGTTTGTTCAATTGAAATTTAAAACCAAAATCACATACGTAATTTAAATATTTGTAGCTAAAAGTGAACACAGACAACTCTATTTTTCCTGAGAGCTGATGTGTACAATTGGGATTTAAGGGTAGGATGTTTCTGAGGGAAACTGTGTGTCATCTGGTAGCAGCTTCAGGATTTTATGAGAACTTTTGAGTTGTTGTTTGTGGTTTTGAGAGGAAGCTAAAAGGGTAGTGAGAGCCAAAGGTGAATACTGCACCGACGCTTAAAAGTTGAAGTATCACCCAGTTTTAGCTTGAGTAGACAGAAGTAAATACAAGTATAATTCAATGATAGCAGTGGACTGATAGCTAACTTAGTAAATTCTAAAAAAATACTATTTAATAAAAGCCAAAAGAATTGTAAAAATCCTGATGGCAGTAACCCAAACGATAGAATTTGTTGGCGTTTATTTGGCCGTAATATGTAAACAATAATTTCAGCGCTGTTTCTTACAAAAGGCTATTAAAAATGAAATAGATGCGATGAAATTGTTCTGGCAGCCTTTAGCTGTTTGCTGACAATTTAATACAGCAATAAAAGTTAGCAATAGCGGCACCAAAATTGCATAGCAGAAACTTGATTATAATTTGGTAAGAAAATATTGTTATGAATAAAAGTGCGCGCTTCAGTGTAAACTGCGGCCAAGGTTTATCCTTGGGTTTAAAAATCTCATAAATTTGAAGAGTGTTCTTGTTACTGAAAGTCGGAGACAAATGATACCTGGTGCTGATGTTGCTACGGAGGGAAATAGAGGAGTTAAATCTTCTGTTCTGTTCTTGTGCCTGTATTAAGCCTTCCCAGGCCTCAAAATGGAAATCTTTTTGGATGCTGTGATACGGGCTGTTTATTGAAGTATTCGCATCTCTGCTCCGCGATCCAGGCGAATTGAACATAAAAGCGAACGGATGAGAGTCCTGCATGCGTTTCCAAATCTAACCCACAGAAAAAAAAAAAAAAAAAAAGAATTAATCTTTCAACTCTGTCTTTATGAAATCGTGAAGTCCCTTGACATTGTGAATTGAACTGATGTTTCCTTTGTAGGGCCATTTTTGAGGTAAGGGGGTCTATGCAGTTCGGAATTGGGTGTTCTTTAACTTGTGTATAGAAACTCGGACTCCTTGGGGACGTGTGTGGAAGGATTTTCTGGAAGTGTGTTTATTATAAAGGCTTACTGAGCTAGACATTAAGTAGGTACAACAGAATACGTAGCTGGTTTAATCAGCAAGAATCTGTGCAAGTCCAGAGCAATTTTTGTTTGCGAACGTCAACTGGTTTGGAGACATTTAGGATATTTAAATTCATTATATTTTTTTAAACTATTTTGAGAAAAAGCTGAAAATATGCAAATGCTGTTCAAGGGGGAAACTGAGAAAAGAAAATGAGGCAGACACAAATGTAATTGAGTAATGAATAGAGGAGAAATCAGCTTTCAAATTCTGTAAACCTCAAAGTAATGAAAAAAGATTTGGCATTTCACATGGAGACTGGAAGGAATCCAGTCTAGAAACTATTGTGGATATAACTTCCTGACAGCGTGTGTTTTGCATTACCATTTGATGGTGTAGAAATTGAGAAGAAAGAGGAGGTTCCTTGAGGATGGTACAAAATGTGACAAAAAATCAGCGCTGAAAAAGAATAGTTGATTTTTGAAGATGTTCAGAAAGAATAACGAACAGAATTCAGTAACAGCGTGAGAAATTGTGGCGGGGATAACATTATTTATAAAGCTGTTTGCTTTGGGATTGAAGACCATTTTGTAATAAATCACAGGAAAAGAGAGCAACTTTTAGATTTTTCTGGCTTGATGAAGACTATTTGTAACTGCCAAATGTATGAGTCTGTGGAGGGATGTTAAGAAAAGCACTTGGGGAAAAATACTGAAAATGTCCTTTTTTGAAAGCAAATGTAACGTCTCTTAAGATTTTAGGTTTGCGTGAGTAAAATCAATAGTGCTGGTTTTAGTAGTGCAATTGTGATGTGAATCAATCCCACAGTATTTAATTGAAGTTTTTCTGCATTTTGGAGAGATTGTGTGAGTACTGGTATGTAAAAAGTGGGAAAGAATTAGTTTAATATCTTAAAACGCAGAGCAGATGAAAAGAAAACAAATAGTGTTACTTTGTAACCAGTCTTAGTAAAAATTGTTTAAATTTACATAAAAACAGCCTATCGTCTGCTTGGTACCTGCTGACAGTTCTTTTAATAACACTTGCTGTGAAAAAGAGATAAGAAAACCAGCGAGCTTTTAAAACTCCACTGGTAATCTTAGTTTTTCACATTAAAGAACAATAAGTAAGCTGCAGGACTTTAATTTTCTTTAATTCTGAAAGGCTTGCCTAAACCATTTCTGGTTTTATTAAAAGCAGAGTCACTGAATGGCTGAGATTGGAAGAGATCTCTAGAGCTGGTCTGGTCCCCAGTGCCCTTACTCAGACCAAGGTCAGACAGAGCCTGTTACTGAGGGTGGCGTCCAGTTGGGTTTTGAGTATCTCTGAGGATGGAGACATTGGAACCTCACTGGGCAGCTTGTTCTGTTCTTTGTCCCTCCTCACGTTAAAAAAACATTCTTCATGTTGAAAAAAAGTCCTTAGTGGGCACCACTAAGAAGTCTAGTTTTTCCCCCCATCTGGTATTTTACACCCTGAGGACATTCCCAATGAGCCCTTTTTAGAAGCATTTTCTTATGAAAATTTGGTTCTTATTTTAAAATGTTAGTTTCAATTAATTGATTTTCAAATTCATGCTATTATTTTTGCTTCTAAAATAGTGGAAGCAAACTATTCCATTTCCTCAAGGATCGTGAATGATGCGTATTCTGTACAATGATTGTTTTGTGAAATGCTGAAGGAGAAACAGCAAAATGCTCAAACAAAATGTCCATGACTGAAATTTAGCAAAGCTTACTCTCTGAAGATTTTTAGCCAGTGCTGGTACAGATGACAGTTAGATGTACTGGGCAGTGGCAATAATTGCAGTACCAGAGCCCATTTTCAGTTTCTTAAGACTGGTAAAACTTTAATCACTTGGACCCCAAATTCTCCATATCTCTTTTGTGTCTTTATTAGGCTGGATGTTTTCAGCCTCTGTTGTTCCTTGGACCAGACTGGGCCAGGTTTTGCTGGGTTGCCATCTTCAGATTCTCTACCATATTCTCAGGGTTTTTCATCTTCAGGGTGGTTTTTTTGGGTTTTTTGTTTCTGGAGTCACTACCGTGTAGCGTTTCAAACGGGCACAATGAATTTTTTCGCTCATGTAGCAGAGTTTGGCTTTTGTACTGTATTACGTCTTGTTTCCTCAGTAAAGCTGAGCCAAAGTCACGCAGATACACTGTGTGAAACAGGCCTTTGGTTACAGATGGACAAACCCTTGGGCTGTGGTCTTCTGGGCAAAAAGACTGGAACTCCAGCCAGGTATGGAGATCATGTAGTTGTGGACACCCCATCCCTGGAGAGGTTCAAGACCAGGCTGGATGAGGCTTTGAGCAACCTGGTCTAATGGGAGGTGTCCCTGCCCAGGGCAAGTGGTTGGAACTCAATGATCTTTAAGGTCCCTTCTAACCCAAACCATTCTATGATTTTATGATCGTGGTGGAACTGAGACTGGTGGGCTGGAGAAGGGCCTGGGTTTGGATGCTAAACGTGCAGAAGTAGAATTGAGAGACCAAGCTCCAGGACTTGAAAGAAGTAAGTTGGGCGGGTTGGAGAAAGACACTGGAACAAGAAAACTGTGTAGATGGTGGTCAGAGGAGGGGAGATACTGAAACTTTTTTAAAGAGCCAGGGAGAGGGAGTTGTGGATATGAAGCCTGTGTGGAAGGGAGAGGTTTGCCATGGTCCAGATGGTGAAGCCAGCTTCAGCTACTTTATTGGTATAGGTGATGGAGGATATTTATTTACTGTGATTGTGAAATTTCTGTTTGATACTGATATGTCATTTTGAAAATACTGAAGATATATGGATAGAAGACCTTTGTTATCCCCAATCCTTCCTCAGTGTTTTGATGAGGGTTTTTTTTTGTCCCTTTCCTGGTGATACATTCAAGCATCAGCAGTGTGCAGTGTCATAGGAGAATAACTGTTCTTTAAAACAGCTTCTGTCAAAATTTCTTACAAGTTGGGAGGTACAGCACACATGGTAGACAAAGTGGCCTCTAAGGTGTTTGTCCATATGTATCACTCTATAATATACAAACAGCTCTAATACAAGTCCACCAAATAGATGAAGACTGGTTCTGCTGGATTTTTTTTTTACCAATTAATCAAAATATTAGTAAAGGTCCAAATTAAACAAGAAAATATTTATTTTTAAAAAGTAAACTATGGACAGCAAGTGTGTATTCGTCTACCTTGACCAATTAATTAAAAAAAGAAAGAAAATACTCAAGGCCTCATTTGGAATAACTTCACTTTCCTCTGTTCTCCAAAACTATGTGGGAAAGGAGAGATTTCAGAAAACAGTTAATCACAGTCCACATTCAAGTACTTTGCAATTTTCTTGAAATCAAATTCTTTAACTTCTTTGGATCCATCAATTTTACCTTTTGTATGTCCATCATTCCAGTGGGTCGATGCATTCACACTCTGTGTTGTTTTCTTCTTGAGAGAGAAAAAAAATAGTGAAAAGGAGTAGGGAAGGTGCAAGGGCATTTCAGAGTGACTGTGCAAAAGCTCAAATCCCAAATCTACTCTGGAGTTCCAAAGTCATAGAATCATAGAATGGTTCAGGTTGGAAGGGACCTTAAAGATCATCTAGTTCCAACCCCCTGCCGTGGGCAGGGAAGTCATGCAGAATGACATATGGTTTTCTCTTATTTTGTATTTTTCTCCCCAAATTAATGTTCTGAAGACAGAAATTTATAAGGGGTGAATTGCTCAAAATGCATTTAAGCCTGTTACTAATTGCTTTTAAAAGCAGTTTAATTTCTACCTGGAGAAAATAAATGCTGAGTGTGTTGATGTGTTGGAGAGGGAACTGTACCTTGGAACAGGTCTGGCTGAAAGTACCCAACAACAGCAGTAACAAAAGTTTAGGAAACTGATAAAATTGAAAAATAATTAGTTTCACCTTACAGCATGGCATAGAGTGAGGCATCAGTTCATCCTGCTGGCTTGTTTTGCTTTAGGTTTGCTTCATACAGATTTTACAGACAAGATGTAATATAATGAGAATATATATTACCAAGAAAATATAATTTTCCTACCTAAAAAAGTTCCTGCATCTCTTGATTCAGTTGAAACAAACCACACTTCGTGCTTCACCTACACTGGGTTGCTGATGTACCTCCTGAAAGTAATATTAAAAAATACACTTACATGGTCATGACACTGAAAAATCTACCTTTCTGTCATAATGACAGATTTTTGTTGAAGGCCCCTTCTTATATTATTTGTGAAAAAGCTTAAGTAAACATGTTACAATGTGCATCATGGTATTATTTCACTGACTTCTTTTTTTTTTATAAATGCTTAACACAGAATTCCACAAATGGAGCATTTCTTCATACACTTTTATCAAAATTCTGGCATTGTCTTAAATGCTATTAATGAATAGATTTTTGCATAAAATACAACTACTCTTTGTCATTGATTTTAAGATTTATGTATGGTATCTGAATTTTATTTGCATGCACACTTTCAGCCATGGTATAGAGCAACCATGTTATAACGACTGCTGTTCTAAATATCTTGTCTAAAGAGTTATTTTCAGAAGTGCTGTATGGTGCTTTTTGTATATAGCTTGATTATGATATAAATGTAAATGTATCTGTTGTTTACAAGTATTAGTTAATGTTTATACATATTGGTTAATGCTATTTTAAAAAACTGTTGTTACTAAACATTGCATGCTCCAGAACTAGTTCGAAAGAAAATGGTAACTCCTGTTTTTGTGTATTTCAGATTTATTTTATTCTTAGTCCTTTTCCACTTAGAGACCTGTCATTATTGTTTTAGAAAGTTTTAAAAAAGAAGACTGAAGATGAATTATGAAATAATAATGGAATATATGAAATGTTTATCTTGTAAGTTAAGCAAATATATTTTGAATCACATCTTTCCAGCCTCTCTATATCGATCAATCAGTTTGAAAAACTTCCTGGCCTTTAAAAAAAAAAAATGGTCCAGTGTTAAGATGTGTATCTTAAAATCCAAGGATGTGTATCTACTGTGCAAGGGAATGCTTTACATTTTCTATACTTTTAGTTTCTGAATTACTTTATATTTTGTTGTTAAACGCATCTGGGAACTTTTTATTTAGGCCATTTTGTGTGTAAAGTGTTTTATGGTGGGGTTTTAAATATGCATGAATAATACCAGTTTTCTGGTTTGGTTTTGGGTTTTTTTGGTTGTTGTTGACTACAGATATGCTTTAGATATGTTCACAGTTATAAAACTTACCGACATAACCTTTCCTGGCTTTCGCTTGGTGAAATTTTTATGGTATCTAGGTTTCAGTCGCATATAAAATCACGCTTCAATCAAAGAAAAGGGCCTTTATTGTGACAAATACCATTGAATTTTACGATACCATGAGGGGCACAATATTTTACTATTTGTGCATAATGAGACTGATTATAAATTAGTCTTAGACGCTGTGTAGAAATCTAGTATTGGTATGTGGACAGTCAGATACTGTCTAGAAGAGGGCTGGGAAGCAAATTTCTTATTCCTGGTGCCTGACAGAAATCCTCCACTGACCTGGGCACTGGCCATCACAGGGGTTTTTCAACATAGAGGTTCCTGGTCACAGGAGTCAGCAATACCTAAAAACAATGGCTGATGTAGGGGTTTCTAATGCCTCAAATGAAAGATTTTAGAGTATCAAGAACAAATTATCATCACTTCTTAATTGACTGTTCCCATACAGTTGGGTCCTGAGCATCCCCTGAGCCGGCTATTCCTTGCAATGAAAAAGCATCTGCTAAAGCCCTCTGTTAAGTGGACTCTGTTGTCTCATCTCTCTTGAATTGGGTGCCTAAAATGGGTTATGGTGTTTTAAGCACAGTGTCATTAACTCTGAGTTGAGAGGAATGATAACTTGCCTTGGTTTGCTGGTCCTGCTTTCATTGAATCATACTGAGTGGAATGTTCATTTTAACCCCCCAGTTCTTTGAGCAGGGCTGAGAACAGCTCAGCCAGAGGCTTCTTGGTCTGCACTGATGCATGGAGTCACCCCCCCTCCATGCAAAATATCATTCTACTTCTTGGTGAGCTTCATGATTATTTTCTGGTCTAGTCGTCAAGTTTCTCAAGCAAATTTTGGATTGGAGCTTTAGTGTTCGATGTGTCAGCCTCCCTTCCTAACTTAGTGTCTTGCTGAAAGTTGTAGAGGGTGAGTTTTGTCTCATTATGATGATTCTTTATGAACTCTTTTAGCCCACAAAACCACCCTCTGTGGTACATTGTCTGTTATTGGGCACCATTTAGATTTCAGGCCACTGACTGCTGCCCTTTGAGTCCAACTGGCTCTTGACCCCTTCATCCAGCCTTGCACTTAACTCAATAAGGAAATTGCTGTATGGACCTGTTTGAAAAGCCTTACGCTGAATACACTTTGGTGTGTTCCCGTGGTGGCTCTTCCCTCTTTCACAGTGGTTTCATCATGGTCATTTCGAATATGACCGACTCATCTACCCTCGTTAAATCTTTGCTAAGGGCTCTGGGTTACTGTGTTGCCTGGTTTGAAAATGGATCCTGAGATGACATGTTGATCTTTCCCAGGGCAGGGCTGAGGCTGACAAGCCTGGGATTTCCTAGATCCTGCTTACTATCTTGTTTTTAATGGGCATCTTAGCTCTGTACGATGGGCTTGTCTTAGCACTTTTCAGTTGTCGGAGACCTGCCTTGGTTGTCATGATGTTTCTTAGATCATACACAGGAATCTGACAGAGGTAACAAGCATCCCTTTCAGAACCACCGAATATATTCAGAGTAGACCCTGACTTGTTGCTTTCCTGCTGTTGGCCATCCTTTGCTTTCTCAGCTCACGCTGGTAGGCATGGAAGCCTGAGAAGGAGTTTTCACTCTGCAGACTGAGGCATTGAGCACAAAGGCATCAAGTACATCAGCCCCTTCTCTATTACTTGTTTAATCTTTTATAGAATCATCTAGGTTGGAAGGGACCTTTAAGATCATCAAGCCCAACCATCAGCCTAACACTGACAAAACCACCAGTTGAAATTCAACTCATATTTTCTTTGAAGTTCCTTTCACCAATAACATTCTTGTAGAACTACTTTTTGTTTCCCATTGAATCTGTCTGGGGTTTTGCCTTCTGAATTTTACCACTGCTCATTTTGTATATTTAATTCATTAAGAAGCTTCTCGCTTACCAAACAGACCTTCTGCTGGATTTCCTCATCTCCTGTACAACGGGATAACATGTTTCTCTGAGCAAATGTTCTATTAAAAATCATCCCTCCTACTTGATAACCTTTCTCTCTCGCTTGTTCCTTTCATGACAGCCACCTGCAGGATTCTGCCCAGCAGCTCCTTTGACAAACCAAGGTTTCCTCTTCCAAAGCCATGGTACAGCTTTTTGCAGCATTCGTGATTAAGAAGTAGTAAATTATTCTGTAATTTTTAAACTGTAACAGTGATAAGAGACTGTACACCTCCCTTTGTTCTCTGGACACAATGTTCCAGTGAGCAATGAAGTTTCGGTAGTGTCATTCGTCTTGTCGGTCTAAACTGTAAATAAGACCTGATCTTAATTGGTTTCTGCATTTCTCAGTCATGGCAGCAATTGCCTCAGATTTTGAGCTGGGCCACGATGTCCAGCAGCTTGGTAAAGAGGTTCCACGTGATGCTGTAGGGACTTGAACGGCTCACAGTAGAACTGTTACGGTTTTAAGGTTTCTAGGAGTGGGAGTTTGGGGAGGAAAAAACCCTATAAATGTCTTGAAGAAGAACTTACTTTTAAAAGGAAGAAAAAATACCCATCTGTTAGCCCTAAACCTGCGTTTTAGACTGAGCAGACTAATAGTAGTTTATGAAGCCTGTTGCCTAGAGCGGGACTGCTCACGCTTGTTCCGAGACCTGTGCTTGAGAGAGGAGCTGAGCGGGAAACCAGGATTCCTGCTCCGGCTCCTTTTGTGGTGCTCTGGTAGTCGCACGGAGATTTTAACGTAGTGAAGTCACTGAGGAGGTTCTAAATGCTTCACAGGTCTCAATAACTGATGGCTAACTCGGTGCCTTAGGCCTGCCTTTGCATTAACAGCAGCAGGAATATACTGTGCAGTCCAGTGGCTTTGCAGCTCCTTCAGACCCTGGTGGGAACCCTCGAGTGCTAAAACATAGACATTGCAATGAAATTTAGATTTTCTTTTCAGAAGTCGCCTCTCCCCAGTGATAAAGAGCCAACCCACAAAAGTTATTGCATCTACTGTTTTGTAAAAAATACTGCTACTACTACTTTAGATTTTACCTGAGAGACTAATGGCATGTTAGTACGTCTGTGCAGTACTTAAGGAAGAGTGCGCTGATCTTACAGTACAGCGAGTGACAGTCCTTATAAAAATATTGTGTAATATATAAAACACAAACATTTTTATTGAGCTTATGCTATTGAGTTACTCTACTGATAAATTAAGACTTAATTACACACAGTTTGTGCGAGAGAGAATTTTGCTGGGAAGATACTCTGTGACTGTTGTCATCAAGAGAATCTGAAGCCTTTTTCGTCTGCTTTGGGCTCAGACAGAGAGGTTGATGCCGAGGATGAGATTCTGGGTTCTCTCTGTAAAAGTTTCTGTGGGAAGGTCTGGGGCTCCCGCTGGTTCAGAGCAGCCTGAATGTTCCTGCCGCTAGAGATATACCTTAAAACTCTTAAAATTTTAAAGTATATAGATTATAGACGTAAAAACTGAATTACTCATAGCATCTTCTGTGATAAAGGAAGTTGGGAAGGCACTGAAGGACGGAGGTTGATTTTCAGATCCGATTTGATTGTTTCTAATTTTTTTGTTTCACTTCATTCCATCTTCATGAAATAAAAACAGAACCAAGGGGGAAATAAACCCCAGTCTGTGTGAGGAAATACCAAATGGCTTTCTTCCAAGGCAAAATTTTACTTTTCAAATAATATGGATATTATGTGGGGAATCAGAATTATTTTGCAAACGACATTTCAGTTAATTGTTTAAGAAGTACAAAGTTTTGATTTAAAGGACCAACTTTTACATAACTCAAAATTAAAGCATTCTGTCCTTAAATTGGTGTGTACTTCTGTAGATAAAAGAGCTTTTGAAAATTTCTTTGCTTATATTGCCTTTCCCTTTTTCTTTTGTTGCTTTGACATTTTTGCATGTTAAATCCATCTTGCTGGGTGAAATAATTGAACATAATGTGTAACTTTGCTGTCAGGATAGATATGCATTTAATAAGACTTCCCATCTGTTCGCTTTCAAACCCAAGACAGCATAAAAACTGAGAAAAACTAAGCGTGTGGTAAAGGCGTGACGGTGGAAATGGTGCCTTCAGCTGCTGAGCTCCACTGTTTCAGGTCATGTTTAGGTGTGTTTTATCTTGCTGGCTTTTGGCTTATTTGCAGTAATGTTCCATTGAGAAATTTGCCCTGCATCGCAGTGTGTTAGGGGAGATGACTCTTAGTCATTGGAACAGGAGATATCCGACATTGAGCCAGAGCAGCAACACACATGAACAGGACCCACGGGTGGTGGCCCCACTCACTTCCCCTCGAGGCTTTGTCAATTCCCTTTTTTTTGTTTTCTTTGAGATTTGTGCTGTTTGAACTTAACTTCAATTGTGAAGTTCCTGCTTCTGTTAAAGCTGTTGTAAATCAAGCTTGTGTGGGAAGATATGATTTCATAGATATTGTATCCATGTTTATAAATTATTATGCTCATTGCATACAGATCGTATTTTTTTTTTTTTAGTTTTGAACACATCCAAGTGCTCAACTGAAAAGAAATACAATCTGTTCCAGTTTAGATTACATGATATTGTGCAGTTGGGATTGAGAGTTAGTTTGTACTGTCATACGACCTTGTGTTACACAAGCCTTAGCTCAGTATTTCGGTAAATGATACTACTGCTAGTACTAATTTAGTACTAGTACTTGATCAGAGAGTGGAGTGATAGAACAAGGGGGAATAGTTTTAAACTGAAAGAGGGGAGATTTAGATTAGATATTAGGAAGAAATTCTTTGCTGTGAGGGTGGTGAGACCCTGG
>JAOXNO010000013.1:28210788-28234654 GCA_028565335.1 Limnodromus scolopaceus
CCCTGGAGGGGTTCAAGGCCAGACTGGATGGGGCTTTGAGCAACCTGGTCTGGTGGGAGGTGTCCCTGGCCAGGGCATGGGTTTGAAACTGGATGATCTTTAAGGTCCCTTCCAACCCGAACCATTCTGTGATTCTAATAATAATTTAATGTTCTATGACCTGTTTTTCTCACTATGTAATGAATATGCTGCCAGTCACAAGATTCAGTTGAATTCACGGGTTGGCATTCAGTTGTGTATATTTTCTTCTTACAGTGAGTAGAGAGATTAAACTTGAAAACACTCTTCTCGTGTGCTCATTCCAAATAATAGCAGGAGGAAGGAAGAGTTTTGCTTTAAGTGGAAAGGGATAGTCAGTCCTCCCAGACAGAATCAGATAGAGCCAGCTGCAGAGGGGAGATATGCATTGCAAAAACCCAGATCAATTGGATTCAGTCACATCCAAATGAAATTACATCAGTCAATAACCTTCCTTTCAAGTTACTGAAATCTTCCTGGCCCAAATTTCTCTTGTCAGGTTACTGAGTTTTGCCAATGATTAAAGTATCTTGAAATTGCTTCGATAACATCAAGGACCTTGTTGTGACAAGGTCTGTAAATGCAGTCTCTTAAAAGAGAAAGCTGGGTTTCATGTAGAGTATTGAGTGTATTGACTGGAAATTTTTTTTATGGGTTCTCAGAAGCTTGTGTTCACAAAGGCAGCACAGAATGAAGGAAAATGATGCTTTTATTACCAAATGAAACCATTTCACAGGCGCGATACCAATATTTTATTTAATCTTTTGTATGGGATATGTTGTTCCTTCCAGGCTTTGGAATAGTTTGAAAATGTGTTCTTGTTTTGAAGTGGGCATGGTAGTACTTGGAGAACGGAATTCTGTAAATCAGGACTATTATTAGTCTTATTAGTTTACTTCAGTCAATATGTTTGTGCAGTAACTGCCTCTAAATGCAGCTATTTATGCTCCAGTTTGCCAGTTGTTAAAAAGGAGCAGAGCTTTTCTATTCCAGTGGTGCTTCAGTGATGTTTTTTCCTGCAGATAACCTTTCTTACAGGCTAATTGGTGTGTACATTAGCAAATAGAAATCCGTAACCATTCAGGAACCATTTATTAATATTGATAACTTGATCGATACTGAGAAGAGCTGAAGTAATTAGCAATGTCTAGAAGACACACTGCTTGTCATTGTTTTGGGGGTCTGTTGTGGTTTTTTTTTCTCCCCCTGTAACTCTGATCCCCTTAATGTCGTTGTGGGTGGACGTTAATTCCTGGGACCAAGGCCTGAATTTTAAAAATGCACATTACTTATGTCACCTTCGGATGGTTTGGTGTTTAGCGCAGATGTGGTTCCTTACTTTCTACAGTAATTTCTCTATAATTGTAGATATTCATAGACCCCTCCCCATTACATGATGTTCACTTAACAGAGGAAGGAGGTGACAGCCCCTTATCATGAGGGAGAAGACTGAGAGAGCTTGATGTGTTTCTCTCCCTTTGTACCAAAACTTGAAGGAAAGTGCTTTCATAATGATTTTTGTCCTGGAATGAAGAGAGAGCAATGAGAGAGAGCAACTCTTCTAAAGGAACATATATGCAATTGAGAACCTCCCTGTTGAAAATGTCTATTACAGCATTACCTGTGATGCTCTTTTCTGTCTCATATTTGTTCCACCTACTGGTGAGAGAGGAAAACTGCTCAGTTTTGCTTGCTGTGCTTGTTTTGGATTTGTTCAGTAAATCCGTTTTCCCAACTAAAGGCTGAAAAAGCAAGATGAGGTATTGCAGGCAGCTCTGGTTCCTGCAGTCAGTGGAAATCGGAGTGTGGGAATGGGAGCGGGTACTTGGATGAGGGGAGGGGTGGGAAATGGTACGTAGGGGTGAAATGGTATGCAGGGAGTAAAATAGGAGAAATAACATCAGCACAGGAGATCCAAGGAAAAATTTTTATTAAGTAATTCTCCAAAACCAGTAGTCACTTATCAGATGAGCTCGGGGGTTACAAGCTTAAAAAAGTCTGTCGTGTTTATCCATTTATATTCTTTTGGCTTTTACCAATCTGTTGCAGGTTAAAACTGCATTTAAACAAAGGCAGTAGGAATTCCTTAACTAAATAGTACTTTGGAGATGAGAGGGGTGAAGATAACCTGAAATCATGTAAAATAAATGATGTCAAGTCAAATTTTAAAAACAGTAGAAATGGAAAAATCGTCCAACCGTTTAAAAAGTAAATTCCCCCTTAATATATCAGTAAATATTACAGTGTTTTTTAAAATTTCTTGATACGTTGTTATCAATAAAAATGCCATACAAAGAAATATTGTCGGAACCCCTGGTGCAGGTAGAGGTTGGTTACACTTCCTAACGATGCCTGTTTTCTGACAGCCTTATGTAAAGCACTACAAAAAAATCAGGATCTTGGCTTTGCTCTCCAGTTACAAGTTTCCTCTGTGAGCCATGTTTGTCTTTTATTACTTCCATTTGTGAGCTTGTTGTTAAAATTTAACTTACTGTTTTATTAGTTTAACTATGAAGTTTTTTCATATATAAAAGCATGTAATTTTAATGTAATACTAATTTTTAAATATAAATTTATGTAAGTACAATTATAACTACATAGACAAATATATAAGAACCTATACTAACATATATATGTGTATATATATTAGATATATATATATACATGCTCATTTTGAGAAAGATAAATGAAAAATTGCATTAAAAGCATGGATCACTCTATTTCTGCCCAAACCTTGCCAGCCCAGAGAGGGCAGAGCCCGTCCCTGATGGCGCAGTCACAGCTGCTCATCCTGGTGCCGAGGGGACAGAGGTGGCACAAAGACCTTGAGGTTATCTCAGATGGTTTGCTGATGCTGCTCCTCATGTTTCTGCACTCGAACGTGTGGGAATTGAAATGGATTTACATGCACTGCTTCCTTGCCTGTCCCTCTAATTCTTAGACACAAAGTCCCTACACTCTAAATAAAAATTAGTTTGCAAAGAACAGTTGTTGGAGCATGCGGCGACACTTACCGCTCCTGTTCATTGGATTGTTACGGTTTATATTTTATGAAAGTAGTTTAATTCAGCAGTTTAGAATTCCTTTTTATATACAATTCTACTTTAGTACATTTCAAAGTAGAAAACAAAGAAACAAATGCAGTGGAGACTTTAGAAAGGTTTTTCTTTGAAAATTGATGTGTATTTGATATGCCAGCACAGCTTAAAGACAACATAGGGTTTTTTTCCTACTTAAAAATCTCACAATGCTATCAGTTGCATTAATTTGCTGTATTGCAAGCAGTTCTAAAGGTTTTAAATTTAGAAAATCTGTGCTTTAAAATTTTAGTTATTTTTTAGAAAAGAGCATCCTTGAAAAGTACATATGTCATGAGAGGGTCAAAAGGCAGGACGTACAAGTAGGGGAAAAAAGCCGTGAAGAATTTTGAATTACTGCCTCAGACATTGTTTTAGAAGTGACTAAAGTTTTCTATGTACTGAATTATTACACTGCATTATGAAAGAAACTCTCCCTTACTTAATGCTTCTTTTCTTTCAAATGCTATTCTATAAAACAAGCATTTTTTTAAGGTCATAACAGTACCCATGTTATTTGTGCTTGTCATGTAGTCAGTCCCAGAGCTGCATCTGTGTGGGTTTCAAATCTGAGGAAAACACTAGCTTCACAGTCCAGCCTACTTGTACTAAATTGTTGCTTTTATGATTTAAAAAAAAAAGAAAAAAAGGGTATCTTCTCTGTCTTCTGGTGGACTGCCTTTGGTCTTTGCAAAAAAGCTAAAAGGATGCTTATACTTAACTCAGTTTAATGTTTTGGCACTTAGAGACTCTTGGAATTGAGTGTCTTAATCTATTTGGATCTAAGGATACACTTTGCTTGCATTTAGTGTGATGTTAAAATGTTTCATAAGACAGAGCAGAGCTGCTATGATCTTTCAATGTTAATATTTTTTTCTTATCACTTTACTGTGTAGATACCCTTCATGAGACACAACTCTGCCACAACTCATCCTCGGAGGCAATCGTGGAAGCCTTTTATAATAGGATTTTTAAATGTGGATAAAGCTCTCAATAGAGTACCTAAAGTAAAGGAGAACAGCTACCTTGTCTCTACTATAAGCTTATTATGACAAAAAGTTGAGTTTGCTTGTCAGGCTTGGATAGAATGTAATTGATTGGTTTGTTATTTGGACTGACAAGGTAGTTAATTTGCCTGCATATTTTTTTTGCACTAATCAGGAACATTTCGTATGTGCATTGTTGAAAAATCCCGGATAAATGTCTTGTCAGAATTGTCTTATTAAGTAATGTCTTTTTCCCCTGTGCTTCGTTGGCAAATGATGTTATACGATGCTTGGATTCACTGAAGAGTGACAGAAGCCTGTGGGACTTAAATATTGTGCGTTCCTCTATGGTGATACCGAATGAATTAAGCACCGGTTTGCCATCCGCCTGCCGCTCTACTTAAATGCAGTTTAATAAGAATATTTCTATATAGAAAGCACCGTGTTGTACATAGACCTTACTGTAAAAAGGAGTGTTTCCTAAAAAAAAAAAAAAAAAAAAGAAAATGTTCCGTGATAATGAGACCTGTAAAACACTTGAGACCTACTATTCTGAAGGAACAGATTTGCCACGGAAAAATTGATTTTATGCTTATTAGTATGCACTAATTGTTTCTGACTTCAGACACTCGAGTGAATAGAGCTATACCTATATTGCTTTCTGAAAAATTTCTAAGAAAAAAGTTGAGTATATGCAGACATTTGTTTTCTTTGGCTTACTTCTCTGGCAGTGTCCAGGACAAGCTTATCTCCTCAAAAAACAAATATGAAATTGTTGTGTAAGTTGGGGAAGGAATGAAGAACTGATCACACAACTGAGATCTTCAGCTTCGTCCCTATATATCCCGGTAGATACAGACATAGTATTCTGACCTACAGACAGTACTGATCCGGTTCTTAAATCTTCAGTAGCAATGTGTTGGCATCTTCATCGTTCTCATCTCCAACTTACTCAGAAAAATCCTGCTCAAACACAAATCACACGTGTAACTTGATGACATATAATCTTTGAATTTCTTGAGTTATGGTGGTTTTTGTCATCTATCAAGGCACATTTCCGTTTGAAGATATTTTTTAAAGTTAAGAAAGAAATTAAATGCTGTAATAAGTAATAGGAGATATATAAAAATTTGTGTATACTTATCTACGAGTCATATCTTACCAGGGCATTTCATGTTTGGATATTATATTAAATAAAATTAACCTGATGTCTAACATGTTGTTTTGTTTTAAAAAGGGGGTGGGGATGATATCAGAGTAAGTTTTTTGTCTGAACAATCAGAAATGCTTACCGTTCTGTATTGGCAAGGCACACAAAATCAGCTTAAATAAAGACATTTGCACTGGGAAATAGATGTTAAAGTATGAATTTGAATCCATTAATCCATTTTAAGAAGAGGAGATCAAGTTTAGTGACCACTTGTCCAGAAATCTGGAAATAAAAAGTTATGTCCAAACACTGTGCTGATTGAGGGGAGGGAGGGGAAGGTATTTACCTGTACATCATGCTGAGTTTAGGGGGAGGGGGGGAGAAGAAACTAATGTTTTCTGTGATTAATGCTTAGTTATTAAACTGAGGTATTATAGGTATTGTGAGCAGGAGAGAATGATAAATGTACCATATCTTGGCTTTAGTAAGACTTTTAAAATATTTCTCTGTGTGACATTCTGCTAAATAAGCTCCAGAAATATTCTGTTAATTATGCTGCAATAAAATATGTAGCTGATTTGAGAAGTTGACCAGTTACCATGGACTCACTGCCGAACTGGAATGACATTCCACTCTCTGGGTTCCACTCAGGACTCTCCTGGATCCAGTTCAGTATTATTGTATTTTTGGTCATTTTTTGCTTTACTGTATTA
Organism: Limnodromus scolopaceus; assembly: GCA_028565335.1. Classification (NCBI taxonomy): domain Eukaryota; kingdom Metazoa; phylum Chordata; class Aves; order Charadriiformes; family Scolopacidae; genus Limnodromus; species Limnodromus scolopaceus. The sequence continues at coordinate 28,216,733 of JAOXNO010000013.1, forward strand.
GATACTTGAATGAAGTGTTTGGTGACATTTGCAGGTGATACCAGTATGATTTGATGGACCTAGTGTTAGAATGAAAAGTGAAATTTTAAGCAAGCATCCAGGAAGAGCATTCAGTGCAGTAAAGAAAAAGGCGAGTCACTGTTTAAGGAGTGATTACGATACAAAGATTAGCTGGTCAGGAGATACATCTTCAAAAAATAAGGTTATGGGGGACTCTGGGTCACATGAATCAAACTGATCGTACCTGGGATGTACAAAGAGAGGTTATATTTAACACATGAAAATACTCCCCTTGAATAGTCAGAAAACCAGTTATCATCTCACCCTTGGAAAAGTCTCAGCTAGTGTATTTTGTCCACTTTGGCAGGAATCATGTAGAGATCATGTAGAGTCCAAAGCAAAGGGAATTGAATGATAAGAAGACTAGGGGAGACATAAATGAATGAAAACAAAAAAAAAAGCTTAAAATAGTTTTAAAATAGTTGGATTTCTTTAATCTAGAGGAGACTGGGGAGTTTGTCTCCAAACAGCTAAGTGAATACAAAGATGATGAAGAGAGAAGTTGCTGCGAGGGAGGGGGGAAAAAGAAATTGTTCTTCAATTCTGGTCAGACCAAAAATAAGTCAAATGGTAGCAGGATGATTTGGGTTAGGCAAGAGAGAGCTTTTTTCAAACAATAAGAATAATTGCCCTGGAGAAGCTTGTTAGTTGAGTAATCTCTGCTGTTGGAGCTCCGATTTTAAGGGCAGAGTGATGTGTGTTAAAAACTGAGTGTTGTTGATGCTCCCCTGGGAGGGCTTGATATCCTGAGGTGATTTCCTGCTGTATTTTGTATGTTTGTTCCCCAGTACAGCTCTGTAGAGTTTTGTTTCTTCCTTAGCACTTTCTTTTGACATCAGGTTTTTAGTTTTCAGTCTCTCTCTCCCTCTCTCTCTCATCAACGCGAATCATTATGTCACTTACCTCTCTTCTTCTGGAAAGCCAGATGTTAACACTTGATATTTCACCTTTTGAAAGAAGTTTGATGGCAATATTCAAAACTATAATGGGCTTCTCTAGTAGTTCACAGACAATACGCCCTTCAGTGTAGTTGTTACTCTGAATATTTGCGAATGGCACTATAGATGCAATCATGTATTACGGCGAGAATGTACTTCAGAAAAACTAATGCAGCATTTGCCGATAGCTTTCTGAAATTTTATACTATTCCGTATGTCAAGGGAGTTATCCTGGTTCTTTCAGAATTTCCCAGTTTTCCCAAGAAAGAAAATATTTTGGAGGGTTTTGAGGTTGTAATTTGTGTAGCGTTATCTTAATACATGTCTTGGAGGCATTAGCTTCACAGAAATACTTAATTTAAACTTAAAAATACTGTAAATATAAGTTCTATACAGTAGTTGTATAATATGAACAAAAGCAAGCATATTTGACAGTGTTTACATCATTGTATTCTCCATAATGAATTTTGCAAAGTAATTTGTCAAAGCCATGTGTTTATAGTTTTGAACTACTGTGAGAGAGAAGTGAATGCTTCTTGCTGAAAGGAAGCTGTCTGCATACAGGTATAGTAAATAAAGTTTCTTTATAGTGTTCTTATAATTCATTGTGTAGGTGCAAACGAAGTTTCATGAACAGCTGACTTGGGGACCATTCATAAAAAAGCAATTCAAGTTCTTCCTTACCCATAAATAATCAGTGTTAGGTTTTTTGGATTTGGGGGGTTGTTTGTTTTACTATTAAAAAACATTAATTAAATGAAGTAGAAGAGGTGGCAGTTTTCGGTTTAGTGTAATAAATATAGCTACACAAATGTCTGCCAGATTAATGCTTATTTTCTTTTGCTCATTTGTGGTGTAACTGATTGACACTATTTGTCAGTTCTGTTGAAATGAAGTATTTGATGTTTAGATTATGTGACAATAAGCATCTGAAGGGGTAGGGAGTAGAAGCTACATAAAATGTTTTTTCCCTTTTGAATTTATTTTATGATGTTTTGTTTACCTTTTTTTGCTTTAAAGTAGAACTTACCAGAGGTTAAAGCCATAGAAATTCCTGCTGTTATAGATTCTAACTAGTGCTAAATATAGGGTTTTTGAATAACTTAATTCATGTAGCAGATGCTGAAAAGGGTAGTGTAGATCCTTCTAGTGAATGAAGGCTTTACCACAGGATTATTCAATACTAGATACAAAAAATAGTAAATTTATTGATGCCCTTGAATTTGGACAGAAATTCGAGTAAATTAGAGATTATACAGTTTCCCACATCCAAAACCGTGTAGGTTCTTTGTCATGAGACCACGGATGGCTGAAGATCAGTGAGCTCATCTGGCTCTGTCAGGCCGTATGTCTGTCTTGCCCATAAACTATCTTCCTCAGTAATGGGTAGATATGAAAAAAAAGGATATAATAATAATCCTGTGGCTGGAATACTTTCTTACATTTCAGCCATAGCTGTTCCCCTCTCTTTTCCAGGCATAACTGTCTCATCTAATGTTCTAAAATACGGAAGTCAGGGACTCCTTTTGTGTGCTTGCACTGATTGTACCTGGCATAACAGAAATCTCAATGTGGCTTTTAATTATTTTGTACAATACTGTAAGCATTGTCCTTCCCACCAAGAGTATTTCATTTACTTAAATCAAAATTATGAAAATATCAGAATCCAGAAAGATTCCGGTTGGAAGGAGCCTCTGGCAGACCTCTCTTTTAGCCACCCACCCCAAAGAAGGACTAGATCGAGTTCCTTAGAGTTATATAGAGTTGAATTTTGAGCACAAGAGCCTTTCAGGATAACCAGTACCTGTGTTAGAAAAGGCCATGTAATTGGGCTATATCCTGGTTTGTATTCAACATTGTGTGCATGTGCAGTCACCCAGGAATTTTAGTGCTGGAATCTGTCACGCTTCGGATGGTGAAGTCACCTAAAGCCTGGCTGGCCTGTGTGAGAAGGCTTTTAAATTATCCTGGTGCTAATAGTTTCTTAAAACTGTTCCATAGAACAGAAACTGCAAGATGACTTGAGCATCTGTTTGTACTTGGTGTGTCCCTTACAGGCAAGGGAAAAAGTGTAGAAATCAGGATGAGGAAAAACAGCTTTTACCATTTTATGCTTAATATAGTTTTCTCTTTTGTGACAATGTTCTGCCTGAAAACAAAAGAGTTGCTGAGGATCTGGACCTTATATTTTAAATTAGAGTCTAAACACAGCCCTGCCTCACTCCTGGTTTGTGCTTGGCCTGTGACGTATCACAGCAAAGTGAAAGCAATTTCTGTTGGAGTCAGTGGGGCTGAATTGAAGATTTTGGGTGTAGAATGGCAGGGTAAGGTACAAAGATGTATCTTGACTTTGTTTCAAGAGATGTCAGAAGAGAAAGCTAAAAAGAAGAATGTTTTCTACATGTTCCATAATGAAAAAAGTACTTGTTTTGGGTCCTCCTTCAATAAGTAGAATAAATGTAGATTTTGGACAGCATCAAGATCAGTGCGCTAAATATATGTTTGTGCAGTTATTTCACCGTTAGATATTTACTTATTCTTTAAATAAGGGCACAGGAAAATGCTACCTTTGACATGACATGTAAGAGTGGCTGATGTAACCCATCCCATAGTACTCATTCCCGTCACCCAGAATTTATCCCTTTCATGGTCTGGTTGCAATTAGGTGTCCCAGGAGCATTCCTCGCCTGCTCCAGTCCAAAGCCGGTCACCTTGGTCCTACAGTGGGACTTCACCTGAGCTCCATCAGCTTACTCTGTTCCTTTGGGAACCCTGACATGCTCCTTGACCTTGGATTTATCCTATGGTCACTAATAAGGAACAAAATGATGACGGTGCCTTAAATTGGTTTGAAGTTGTTCATCTGAACCCAAGAAACGTGCTGCAATCTACAGTGTGCAGTTTCAGAGGAGGCCAGAACTTGAGACTTGAGGGATTAAAGGGGAGAGGGAGCCTGAGAAGAAGCATCTCTTCCTCAGGGGTTAAGAGCCTTTAGTCAGAAATGGAGTCCAGAACAAGGAAAGACGTATATCAGTAGTTAAGCCAAACCCACACAGATGGTGGAGAAGCCACCATGTTGCATCCCCCAACTGATGGGGGATGTCCTGCTGCGGTTCACTCAGGCTTTAAAAATTCTGGGTTAGATTCCTTCTAATTTTGTTCTAGTTACGTCTGAGTTTGCCAGAGGAAGGCTTACGTGAAAAGTTTGAACGCTGATGATGGTTTGTCGATAGTGTGTCAAAGTTTTATATTTCTTTTTGCCGTTAAACTAAACCCTTCCGAGCTGTTGTGATGAGCAGGGGGTAGTGTGTGTGTTTTGCAATTCTGTGTTTTGTTCGACACGGCACCTTTTGCCGCGGCGCTGCAGGCGGTGTGCGGCGACGTGTGCGTAAGTGAGAGATTTTTCTGTAGTCTCCGAAGCATATTTGGAAAGTTGTATTTAAAGATTAGCTTATTAATGTTGTGTTTCGGGGACGTGGAGGTAATTACTTTCACAGCTATAGATGGGTGACGCTGCCTTGTGAATGCAAAAGAGGTTTCTTCACTCCGGCTGAATCAGCTCTTTGTGCTTTTTGGTGATACTAAGCGGTGACTTAGAGACGTGCCAGCGATGGGCAGGGTTTGCAGTCCCTGTTCCTCTCTAAAAGGAGAGGTTCTTTTTATTCCCCAGTGGTCACGGGAAGACTTCTGCAGGCCAACTGATAAGGCTCCCTCCCGTCCAGGTAGACGCAACGTAATGAAATTGGATGTGTGTGCTGGGCTCTGCAAATAAAATGAGATTGACCCCAGCCATTATCTCATTTATCTCATTTACATTGTAAAATCAGTATCTACACTATTGATTAGAGCATAATTAGTTAATTATAAACAGGAAAATGCAGAGTGATGTAGGGCTTGAGCACAGCCAGCTGTACTGCTAAAAAAACTAATAAAACCAGTCCAAGGGCATGAGCAGATGGAGATCACTTTATTAAAGAACAAAGCGGACGTGTTTCAGGTACGGAAATGCCTAATCAAGCTTTCTTGCTGGGAAGATGTAGCCGACCTGCATTCTCTACTTTTATAAGGGGAAAAGATGTTTGCTTTTATTCTTTTTTTAATTTATGAACCTAACTCCTTCAGAATTCACCTTTCCTCTTCACACCCCATTTTCTCCGTCTGTAGGGGGCGTGTATCTATCCTCATTAATTACTGGGATGAGGAAATCCAGTGATTTCTAATTTTGATGCATAAAGTAATTTCAGGCTTGTTAAAACAGTGATCGTAAGCGATTGCCTGTCAGTTCGAGGCAATTTGGGAGCTTTAGGTCGGCGTGTCTCGGTGTGGGGCTCTGCTTTTGTATTCCCGAAGTTTCGGGTAGAGCTGCTGGAGGTGCCCGGGCACTTCATCGCGTTTGTAAGCCGGGTACTCAACCACACCAAAGAAGTTACCCACAGATAATAGCAAGATAAAAGATTTGCTGGTTCGAGGACTGTTTTGAAGATGTGACCTTGAATCCACAAGGGTACAAATTTTACCTGAGCCTTTAAAGCGGAGGAAGTGGTTTCTTTCCCTCCCCTGCCCCTCAGCCCAACAGTTCAGCTTGTGCTATTAAGGCATCCTCAGGGTGGAAGCCACTGATGTTTGTAAATGAGAGTGGCGCATGGCTCCTGTGCCCTGGGGGTGTCCGTACCTTGATTGATCCGCGAGTGCATTTACTGGAAGGCTGTGAGACCATCAGGATCACACCTTTGGTGACCCAACGCTTCCATTCTCTAATTAAAGTGTTCCTTATTTTGTGTCGCTTTCTTAATTTCTGAATCTGACCGTGGCTTTTCTATCATTTTATGCTGCAGGCAAAAGAACACAAGCAATAATATACACTTAAGGGCTTAATCTCATTTTACTAGTGCCATTTTAACCTAGTTATAAGGTTTTTATTCAGAATTAGCAATTAATAATGCCAGTTTTTTCTGGACTGTGATGTGTGTAAGCGTCACATTTTGTCCCAAGTCAGTGTTGGCAGAGAGTTGCCAGACAGAGCATCATCTTCAACCAAGGTACAGCGTGTGTTCATCTGTTTCCCCAGCAGCATTCCCCAGAATCAGTGAATTTGTGTTCCACAACACAGAATTTGCATTCCAATAAAAAGGAAGTGTTTAAAAATATTTGGTGTAGTTTCACTTTTATCACTGTGCAGCTTGTTATATTTTGATATGTGAAAATAAGCTTTTGTTATTTGCATTTTCTCAGCTGTGCAGATGCAGATAGAAGCTATTAGTACTTGAAAACTTTCATGTAGATATTTTTAACTAATTCTAAGAAAATGCAATTTTTCTTCTGCCAAACTAAACGGCTCTGAAGTGATAAAAATTAGTGACAATAAATATGAAAATCGTTCAGCTTTAGAATGGCACTTCCTGATCTGTATTTAATTTCATGACGTTTGGGTTATTTCGACCCAGCCTTGCTGATCCCCCCAGTTTCTTCCAAAATGTGGCTGAAGATGCAGTACCTACATTTTAGGTACAAAATGGAAAAGATGGAAGAAGAGATTTCAAAGCATATTTTTAAAGGGGAGACATTTTCTTTTGAATGTAGAAACACTTGCATTTATAGGCACTCCAGAAAAAAAATCTAAATTAATATCGCTTGAAGTCAGGTGGAGATTGTAGGATTAAGCTCTGAAAATACACTAAATTGGTAAGAAATAGTGTGATGCTTTATTTTGTGTTACGTAGGGGATCCCAAAGAGTTTAGAAGAAGGGAGTTCTGATAAGCACTGCTCAAATGCAAGCGGTTACGTGAATAAGATTCTAGATATAGAAATAGGTTAGTAAAAGAATATTCCTTGACAGATGAGAACGTTGAGGCTCAAAGGAGGCTTAATCTTTTGCTGAAGGTCACATAGGCTGTTGGGAAGTAGGAGTGTAACCTACCTCATCTTCCACTCAACCTTTTATTATTTTAATATGCCTTTCACAAGAAATAAAACTGCATATATTCCTAATTGTAAGTAATATATTTCTGCATTAGAACTCTTCTGTCTTTAAAAACTGAGAAGGGTTTCATTTTTTTAAGTGTTTTCTTTGTCCTGGAATGAGATTGAGTTATTGCTAACCAATCCCAAGTGTATAGTTTGTAATACGGGATATTCTGTTTTCAAAAAATACCGACCTCGTGTCAGTCCAGTGCTGCATGTTGAGAATGGAGAGATTATTGCTTTTAATTTCTACTTAGCAGAAGAGAGTACACGCCGTGCCCTTACCCGTACTCGTGTCTTACACCTAACTGCTAAAAAGAGGAGGCTTCCCCAGCGAGCACGGCTCAGCCGCATGGAAAAAGAATTTATTTAGGTTAAACAACCATCATCAGGAAACGGTTACTTCTTCTTATTTGGAGACTGATCCCTGGAGAAAAGTCACGTGAATCTTTTCTTCTCTTACTACAGCAGCCTGTTCTCTTAGTTGAACCCTCTTTCTGTGATGCACTCTGTGTTCTGCTGATAAATTACCTCCCTCTGTCTCTGATCTGATGATGCCTGTGCCATCCTGGTATTGCGATTCTTGGAGATTTGCGTGTTTTGGAGAGGAGAAAATCAGTGGCCAGGGAAGCAGAGAAAGAAGGTGTAGAGGATTTCTTAGAAATTGTTATTTTTAAACATTTGCTCTATTTCCTATTTTTGGATAATTTATATTGGATTTAATTCAGAGCTTAAGGACATTTAATGAAGAGAATATTGCAAACTCAATTTGAAGAAAAGGTTTTTCACACACAAAGAAAGTCAAGTTCAGTGGGACATATGAAAGTCTCTATTTGCTTTTAAAATCTTTTTCTCATTTGGAGCACATTATTGTACTGATTTAAAAATCCTTTTGTGAAGCCTTTGTTACACTGTAGCATTTCTTCAGTGCTGGTACATTAAGAATGGGTGAAGAATAGCTATGTTATATGTTTTGAGCTTTTTATGTGGACCATACATAGTAAAAAATGAAAGGTTTATTTAAAAAAACATTAAATCATTGTGTGCACACAGGACAGTTTTCTAAGTGAAAGATCACAATGAAGTCCTTTTAAATTAATGCCCCTTTCCAGAAAATTCAAAGCAAATCAGAAAATATTTGTGAATTTATTTATCAACCACATAGTCCTAGCCTAAAAAATATAATTCATAGCTGTAAATTATACTTGAGTTGTTGGATATGTGAGCAAAAAATTCATAGAGTTTTCCTTGAAAGAGTAGTTGTATAAAATAGTGTCTTAAAACTGAAAAATTAATATTGGCACTGTTTAAAAATTTCACAAATTTCTGAAAATAAATGGCAATAAATGACGTTGAAGTATCTAAAAACTTGAACTGGTTATACATTTTTTGTCTTTGATTTGCAAATCTCTGAAATATTGCTATTTATATAAGCTGATGACAAAGGTGATGTATGAGTGTCTGCATCAGAATATTCCAAATTAGGCGTAACCTACATAAAGTGATTGTGTTTGAAAATATCCCTTTTAGAAAATGCATTTTCTGTATCAGGATAATGGATCAGGAAATCTTGTACTGAGAATCATGGGGAAGCTCAATCCAAAATAGTACAGAAGTACCATTTATATATAAATATTTTCATTTTTTTTCTGTTCCAGGTGTGACGAATGCAGGCTTTGCTACCATTTTGGCTGTCTAGACCCTCCCTTGAAGAAGTCTCCTAAACAGACTGGCTATGGTTGGATTTGTCAGGAATGTGACTCTACGTCCTCCAAAGTAAGTTAATTCATCATAAAATAATGAATTCAGATTCTCTGTAAAACACATAAAAACCAGAATGTATGTGAAATGGAAATATTCTTAATCAATAAAGAGAATTGAGAATTTTATTATCCCGGTTAAATGCTTTCTTTTTACATCATGTTCTGAGGAAGGAGTGAGTATCGATAGTGTATCAGGATTGGTAACATTATTGACAAGTGAAAGTATTTCAAGAGTCTCTAAAGACAGAGATAAAAAATACATGTTTTTCTAAATAAATGAAGATGATTTGAATTACTGCTTTTTCACTGAAACTGAAAAAAACTGGTTTTTTCACTGGAAAATCATGTGTTAATACTCTATATTGATTGGTATGCCTTGATCAAATATAACATTTTAGAGTTAGAACTTAATTTTTGGCATGGATTAACCCTCTTTAATAATATTGACAATAATAGTGTGCTTCTGTAGTCCCTCAGACCAGGACAAGTACCGACTTGTCAAAAAAATTAAGATTTTGACTCTTTGTTTGTCTGCGCAGAAGCTTCTTTAGCACTGCCATTCTTTTCTGTCGTCACCGTAACCTCTCAAGAGACACTTTCCAACTGATTTTCAAAACTGGATTTATAAACGGGTCTGATACCTCAGTGTGAAAATAAGAGAGCATTCTGAAAGTCTTCAAAGTTTTACAGGCTGTTCTGCCACTTCCTTTATATTTCACGGAATTTTTTAACGTGTAAGGAAGTGACCCAGTATTTGAATGCAGAGGGACACAGCCATGCAGAGATGGAATTAGCATATTTGGATACTTAAACTCTTAAAGATAGAATATACAAAATGTATAATTTTTTGGCTTGCTACTGGCCCTTTCCAACTGGAAAAATACAGTATTTGCTTTCACCTGGGGGGTTAAGCAAATTGTTCTTTTGCAAGGAGATCTGAAGAGAGACATGGGAAATTAGCTGTCCCCTGCAGTTAGGACATCAAGCAATCTTTCTGGAATACCAGCTCCGTGCAGCCCACTTCCCAAGAGTGAATTAAAGTCCTTATTGAATTCCTGTCACCTGCTTAAACTTAAAAGGAGGCTCTTGATAACGTTAGTTAAAATCTTCCCTCTCTTGTTTTCTTGGCTTTTTCTGAGTAAACAAAAAAACCCAGGTTTGTAATTTCTAAATGTGTTTTCCAGGATTATTAGCACACTCTGTACCAGGTGAAATTTTAAAAATACTTGATCGTGTAAACTAAGTCTGGTTGACTTCACGTAGCGCAGGGCATGTGTTAGTTTTTTAAGGTGTGTGTTGAAAAAAACAACGTTCTGAAGAGTGAACAAAGTTTATCATTAGAATAATGATATGTATTGTGTTATCTTAGGGATTATTGCCAATTAAAAAAAAATGCTTGTTATTGTGTCTAGTTTACTTTTTCATTCATAGAGATTTTTAATGTGTAAATTTAAAGTCTTTTGCACTTTCAGGCACAGGCGATTTGAATTGTAGACGAGTGAAAAATGTAATGAATATGAAAGATACTGAAAAATTGTCTTATGGGGACTCCTTGTGGTTTTGTTTAGTCACTTTCCCGAAGCTTTTCCACAGGGCTGTGCAGAGAAGTTTCTCTGAAAAAAACTATATTGCTCTCCACGTTTTAAGAAGTTTTTTTAACGTAGCTTTTTTTGGGGTTATATTCTATGCCACGTAACAAGTTCAAACACCGTGGTGTTGAGTTAAACTCCTTACAGACCTTCCTTAATGCCAACATATTCTTTAAAGGCTTAGGGCTTTGTTTACGTACTTAATCATTTCCAAATTCAATGTTCTCTGTGGCTTTAGGGTTGTGTGTTACGTATCCCTGATTTTGCTCAGCTTTTCACGGCCGGGAGGAGCTGATCCGATAAAGGCTTTTCCCATCCCTTACTGGAGGGGGTGGCCTCTCTCAAACGTGTTCTTAGAGCTCAGAAGAGGAAAAGCGTAGAGAAAGTGGCTTTCTTTGCTGCACTCTGCCTGACCTGTGGATGGATTGCCAGCCTGAGCTTCCAGCAATTCCAATTTCTCCGTCGCTCGCTAAATCCAATTCTTGGTGTGTCACAGTCGAGTTTCCTGTATGGATTATAGCGGCAAAATGGGATTGAGTTTCCAGCTTTAGCTAAGGAGACTATTGTTTACTTTTCATTCCTTCAACTTTGTTCACCTGTTTTGATCCGATTTAAATCACTGTTACGCTAGACATTTTAAAATTCCCTAACAGCACCTTCTGTAGCAGTATTGGGCCTTGAAAACAACTGGTAGGTGAATTACGCTGTTTCAGTGACAAGAGAGGTTATAGTGGGTGGTGTATAATGGTTCCGTTAGTTTTTATTTCTAATTATGAATTTTAAATTTAGACGTTCAGGAAAAGTTGCATACTGCTGACAACGAATAATGCAGTTTTATTTTCAGATTTTGCTAGGCACTTGCAGGCGTCAGCAGTACGAGAGATGCAATTTAGCGGTAATATACGTGTGCTTTAAATTGTTATCTGCAGCAAAAGCTGGACATGCTCCTTCCATTTGGCTCGTACGAGTCACAGGACTCTCCTGTGTCAGTTTTTCCAGCAGAGTAACATATCCCCGTATTACCCTGCCTGTCAAATCACAGACAGAGAGTGACTTTGCTGTAGGGCACGAGGGCAACAGCTTCTCTGCTGGTAATACTGGCTGTCACTTTTATGGAACGGGTGATGCTCGCTACTAAGGTCTGACAAGCTCTCTCATCTCCAAAACATTGTAGATTTCGTTACATCACATGAAAGCCGAAGTGAACCTCTAAGCTCTCCGTTTCTCTACCGTTATCCATCTACCCTGCGAAAGGATTACGGTGCTTTCAGACTCGCCAAACAGCACTCTCAATCATAACTTTGCTAATAGTTTCAAATAATGATATTCAGAATTAATATAGACCCTTATTTTAGTTGAATGTAATAAAAATTAAATCAATAAAATATATTTAAAAAAATTATTCAATATTATGTTGTGGTAATATTCAGTAGGAATAGATGTGGCCTGGCCACGTTTGTTGTGTGCGATAAGGGTCCAAGTGTGAGGTCTCCTCATTACTGGGAGTGGACTCCTTTCTCTTCCTTCCCATTTTAAAACTACCGTTTAAAGCATCTCCTCCAATTTACAAATTTTGCAAGGGCCCAAGGTGGCAAAGAGCTTCAACATGTATCACGGTGGTTACAGTGACCCTGGAGTTGGGTTTCTCTCTGCTCATCTTTGCCTACAGTCTTATTTTGCAAAGCGCTGCAAAGCGTCTGTGTCAGGTCATTATTTGAGCGCTGCAAGATCAGCCGCCTTGTCTCTTGACTTCTGTTTAGTTTGCTTTTATTTCAGCTTTTTACTGCATCGCATTTTTTTCACTGGAAATAAATTGCCGATATAAATGCGTAGAATTCTCATCTGAGCCCCTCAGGAAGTGTTTTCTGGAACTACAAAATACGTGACGTGCCAACCCCAGCAAGTAATATTTTTTTTGTACACCTTTTGTGTTGGAAAACGACCATGGATGATTTTGCTCATTAGCCAAGTTGAAGCATTTACTTGGGTATATCTCACTTGCACATAGTGAAAACACAAATGTAACTGGACACTGTAGTATTAAAATACTGAATGTAATGTTGGAAATAATATATTTAAATTAAAAATAATTTTTAAAAAGTAAAATTTATTTCAAATCTCTAAATTGGATCAGAAAAAAAGAGAGCAATTAGATTTGATTCCTGTAGTCTGTGGAATTCTAGTAAAATATAAAGTGGGTGGTTCAGAAGGCCTGTGATGAGAGTGGAAGTTTCTGATCTACTCATGAGTTGTGCAGGTGACAATCTCATTATGGTTTGTAGAATTTAATCTTTTTCATTATTCCTTTTTCTCGAAGTCAGGGAGCATTTTCTCACACATGCATGATTACACCAAAGTGTGTTAAGAAGTAAAGAGCAGAACTGAAAAAACACCTGTTGTCAAGCTCTCAAAATTTAGCAAATACCAAAATGAAAGTGGCGTGCAGCACTTGAAGTCCTTTTATGTCTATATGTGAATTTACAGTCTTTAATTGCTTCATGCTGTGGTTTATTTTTTTCCTATAGGACCCCTGCCTTCTCTGTCAGGAGTCACTGAAAGGGATTAATTTGGGTTGAGTATTAGAAGAATATTCTGCCTTTAGGTTTTGCAAGACGTGAAAACTGAAGTGATGATTTTGGGAACAGGAAAAAGAAGGAAGCTTGGAGTAGTTGAGTTGTGACCAGAAAATTGAATTTTGCCTTTGACTCATCCCAGAGCTCCTGTGTGTGCTAGACAAATTAAAATTTTCAAATATTTAGTAATTTTTTTCTCCTTGTTTGCTGTTCCCCAGTTTGGATCCCTTGGTCCAACGTGGAAAAAATGCTGAATTCTCAGAGCTGCGGTGGGTGCTGGTGTAAGCCGTGTTTGGAAAGGACTGGGTCTCCATAATGATGTGGTCTGGACTATTGCAAATTGAGTAACTCAATTTAACAGAAATTTTAATTCTTACTCTCCCTGTGCCTTGGCTTCTGTTTTGCAAAACGTCAATATTTCTTCCTTATTTTAGACATTTTCCTTAGATTTGGATGAGTTGTTCTCCAGAGCTGCCTTTTCCTACAGGAGGGAGCCGAGACAGTTATTTTAGATTAGCAAGGGTTATAGTTCAGGTGGGATTCTCCTTGCTTGAGTACACACAGATGATTGAATTGGCGTTGCGTGGACAGACTTTATCTGGGCATTCACTAAACGTTTGGAGCAACATATTTTCAATATAGCCAAGATCCTTAACATTTTATATAGACAAGAAAACCCTATTTGAATATAATAGATGAGGTTGGCACATGGTGGTAGTATATATGCATGCTTAATCATGTCTTAAATATGTTTTATATATGATATATTTTATCATTCAATACAATGTGATTTGAAGTAGTTACATGTAAAATACATCTTTCAAAAATTAAACAAAAAAAATTTCCTTTAAGGTCTTTTGCATTGATTCGAACGTTTTTCAGTTGCATATTCTGACAAAGGGTGGCTGCAATTGTAAGAAGATTGTGGCCCTGATTTAGTCAGTTGGCAACAGAGAGACTGTTGGGTCAGAACACCCTCTCTTGAGGGTGACACAACGTGCAAGCGAATGCTCCGCCACCGCAGAGAATGGCATCGTGGCTGAAAAATGGCAAAAAAATACCGCTAATAAATCTGCTTGCTGATACAAGCACAACATAAGATAATGGAAAAAAAGTTCTGTTTTTATGCAACATTTTTCAGCCTTAAGTTAGCAATATTTCAAAGTGGTTCACAGAGTAACAAATGGCATCGTGTAATTCAGTGGCCGCGTTTGTGAAGGTAGAGTCTACTTTCCCTTTTACTAGGTGTGGGTATCGTGATGCATTTTATTACATGGTCATTGAGAACAATGGAGTTAAATATTTTTGTGTGTATTCATATGTTTTGAAGTTGCTTGAGAAGAGTTGAATAATTCAAGATAAATCAAATTAGGACTTTGGTTTCTTTTGTGACATGGAACAAAATATTTATATATAGATCTATATATGTGGTTATTCTGAAATGGTTGTTGTCTTCCCAGATTTGTGAGGAGCAGTTGAACATTGGGACTGGAATGATTTTCCTAAAATTAAACAAGAGAAAATTATCCAAATCTCTAAGGCTCCGAAGATTTAACACAAATCTTTATACCACTTATGCCACTGTTTTAAGAACTTCACTAATGCCAGACTCTGACACAGAAATGAATTTCTCTATCAAGATAGTGGGAAAAAAAATGGGTGAAATTGCAGTGTATGGTAATCCTTATCAGTTGGCTGAAATATTGCCAATTTTAATATTTGCTCCCAGGTATCATATTTTATAAAATGAGTTGGCACAGCCTCTGTTATTTTCTGGCAAACAGGTATAATGAATATATGTAATGAATAATTTATACCATAAAAATGTTCCAAAAATAATCAGCCTTGAAATTAACTTAAGATGGGACTTGATTTATGAATAGCGGATAAGCTCAGCATAAAGTTAGTTGGTATTAAATCCCCAAATTAATCCAAACGTTCAGATACACTTAGTTGGCAGATGAAGATCCCATAGTGTAGGGGGGAAGCTTAGGCTTTAATGAAAAAACAGGTTAAGCGCTGTAAAATACTTCTGGAATAGATGGTTATTTTAAATACTTTAATTATTTTCCACATTAAAATCAATTCTACCAGTTTCAATACCCCACGCATTGCCAAATCCTCATCATGGACTTGTAGTGCTTGTTCTTATTCTTAGGTGCAGCTTAACTGTATCAAAAAAATATAGTAAAAAATGGAAAATAGAGTACAACATCTTTCTCATAACCTTGTCTGAACAAGTCTCTTATGGGCTGGTTACACAGATTGTCATACATCTAATCCCAGCCAAAAGTTTAAAGAAGTTGGAATACGGGGGGATCTTTCACTTAATGAGATGGTGGTGTTCCAGATGCAAAATCAGATTTCTGATTTTGAAGGATCACACTGGGATAGATCAAAGAGTATTAATTAAATGTTTAAAAAATAAAGTACCAGTTAGGAGTGCAAAGCGAAATACATAAATTTGTTAAATACATAAATTGCATTAAATGTTGCCAAAACCCAGCAGTTATAATAAAACTCGTAAGAGTCTGTTTTCCCAGTTGTATGTTCTTAGAAAATTAAGATTTAAACTAGGCACAGCAGTTTTAAATAAGTATTTTTGTCCAAAAAGCCCCATTTTCACGATACTTGGCCCCAAAATTGTTTGGTTTCCAAGATTCATTTTTTTTTCTTCCACATATTTTTCCTCAGTTAGGAGACTAAGAAATGAGTTGCTGCTTAACTTCATTCACTCTCTCTCCTGATCAACCGAACAGTGCAGAATTTTTTCCAAAGCTGAAACTTTACACGCTGTTCCAAGTACTTGTTCTTTATGGGAGAGCAGTAGTGTCATATAATGCCGTCCGTAACGCTGGATATTTTATGACAAAAGCAGGAGCAAAAAATGTTTCAAATACTACTGAGAAGAGCGATTCATTCTGATGTCATCAGACCTTATAATACCTTTAAAATTAAGCCAATTATTTTTTCAGGAGGCTTTGTGGGTGTCTCACGGATCACATTATTACTGAGGGAGTCCTGCTTTTCGTAAGTTGTCCTGATGGTTTTGCTTTTTTGCGGCTAAAATAAGTTACCAAAGTAAAAACAAACGGGGATGGCTGAAATTTAGAAAGAAGGTGGGTCATTAATTACGACCTTGGTTAAAATATGCACCCGTGTCTAATTTCCAATGGAACATTGAAGAGGTACCAATCGGTAAAGTACTAGACTTAAAAAGAAATTTAAATCACAAACACAGCATAGCGATTGGATATTTTTAATGTATCTAATCTGAATATATGCAATCTAGTATTTACACATCTAAGTGTCTGGTTTAGGTGTGGTTTTGTTTAGATAGAATAAGTTTTAACTACTCAAAGGAAAATCTCTTGATGGGCAGCTCTTAGAAACGCCACTGCTACTCCTTGCCGCCTTTAGGTTACGCTTCTAACAAAATCTGCTTACAAATACGGTTTATCTGGGAAATAGCTCTTCTGCTGAATTATGTCTTACACTTCCTAAGCCCTGACAAAATGAATTTACAGCCGCCGTCGCCCGCTGCCGTTGTGCTGAGTGGGCAGGAATCTGCCGGGACCTGTCTGCGACTGGGGACAATCCAAACGGCGGGGAGCCTGCTGTTTGAAGTAAAGCCACTAAAGCTGGGTTTGTGCTAACGCGGCGTGAGAGAATCAAAAAAGGAGGGCACTTTGTCAGCCCTGAGCGGCACCCGCCCCAGGAGGGTTTTATACCTCCTCTTCGCCCTCAGCCCCGCGTACTCTCACGGGCTGGAAGGCTGGTAGAGGAGTGGTGTCAAGGAAGGAACGGGGGGGACGCTTGCTCCTCAAGGAACTGGAGGCTTTCTCTTTCTTGCTTTTGAAAATCAGTTTCTAGATATTTACAACGTTGAGACACATCGTGACAGTGAATTTTACGTATTGAAGATGCTATACTGCAATGTAAAAGACATGGTAGTTTTAAGCCAGGTTTTCTCATTTTTACACTCCTTTTTAAGCAAAGACACAAAAGGAAGATAAAAGCACGTGAAAGTCACCAAACTGTAGCTGCCAAAGCGTCATAGCTTACAGCAGTGATACACATTCAGGTCTGCTTCATCAATCCGCTTGTCTTCCTCCTTCTAGAGTTCCCAAAATAATGAGCCTTTTGAGTATTGACAATTAGAGGCTTCGTGCTGACAGTGGAGCCATAAACAAATTTGCCAATAAACTGTAATTGACCATTGCTACTTCTTATTAACAACCCTATTGGAAATTTTGATTGTGATTTACTTAATTAGTAGAACACATGTTGATTTTGAAAGCACCTGTAAAAAGGGTGAATGAAAAGTTTGTAGCTGACTTTTGAATTTTTGAACTCTTTGAGCCTTGATTGAATTCTTGGTTTAGATGGTACAAGCTGCCAGGAGGGCAGTATTAAAAAAATACATCCATTTTGCTTAATCTTTTCTAATTTGGGAATTCATGAAGAATTGAAGACTCAACAGAAAACAGCAAAAGGTGTGCAATGATGTAAACAAAGGGAATCCCGAGAGATGCAAAGGTATTTCTGGGGTCTGTTGGCATCCCATTCCTTCTGATTTTGCAAAGTAGCGTTCTGTTTCTACCAAATTCCTGAGATAAATTTCTTCACCTAGAAACATATTTCTTACTTTATGTTTTGTATAGAAATAGAAGGTAAGTAGTTAAAAGAATTATATGTCTTAATTCCTCACTAGTCTGACTTTATTGCCTTGCAGATTATTTTAGCACATGACCTGTAATCATATATTATGTAATGAAAGAAGAATTAGACCTTTATTTGTTTGTCTGTGGATGACATCTGAGCACATTATCATAGTTGCCTAATTACCTGCTCTTGTTTACTCTCAAGGTTGATTTTATTTTAAAGACTTTCGAAGAAATGCTGCCATGTATGTCACTTCGAGTAACTTGTCACTCATCACTATAAATTAGTGATGTTGTCTGGGCAAAATCTAATCATGTTGAACCAGGAGAGAGAAAGGAGGGGGGGGGGGGGGGGGGTAAAAAACCCAAAAAT
>JAOXNO010000013.1:28242324-28256135 GCA_028565335.1 Limnodromus scolopaceus
TGCCTCCAAGGCCAGAGATTCATGAGGGGCAGCCTTAGCAGTGAAGACTGAAGAAAAGAAGGCATTCAGCAACTCTGAATTCTCCTTGTCTTCTACTACTAGGGTGCCCATCTCATTCATCAGTGGGCCCACATTTTCCCTAATCTTCCTTTTACTTATGCATATTTTTTAATATATACATCAGCTCTCCATTTTCTTCAAAATCAGAAGCTGTGTAGAGTTTCTAGTTCGTATGAGTCAACATCTGTGCTGACAGTAACGGGGATTGGTAAACAATTACAGTATTTTGTTACCATAGCATTCCCTATGAGTGTTTGTATATACATATCTGTGTCGTATTTACATACACAATATGTATCTGTATATGTGTATTGATCTTGTACTTTACAGTCTGGTTTTTAAGTGACAAAAAGTAAAAATAGTCAAGTCCTCAAATTAAGCCCCAACGTCAGCATAGCATAAAAATCTGAATATTTTCATCTGAAATCTATCTCTTCTGTGTAGCTCACAAATGAAATCCACATCTGTTCTGTATACACTATCGGTTTTTCGGTGGACTGTATCAGGGATGCTTCTGCACAGCAAAGGACAGAACTAAAAGAACAACGTTTGCTCCTATTGCAGTAGATGCAAAGAAGCAAATATGCCAAAATGGGGTGAAGGGAAGGAAAGAGCTGAAGGCTTTGAGGGAGGTGCTACAGGTGGATGTGCCTTATGGCTTTGACATCTCATCTCCTACCAATCCCTGTCACCAGTCATCTCTGCTGACCTGAATTAAAAAAAAATAAATAGTAAAATGCTGAATGTCCAAGACTCAGAATTTAACCAGCTACACTTCTGTGCCTGCTGCCAACACTGGCAAGCAAGGTCCACCCTAGGACTAGAATATCTGATTTGTCATATATTTGTGTCAACAGGTAATTCAAATACTCTGGTTTTTTTGCAGAACTGTGATTGATTCAAGGCAATGCTGTTGTGGTATCTTAACCTGCATGAACATTGAGGTCATATGAAAAGGGATGTAGTTTAAAGCAGGGCTGTCTTTCCTGCATAAACATAGTAGAATGTCAGCGCTTTTCATGTTTCCTCTTGAAGGTTTTGTAAGTCCAAGAAGGATCGTGTTCTGAGGAGCTTTGAGCAAAATCAGCATCGTGCAGGAAAAATACAATTACTGATCATTCTGAATTTATTTATTTATGGTGCACTTACATTTTGATAAAGAATTTTTGTATTTTCAGGAAACTGAAAGTACTGCTTAAAAGTGGTTTGCCCCCATAGTTTATTAAGTATTATAATGAAATATTGTGATCCATTAGAAAGCTGTGTCTTGTTCTGTCCAACTTAAAAATGCAGATACGTGAGCTTTCATGTGTAGGCTGGAAAATGCAATAACATGTTAATGAAGTGGGGAGGGCTTAAGCACTAGAATAATGTGTACAAATTACTTACTGTGTAGGTTCCATGTCCATGAACAATGATGTCTGTCACTGCTACGGCCGAGGCTTAAACATCAATGAGAAGTGCCACTGACATGATTTTCATCATACGAGGACTTGAAAACAGAAGGGACTTTTTGGGAAAGTCAGTCTTGCATGTTATGATTTAAATAATAATTAGGAAGAACAAGAAACTAATTTTAATTATTCTTGGAATACTTCTTCAATAAAAATGTTGGTTTAGGTCAGAGATACAGATTTCTCGCTTTTCTTTACAGATTCTAATACTTTTTCAGGTTGTTTTATTTGCTGGGTACAAGTCAAGGTACTGGGATTCGTTACTGGGGCTATTTCTCTTTTGGCTGTGTGCTCACAACGCCCTGAGAAGCAGCTTTATGAAAATTCTCACTTGCACCTTGGAGCATTTTTATTGTTGTGTCTTACCTGAAAGGGTCTCATTCCACTTACTGAATGTCTTTATTTCTGAAAGCTTTGCTTCACATGTTGCCAAACTGGTTCAGAGCAACATATGTAGGTTCTATACAGTTTTCCTGAGAAGCAGTGGGAAAAGAAATAATAAAACCAGTGCAGTTGGAAGGGGGAGATGCATTTTCTCAGCTTAGTTTCTGAATAATAAAGTAAATTTGATTTCCATCCATCTCCTTAAAAATGGAAGTATGATAT
The DNA here is from genome assembly GCA_028565335.1 of Limnodromus scolopaceus. NCBI lineage: Eukaryota > Metazoa > Chordata > Aves > Charadriiformes > Scolopacidae > Limnodromus > Limnodromus scolopaceus. The sequence continues at coordinate 28,244,445 of JAOXNO010000013.1, forward strand.
TAGCTAGCTGGTTCCGAAGAGAACTATTGAGAAGTTTGGCCAAGCTGCTTGGAAAGAAGATAGTCAAGACTCGATGAGGGAAGAGACACCGTGACGTGCTGGTCCTGTTGATGCAAGAGGAATGGAACAGGAACATACATTTACCAATTGCAGTTGTTCAGAACATTTTTGAAAACCATCATTTATTACTTTCAAAAATCATAAGAAACAAAGAAATGTTGCTACCATTATCTGGGCACGGGTAATAGCAACGTGACAGAGGTTTGTTCAGACACAATAGACGGGCACAATCCAAGGAGAGAAATCACTGAACCAAAGAATTCAGACAAGTACATCATTTTCTTCCAGCAGATGTGGTTGTTACGTTTGTTTTTGTAAGTAGCACAGAAGGGCTTCTGGAAACATTGAGCTGATAAATGGCATGTCGATGATTTAACTTCCCAGTTCTCAAGGAGAAAACAAAACAGGACTGCTCGGTACTCGGAGCCGGTTCATGGCTAATTGGGTCAACAAGAAGAGATGGTCTCATCGTCATCGTTTACTGGGAACCAAACGAGAGGCTGTCGGCCTGTGGAAGTCCAGATCTGCTGGGGAAAATAGCGAGTTGTCAGGATGAACCCGGCGCAGAGTTTACTTTGATGCCATGGAGAGCGTGGGGCTTTTGTACAGTCGGTAGAGGAAAATGGGACTTTCGTTATCAGAATGCTGGAGATGTTTCTCCTTACAGTTCAGTGTGGCTAGCCGTGGTGTCGAGATTATTTTGAGGAACTGAGAAAGCTGAAAAATAACCTTATATTTTTCCTGTCATGGAATTATTTGGGATGGTAGCTCTGCCAAGTTGTCTCCTTGTCCCCTTTGGTCCACAGATCCCGTGCTTATGCCCGTAAGACAGTTCTGTGCAATGGCAGTTGGGTGGCATTGTTAATATTTTAATTGATGGCATTCTTTAGTCTTTGCTGAAAGCTCATTTTTCCTAAAATGTCTTCCTCATACCAAACACTAAATTTAAGGTGATAAGGCACAGAATGGGCCAGAATATCCTTTTTCTAAGTCTCAGGGTGGTGGTACAACAAGAAAGGCATAAAAAGCTTTGTTTGATAAATTTAAGCCCAGAAGCTGTTTTAAAGGGATTCACCTGAAAAGGTGTATGAAATAGAGATATTAGAGTGTTCACCCTCCAGGTCCAAAGAGATTTTTCCAACTTTCTAGACACCAGAAACCCCCTTCATGTATTAATTCTTTTACAGTATCTGGTCTTACCTGTGATTCTCTGTGTGATTCAGTAATGGTTGTTGGACCACGGTGTTCACTTCTACCCTTCCAACAGCCAAACGTACATTGGGCTAAACTGCAAATGCTGAATATCATTGTTATGAAATTTTAATTTACCTTTTTTTTAGAGGTTGTTATGTTGAAAAACTTAATAATGAGCTTTGCGGCTTGCAGTTTCCAGGAGTATAATCTTGATTTCCTTACAATTAATGACTGCAGAGAAAGAGTGATATATCAAAAGCACATATCCCGCTTGCTAAGTGATGACATCTAAAATATCTTCTGTAATGAGCATTACAGCAAGCACAGTAGAGATAGTACCGATTAATGGATTTTTTTTTTTTCAGTAGTAAAATGTCTCAAAAAACACCATGTGAAGCAGGGAAGGTATTAAAGCAGGGAAGGTATTAAAGTGGTTTTTCTTTTGACTGTTCTCGCCATGTTGCATTTCAAAGGTACTTTGGAAAACAGAATGCAAACTACTTGAGAATTTTTATTGGATTTATTTTACTGTAGTGTTAAAAGTTACTAATAGAGAGCCAAGTCTAACTTCCCTGACTTTACCAGGTTGTGTGCTATGTTGGTTTACAGTGATCGGTAAAATACATTTGTGGGGGGTTGTTCTGGCACGGTCCCAGCTGTTTTACACAAACCTCCCTCTTAAATAAGGGGATGAAATGGAATATTCCCTTCCTTGCAGTTCAGGAGCAGGGGTGGGTACGGGCAAACCAAGCATGCTTGTTCAGAAATTTGCAATTCTGAAATGCTCTGTAGCTATTTAATAATTCTTATAATGCTCTTGTGATGAAAATATTACCATTTTAAGAGAAAAATATACGAGAGGTAGTTTTGCCTCTGGGGTAAAAGAAGTTGCCCGGGGTAAAAAGATTAGAGTTTCAGACCTCAAGTATTTTTCATTTCTCTGTCTGTGCTTAGAGTGCAGTTCCTCTGAAAAGTCTCATTTTCTCGGCGTGCCACCTCAACACGCTGCTGAGGGGTCTATTTGTCTCTGTTGCCCTCAGGATTCCGAGCCGTCAAATGAGGTGGTCTCAGAGGCCCCAGGTAACGTGGTACCCTCTACCTCCAGAAGTAGCTCTGAAGAGCTTGTATCGGTGGCACAGAAACGTCCAGAAGAGGTAGGACATTCTGTGTCTATTCTTTTCCAAGTCTAACTGTTGGGGGATACACGTTTGCCTCGGTTTTTCATGCCTAGTGTTGTTTTACTCATAGCAGAGACTTTTTAAAGCTAAAGCTCAATCTTAGCCTCCCATACCGACAAAATGCAAGGCCAGGGTAAATCTCAGTACCTATAAGCTGAGTATATTCCATCTGCTGCCTTTTTAATACTGTTTCTAATTAACAGCCACTGGGAAAATATTTTTTCTTGTTCCTGCCTTTTACACCATGACATTAACTGGAGTCCCATTAGATTCTGGCCAGTTAAATTTTATGACACTAAAGATTCAGAAGTAGAATCTGTACATAGGTATATAGGTAAATGTAAAGGAATTGTCAGCCTTCATTAAATTTAAATAGGCTAACTGCTGGGTTGTGCAAAGGAAAGACCCTAGCTAATATTGTGCCTTTTGTGTGTCCTTGTTTTCCGAAAAATGATACTAGGTGCTAATGAGCAAGATCATAAATCCATAATCCCTGGTGTTAGAAGAAAAGGTGCCGGCTTGTAAGGTAGTTCCATAAAGTGGCCCATGACTTGGATTTTTTTCTGACCCTGCAACACACACACATCACAGTGCACCATAGCTGGAGGAGAGGTTGTCTGCAGAATTCAGACTCAGAATTTGATTTCGTGGTGGCAATCATCCTTTCAGAGAACCATTACTACCCTTAAATTAACCCTTCTTGTGAGAAGGAAGTCCATTTGGAGTAGCCTTAACATCGTTAATCTTGGCTTCCTCGAACAGTTTAGATGTTATTGTTATTATTAAAGATTTTCCAAGACCAGGTAATATAAAGACTAGTCTTTCCTGCTTTTTTCTCAGATCTCTTTTGACTGTAATCTTCCCAGTAAAGAAGAGTATGCAATACTAGCTGTAGGAAATACAGTGTGATTTATTAGTTTTTAGTGCAGCCTTTAGATAATTATCAAATACCTTCTTGAATTTCTCCTTTCCTCTGATAGTCTTGTCACTTTGTCTGAAGAAGAGGGAAGTCCGCAGTTCAGGGCCAGAAGAATTCTTAGGAGTGTCTTCTGGATTAAGAACAAATAGGTACTTCACTTATTTTGGAGTATCACCACATATTCTAAGACAGAAAATCGGGTTATCGCATCTGAGCAGTCCTGAGGATGGACTAATACAAGTTTTTAGCAATGCTTTTGTATATATTCATGAGTAACTAAAGGACCTCTGGTCTATGGAGGGCCATAGGTTCTGCCTCTTACGTCACAGCTTTGCCAAGTTATCTCAGTTCTCTGGAGAAATTAAAATTGAGAGCACAGATGATACTTAAAATAGAGGATAAGTGCTGCAGAAAGAGGAATGAAACATGGCTAGGTAGTGAAAGGCGGCCAAGAGGAAGATGGGTATACAGTTTTTACCTTTGTGGAATAAAACCAGCTAAACTGGGGGAGAGGAAACTTCAGAGAATGGAAAGATGGAAATACACCCTTTGAATTGTATATATATCTCAGTAATAGTTTATGTTGAAGCTGTTTTACGGAATGTGGGGTAATAAAGTATTATATGTGTTTTATAAGGGATATAGACTTTCTTCAATCATATTTACTGCAGTTTATATAAAAACAGAGAGAGGTGAGTCAGAAGGAGTTTTGTGGTTGGATTTGCAGGGAACCTTGAGAGGGGAGCACCAGTACGTTGAATTTCCAAATTCAGAACCCACCATGAAACAACCCATCTAAGTTACACGTGGGTAAGTCAGCACCTTAAACCAACGTTTGCAGATTATACTCTAAAAAATAGGTCTTTAACAAAACAAAACAAAAAAAGTGTTTGCAGAGCTTTACCTCAACTAATGTCTTTTTTATTTCTCATTTTATTTGATGTCTCCTGGTACATCACTCTCTTATATTCTTTCAGTATCTGCTTAATGAGTTAATATTTGGAATTAACTACAGCTGCTAACTGATGCATTATTTGGGTCTCATCTGATGGTCATTATGATGGGTCTCATCTGAGTTTGACCCATCAGTAGATGGTTAAGGAGAAGCTCAAATGCAGCCACAGAAAAGAGAAATGGGAGAAAAAGGTGTAAAGAAGGAAAAATGGTCAACAGGCTAAGGATTTCAGGAAGGTGGAGGAGAATTGAGAAGAATGTGGAAAGGGATGTGCAAAAAAAGTCTTGGACTTGCAAATGTGGGGAGAAAACAACTTCTAGTTGGAGATAGTAAGGAAAATTGCGTGAGTTGCCGTATTAATTTATGTAAACCATAGGCTTTTTTCTGCTTATGATTTATTTACCCCGCAGATAGGCCAGTCTGAATCTAACACTCAGTTATTTGTGTCATTAGTTTTAACTTTATGGGATGTCATTTGATCACTCGGATGAGGCTTTGTTTGGCTTGTCGAGTCATTCCTCCTGGTAGAAATGATGGTTGAATTTTGAGTTCTACTCAACGGGAGGGTGGTATGGCGTCTGCTCCTCTTATTGCCTCCCTTCCCAGCCTCTTTTAATGCTCTAAAATCAGATTTAACTCTGCAGGGGACAGGGACAGGGACAGTGTCCAGGCATGTGGCATATGACAAAAGCCACTGCAGAAATAATTGGTGTTTCGGGTGTTTAGACGGTAAATTTTTTGTAGCTGTGAAGAATACACACGCTTTCCTGAATCCTTCAGTGTATTTCAGACACAGAAACACTTTGGGTTATAAAATGACCAAACTATGTTTCAAGTTAGAAAGAGAACTCATTCTGTGCTCTCAAAAGCTGTGCAATCCCCAATAAAAGTTAAGTTGTATAGATTTGAATGCTTGAATGATTTAATTAGTAGCCATACTAAAATAAGGAAATGTCCTGTGTGATTGATGAGTTAATATGTATATCTTTATTGTCTTTTTTAAGAGTAGGAATTGGAAAGTGTTATTTAAGGGAAAATTTGATGCATTTGAAGAGGACAAGTGTGTGTCATTGTAATTTCAGTGTCATTTTATTGGACCATCTTAGCAGTTTCTTAGGAAACTGTAGAGTAACGCTGCTTTTCATTGAATGTTATAGTAAATTATATTGTTTTGGTGGTTTCCCTCCAACATAATGCTTAAAATAAGAATTTTGTCCTCACAACCATTTCAAAATTCAAAACTGCACTGTTGTTGTGATATCACACATTCTTTACCATGAACCAGTGAAAGAAAATTCTCTGCACATGTTAAATACCAAAGACTCAGAGCTTTTAAAGTGTACGAATACACTTGTTTGAATAACACTGTAATCATTTGATACAATTGAAAGGCTGATGAATTAGGTTTCTTGACCCTTACTCTGTTTTTTGTGGTCACTTCCATTGTGCATCCGGCAGCTGCGGTATATTTAGTGAATATATTTATACAGTTTTTTAGAGGAATATACAGTGATGCTGAGGAAAGTGAAGGTTTGTTGTTAAAGTGATTTTCCTTTCCCTTTTTTGTGCAGTGGCTGAAGGGCAAGATGGGTGGGCTGTATCTTGATAGCATTTCTCAGCAGCAGCACATTCATGTACAGGGAGCGATGGTGCCAGTTATCCAAGTAAAAGGAGACTAGTTTTGACAGTTCCCTTAAACCTGATTCTCATAAGAGGCATATCCTCTTCTTTAATTAGAAGTAAAATAGAAATACATGACTTATGTGTGTTAATTTCCTTTGCCAATCCTGTGGCAAATCAATTAATCATGTGTTAATAGTGTAAGCCTAGAGGCTAACAGAGCTGTTCTTTCTGAACGGCTGCATTGCCAGCGCGGTTCAGATACAGATGAAAAGCTGTGCCAGTCTCTCTCTCTTGGATAAAAAGAATGAATTCAACAACCAACCAACTCCTTACATTCCCACAAAAAAAACCCCATGTATATATGTTCCGGAGCATATTAGGGTAAAATATCATGATGTGATGGTAGCATATGAACATGAATCCCTTACATATTTGTGGTGCTTTCTGAGTGCTGTATTAAAGCTATAAAAGCTGCGTGAAGTGTTGTGATCCTCAACTAAAGAAAGATTAAGATAGGTACCCATTAATCTGTTTCTGAACTGTTAGGCATTCAGTGCTTGCAGTTTGTCTGGATGGAGCACAGACTTCTTTCCATTGGTAATGTACAGCTCAGGTATAGTGTTTGGTTTTACAGGAAAAAAAATGTGTCCCATGCTTAAGTCAGCTGCCATTAGTCATAAGTATGGTACAGGCAGCTTAAAAGGTTTATAAAATTCAGTGTTAAAATCACTGCATTATTCTTGGAAAATCTGGGGGCACTATCTGCATTATTTCACATATGAGCAAAGGGAACGTTTCTTAATTTTTATGAACACAATTGGCAGCTGATACTATCTTTTGTTTCTTGAGTTATCTTCCTTCCTTGATGTTTGGATAAAACCTTTCCCAACAAGTCCCATTGCTGCTTCAAGTTAGTGGGAAAAGAGATTTTTTTTTAAAACCCGAAGCTGTAAACTTCAGCAGGGAGTTCAATCCATCCTTATGCTGTTTTATTAGACTGAGGTGTTGGGTTTTTAAACAAGGTATGATGTAACATGTTCTGAAAGAGTTGAGTAAAAAGTAATTCCATGTCAAAGCTTGTAATAATGCTCATGTGATATTTTCTCCATCTGCTATTATTAGAATACTGTTAAACAGCTGCATTTCCGTCACCAGCATCTTTCATTTGAGAAAATAACTCAATCATCGTGTAGAATAAGCACTGGCAAGGAGCAGAAAGCTGATCTGCACTCTCAGAGAACAAGAGAAAACGTGAGGGAAAATATACATTTGTATATCTGTCCAGATGTATAAATGCAAAGGTTTTATGCTTGTGAAAAGGCTGTGCATTCTTTTTTAAACTTCATAGGCATTTACAGTATTTTCCCTCTGTTCTGTGTAGATGCTGGCTTGAACCCGTTTAACAGAAGAGTTGTGTCAGGCAGTTGTTGCTATAAATAAGTTGTTCTTCCTGACACACTGTTAATTGGAAAAAATATACAGTTACCCGCATAGAGTGGGTAGGACTGTGTATTTACTCTCAAACGCTAAATTTTTTTATTTAACTTCTGAAGAGCTTACCACTCAAAAAAGTCACTGGAAATTTCCATACTGTATGGACCTAGCAGACTGTTTTCTGATGAAAAACCGTAAGTGATAGCTTACTAGTTATTCCGTATCGTAGACAAATAATCCCCCTTTATACCAGAAGTTGCAGGACTGTGATTTTGTCAGCGGTTTATTTGAACCTGCAGCTATGGTGAGATCAGGATGTTCATTTTGTGCAACGCCACAAAGGCTACACGGCGTACTTTAACGAAGAGAAGAAGATACATTAGGTCGTCTGTGTCATCCAACCCCTGGTAGATGGGGCTGATCCCTCGGTGCCTTTGTTAGTACTTTATTCTGGTTTTAAAACTCCTGAACGGTCATGGTTTTCACACTTTTGGAGCCTTTTCCTTTACACTCCTGTTCAAAGGACCTCACAGGATATTTGTTGCACCCCTCCTCTTTGTTTTCTTCGAGTGGCAACAAAGAGTTGCGACAGATTACACATCTAGAATTGTTAGGCATTTAGAACATTTTCTGGACCTAAATCAGATTCATTGTAGAAAGGGCTGAAATTTGATTACTTGGCTGAAATTTGGTGATTTGGCCCATAATCCAATTGCCTGTGGGTTCCAACCATCAGTTCCATTTTTCAAAACAGAGGAGTTAAGTCACCTGTCGAGATCATTTGGCACTCAGGAGATTTGTTTGATTTTCCTTTTTATGCTTCTACAAGTAATTATTATGATTACTGTAGTTCCCATGAATATTTCATAACAAAAGTGCTAAGCCACACGCCTAAAAAGCCTTAGAGTCTAACTGTGTTAAAAGTGAATTAATAATGAAGGGAGAAGAGAACATAATACCTTTGACTACTGAAGTGATTCCTCTGTAAAATAAACTGGGAAATACAGTGAGCATGGAAATGCTCTGGAGTTAGGAATTCATATTTTCCGTCTAATCTCCCCACATGACCGTTTTATGTAATCTTCTTAATAACAAAACAGAAAGGTCGCAAGATGGCTGGAAAATGCTGTCGTGCAGTTCTGCTTCTGAAGTCAAAATTTATTTATGTATATTTAAGCTGTAAATGGCCTTATGGAAAGAGAGCTCCTCTTAGAAGAAAGTTATTAATTTAAAAAATGAATTAGGTCTGTTTAAAATTTCTACAAATCCAAGACATTTTTCTTTATTTAACCTTTTCACAGTCCCTGCCCTTCTTTAAAGTACGTTCAGTCCTATATCATCTGTTATGCGGGAAGGTATTTAATACATGACTTGGCATCATTTGCATTATACAAGAAGATTAACTTTACAAGCTCTGCTATTAATCTGAGTAGCTCTACATATTGACCTATGAAAGAACATAATTAAGTTAGCTTAATTAAGTTAATTAATTGTTACACTCTGATGAACTTACTATTGAGAGGAAATTAAAGGCAAATAGAAAATGGCATTCATTGGTTTGAAATCATATTTTAAAGTATTTTACAAAGATACATTGTATTTAGATGACGAAAATATCTATTGTGTAATAACCAAAGCAGAGGCAATTAAAAATATCAAAAGCTAAGAATCCCTGCAGTATTTGCTCTTATTACTTGACGTGCAGCCATATTTCTACAAGCAATTAAAAAAATATACTAGAAATTTAGAAAATAACTACTGTGGGGTTTTTTTTCCCAATACCCAAATACTTGAATTCAGAATTTGACACCACTGTTTAAATTTGAACTACAGAGAAAAGCACACTGTAAAAGTTTGGGAAGTGTTATAATCTGATATCACGCTCTCCTTTTGAGGGGAGAAAAGGGCAAAAGGATTGAAAGACAGAGGGCAGCAAGCAGTACCCCGACAAATGTCCATATTCACCCGGCAGCCTAAAAATGTCTATCTCAAGCAGTGTAGGAGGGGGAAAGGGGACACTTCTGGAATTTTCTCCAGCAGCTGAACCTCAGGTGTCTTCATCAGTCTCCATGGGCACCGATGTGTACCCTGGCGATCAGCAACTCCGAGCAGCCGTCATTAATAAAAAGTAAGAGACAAATGGCCAAACATGCACAAACGCGCCACAGTAAATGCTGCCAAATGAGCAGTTTATTAATCTGTGAGATTCATTAATTTTACTGTGGCTTTAGTTTGAAATTAATTGGTCTGAACAATTATTAGTTCTCTACTAATTTTTTTCCCCCAGGTATATGGGTTTTCTGGATGGCATCCGCAGTGATTTTAGGATTTCATTCTTTCTCTCTTTGATAAAAAAATATTATTTTAACTTAAGTGAAAACGTTATTTTCCCTGAGGTATTATTCTTTGGCATTTCCAGATCACATGAAAAGGTCATTGATCTGTGGATACATTCTCTGGAAAAATAGCAGCATTGAAAACGGGAAGCCAGTGGCATTTAGAATCACTTGTGTACAAATTTCTGTTCATATTCTGAATACAGATAAGTTGAAAATTCATTCCTTTAAAGAGGAAAGAAAAATGTTTTTCCTTGAACCATACTGGGTTCTTTTTCATTTGAAAAAAAAAACAAATAAAAATCTGAAACATTCCTTAAAATGGATAGGATCAGAAGAAACAATTAAATTACGGCTACTGTATGTTTAATAAGACGTGTCCTTCTTAACACCTTGCCCATGAAAAAATAGTTTTAATTTTTGTAAATTCAATTTGAAATGAACATGTTGTTATATTTGGCAACTTCAAAGTGTTATAGAGCGTTAAACAACCAGCTATTTTCTAAGAAGAAAGAATGGCTTTGATTTCAGCTTAAATGACCTGCTTTAAATCTTTAATCTTTTTTTTGTTTCTTTTTTTTTTAGCTAGAGGAAGAGAGTGGAAAATAGAATGAAAAATCAGAATTAAGCAAGCTTTAGGTGGGAAAATAGCAGCAAGTTGTAGCTGTGTGCACGTGTGATACATGATGGAAATTCTTTCCTGTAGGAAAGTAAACATGACTCCTTTCTTTAATATGTTATGTTCACACTCTCAGTGGTCTTTTTATCTTTCTTTTTGGAGGCATTTGTTATCTTCTCTCTTATCTGTAATATTTGAATGAAAAATTAAGCAAATACGTTCTTTGGTCATTGTAGGCAGTGTAAATATTAGACTTCACATTGCACTATGTGAGCAAAGCAATGATCCTTTTTTTAGGTGATATATAATGTCAGAAATTTTCCAGTTTATTTTAATGTGACAGGTTGAAAATATCATCAGAACCCTTTTAAGTTATTATAGTCTAGATTTCGGATAATGAAGCTTGAGGAGGGTTGAGAATTTCAATGTCATCTCTCAGGTAGTGAAGATAAGCAGAGGTCAGTCGGTAGTCATTAATAACGGAGGTTATACAGGTTCTTCCCTACCCCCTTGTTTCAGGGTTGTCTCCGAACCTCTGTGCAATCCCAAGAGTGTTGCAATGCTGCTTCATCAAAGGATTGTTTCTGTAATTTCTCTCAGTGTTAAGCAGAATATTTAGACATTGAAGAGTTTGTATTACCGAAATATTTTAGCACAGTAGGAGCGGTGATGTTTTATTAGAATAGCTCTTTTTGCTATTAATGTGTATTTTTGTGACAGTCATATATACATTAATCGACCCTAATTAACAGTAAATTAAAACTAAATTTATGTTAATGCCAAGTATGTATTTTCTGAAGACTGTGAAGTAGATTAACACGCACCATTATCTTTGATAGCCCTCATTGACCTGCTAAATCCTTCTTAAGTGGACAGTTTTCCTTTAATTAATTTTTTATTTTTTCAAAGTGTCTACTCAGCTATCTTAGTCTCCCAAAACATCTAGATTACCTGGAATGCCCAGAACTATGTGTTCTGTGCTAAAGTTACGGGCTTTGTTTTAGAAACTGTGAAAAAGTTACTGAAAATCCAGTTCAATTCAGAGAGACTTGGACTTTCATGAGGAGTGTCTCTGGGCAGTTAGTTATCCCTTATCCAGTCCTGATGTGTTTTACTCTGGTACAATTCTTCTTCAAATTGCTTGAAGTCAGCACAGGAAATTAGCACACGCCTTCTGTCAATGGAGGTACTTTTGTGTCCTCTCATGAGGACTGCTTTGGAATTATTCTGTGTTCTCCAGATGCACAAAAGGGCTACGAAGATGATGAGGGGCCTAGAACATCTCTCTTACGAGGGGAGGCTGAGGGACTTGGGTCTTTTTAGTCTGGAGAAGAGAAGGCTGAGGGGGGATCTGATCAACACCTATAAATACT
>JAOXNO010000013.1:28256639-28267293 GCA_028565335.1 Limnodromus scolopaceus
GTGGCAGAGCCCTGGAAGAGGCTGCCCAGGGAGGTGGTGGAGTCTCCTTCTCTGGAGACATTCAAACCCCCCTGGACCACGTTCCTGTGGGACCTGCTCTTGTTGACCCTGCTCTGGCAGGGGGTTGGAGTAGATGATCTCCAGAGGTCCCTTCCAACCCCATATCATTCTGTGATTCTGTGTATTGGCCAGTTCTTCGCTATTTATTCATTCAAAAGAAGCACTTTTTCCTCATCTAACAACTCTCCTCTCAGTTTACCCCACAAGAGTAGGCTTGTCGTATTTGAGTCATTCAGAAGATTAAATTTGGTCAGGGACTAAAATGAAGAGCTACTGCTTAATGTAAAAATGAAAATCCTGCTCTTCCTTCTGCAAAGTGGGATCAATTACTACTTTGTAAGATTTTCAGACAGGTGATTAGTTACACAAAATTTAGACTGTGATTTGGAATCAAGATCCGCAGGGATGGAATGCACAGAAGGTGGTACACGTGTGCTTCCATCCTTGTGATGGTGTTTTTGTGATCTTTTTTAGAAGAAATCTTTTCAGGCTATTAGTGCACAGAGGTGTAGCCACACCTTGCTTGTTGGAAAACTGGCCCTGTTGGTGTAGATTCAACAGAAGAGGGGGAACCACGTTCTAATTAGGACCCTATCCTGAGCATCCTCTCTCCAAATAGAGTAAATTTAGGTATTAGGTTTTGATTTGGGGTAGATTTGCAACTGAAATTCAAAAATGAGCAGTCAGGGTAGAAAGTTGCCTTAAGTCTGTACAACTGAATGACAATAGAATTGTTCCCTGTGTGTTTTTCAAACCTTTGATTGTTCTTGACTGCGGTTTTCTCCAGATTTCTTATAGACTTTTTGCATGTAGGTATATGGGTAAACTCAATTAATCCGATATTGGTCACACAGAGTGGGTATTATGAAAAGAATATCCATAGTTTAGGAGGATAAAGGCAGGCGTTTAAAAAATACCTTCTTAGAGAAGTGTGGAAAATTAAAAACAAAGTCAAGAATAAGGGTGTATTTGCTCTAATGTGGCTGTGAATCTGGGAGATATAATACTCAAAATGGAAGATAAGGTATGAAAAAGTAGGAAGTATGAAGAAAAAGAACATAAAGAAAGGAGCAGAGAACTTTTTCTGCATTTCGATGCTTATTTTTATTCTCATTTTCTGACAGTCTTTATTTATATTGTTAGCTCTGGGAAAAAGATCTCAGTAAGTCAGCATTTACAAATGGAGTCACCCATAGAATATAATTTGTGTGTGTGCATGCTGTGCAAAATTTTAGATGTTTATTTCTGAAAAATGTTGCTTGTTTTAACAGCCTCTTTATAGTTTCAAGTGTGGTGTGTGAAATGGGGATGGAGGCAGAAATGATGCAGTGTCATTCAGCGCCTGTAGATAATCCAAAAGGCACCATTGTTCATATTTTCGCCTGATAAGCAGCAGGGTAAAAATAACCCCGTTTCGAAGTCATGTTGTTACTTGAGAAAGCTTTCAGTGTCTGTAGAGGCACCAAGTTATTCAGAAAAGGGAAGCAAAAAACCGAACCCAACCTCAGTTCCTGTAAGAAGGACTGAGGAGAGGAAACGTCCTTCTTCATGGCAAGTGTGACACCCTGCAAAATCTCTCCTTAGGCCATGGAGGACACGTTTTATCCCTCCATCCCTTCCTCGAGGTCTCGTGTAGAAACACTGAACACTTAGAAAAAATTTGAAAATAAACTTTTATTTGAATTATTTCATCTGAGATCAAAAGTGGTGTTTAAAATAATATTATTATTCCTAAAGTCTAAGTTTTCTAAATTCCTCCTACGATGTTAAGTATTTCAGGTGAAATTTCCTTATCTCAAAGGTTATTGTATTTAGTAATAACATTTAATTCGGGAAACTGATAGAGATAAATTCGGTTTGTTCTTGCCTTCATCTTGCAGTCTTCTCTGGGCGTCTGCCTGGGGCCATTAAAGGCAACAAGAAACTGGGCTGGATAAATGTCCCTTGTTACCCAATGAGGCTCCTTATTTTTTTATGGCAAAATTTAGCCCGCCGGTGTCAAAAATTGCAGCTTCTTAGATGCAATATTCCATAGGTGGCATGGTTTCTGTTCTTTTTTATTCCGCTAAGTTAGCATCTGTTTTTATTTCACTCTTTAATACAAATGCAGCACATTGAGATTACAGCTTAGCCAATTTTTCCAGAGTATTATAACTTTAGAACTTCTTGATTTTTATTTACTGAATTAATACTAGTTTAATTTAAATCAGTATGCATTTTAATTTGCATTTAATAAGCAAGGGGCCTTTATGTTACAGTCTGTGAAGCTCCCACAACATAAGTTAGCAAATAATTCTGTTCAATTATATATTGTAGTTTTCTCATGGCGATCTTACCCCAAGAGCTTGTCATTTTGAGTATATATTTTTAACTCCGTAATCCGTATTGTGAATACATTTCGATCTGGCAGGCAGGGCTATATGGTTAAAAGCACTGAATCAAAAAAAAAAAAAAACAACCACCAAATCCTTAGTTCAGAGAGGTGCCATTTCCAGTGTAAAAACAGATGTTGTAGATAAAAGTTTATTTAAAAATCAAGTTATGTTAGTTCTGTTTACTGCATTTTGGCTAGGGTTTGCACTTAATAGGAGGGGTCTGTGCTTTTAAAAAGGAAAGACTGATAATTTATAAGACTGATAATATTGTTTCAAATAGTTTCAAATTTTCAAATAGAATTTTCACTGTTTTTGTCCTACAGAGTGTATTATTCAGCAGTTTATAATAGCCTCGACTTCGCTGCGTAATACAGAAATTTAAGTTAGTAATAGAAACAAGATTAAAGACAGTGAACAGATCACTTAATAGAACAAATGGGTTCCTTATTAATTGGTAAGCTTAAGCTAGGGAAGTATTGCACGTGAAAACTGGGAAAGTGGAAGGCTGTTTGCATAAATATTTTTCCCTTAAAGCATGTCATTAATGGACTTTAGCAAATCAGACCAAGGCTCTGTATCAAGCAGCTTCATCATCCATGTAGTCCTGAAGTGAATGTCATCAGAAATCACTGGTCTTAAACGGTTATCGGCTCAATATGATAAAATGACTGCATTTTTATTTACACAATAACCTCAAATCCTCATATTAAAAAGTGGCAAATTTTTTTGCCCTTTGCTGTTCTAAGTGTGACACATGTAACAATTATTCATCGTTCCATAATGGATCATTTTTATCAGAGTCCTGTGTCTCTTCTGTATATATAGAATAAATATTTATGTTTTCTCATTTTTCTGAACTAGAAGATACTGATAGAATAGGTTTGAAGTGTCAACTATAATTCATTGCCTGCAAAGAAAAGCTTTATACTGATACTGTGTGAAAGGAAAAGAATATCTAAATCATTTCAGCAGCAAGCTTATAACCAAGATAATATCAGCATTTTCCTTCTTGAAAATATATCTGCCATAAATTAAAGGAGGTCTTCAGTATTTTATTAAAATGCTTCTGACAAGTTTAACCCCATCTTCAACAGGAATGTATGTATGAATACGAAAACCTTTTCTTGAAAAAGGAAAGTGAAGGTCAAGTGAAAGTTAAAACAAGCTGGTGGTAAACTTCAGAATAATTCTGCAGACATTTTGTTTAGAGCACATTAACAAACTATGGTGCTTATTTAGTATCAATCTAAAGGTACATATTTTATTGTTATAGAAGCTTAAGATGTACATAGCACTTTACTGGTTTGTACAATAGTAATACAGTTCACAAAAACCCCCACAAAATACATGTATACTGAGTATATTTGAATTAACTCTAAATTTAGTTAAAATTAGCCTTAGCAGTAAGCGTAACAGAGGAGAGCTGCATATCACAGTATATAATTACGTTTAAATATATACATAGCAAAGTAATTGGGATAATAAGAATATAATTAGAATTCAAAATATGTTTGTAATGCAGCATTTTATACACAAATGCTATGGTTCGTTTTGTTGTCACGTTTTCAGCTGTGCTTCCAGTTCCTTTAACAAGAAAATGCAGGAAATGGTTGGTACCATTTATAATGAAGTAATAGCAGAAAAGTTGTATGTGATGAAACCCCACACCTGTTTTGCAGAATTCATAGCTGTCCCATTAGTATTTTTTAAAAATGGTTTTATTTGAAGTACTTTAAAGGGTGACGTGCCGCATTTCTCGGACAAGGGCAGAAATGTACCCACTCCCTATTCTAGGGCAAGATGTTAAATTTCATTCTATCTTTGTGATTTCTTCCTAATTCCAGCTCCAGCTGGAGACCCCGTGTCTTCTGGGTGAGGTGCTCCCCAAGGCACTTGGTCAGGAGAGGCATTTCTTTTCTGCATCCAGTCACATCCACAAAAGACACCAAAGCGTCTGTCACAGGCTGGAACAGCTTTTTTTTGCAAATAAGCAGAAAGCTGAAACGAAGTCCCCGGTGTTTCTGGTGTATGTGAGAATTTTGCTTTGAACCCTGAGTAGGTTTTTTTCCTGCAATAAATTTAACTTTAATCACTCATTAGTATGACATCACACTGATGCTGAAACAAGCTGGAAGATGTTCTAAGATCATGTATTTAATAGGAAACTTCTCTAAATATAATTTTATGAATATACCCAACATTTCAGTTTAGAAACTTGATAACTGCTTTCTTTAAAAAAATCATATACTAAAAAACAATGTAAGATTGAATCCTTCCTTTCCATGACAAAAACACAGAAGCAGTCCTCACTTTTGGAAGCAATTAGTATGTTAGGAAGGTCGTTATTGTAAAGCTATGCATTTGTCCCCGCTGGTGACATAAATAAGGCAAGTGATCTTACGGTATTTGGTGCTGTCAAATTGCATTAGCATCTGAGGCATGATAAGAATGTCATTAATGTGAAACAAAAATTAATTACTGTGATAAGGCAATAAAACTTGTTTAATACTGCATGATCAGTCTTGAAAGAAACTTGCCATTTCAATTTTAAATTCCTTCTCTAAATATTTCCAGTTTCCTGCAGACTCTGAATCTTTACCTGATGTGATTATTTACGGGCAGGGTGGAATTCACTCTCGGACGGGCGCTCTGTAGGAACAAAGTGCAGAGGGTGACTCCGTTTGCCTGCCACCTGTCCTTGCCGTAGTGTTCTATTAGGGAATCGTTGCAGTATCGCCTCCTAAAATCAATGTGGAAGATAAGGGTGGTGGGTTATGTTCTGATGTTCCGGGCACTCCTTCTACTGCCCACCGAATGCATCTCGTGTAAGCAGATGTTCTGATTTCCAGACATCTGAAATCCGGGAAAGATGAATTAGCGGCAGTTCTGTGTCAAACCACACAGAAACACATAGTTTGGCTTTACTCATATTTACATCAGGTTTTTAGGCATCTTTTTTTTAAGATTATGTTGTTTATGTATGCTGAATTTTGGTCAGCAAGATGTCTCAAAGTGACACGATATTTCAACCCAAACGGACACCAACATGCAGGATGAGAACCTCCTTTACCTGGTGGATTCCTCTGCTTATCAGGGAGAAGCAAAGGCGTTTAATGCATTTGTATCTCTCAATTCTACACACTCAATTCATAAGCTAAGGACTTAGAATTCACAACAGTCCCATCCCTGGAGGGGTTCAAGGCCAGGCTGGATGGGGCTTGGAGCAACCTGGTCTGGTGGGAGGTGTCCCTGCTCAGGGCAGGGGGGTTGGAACTGGATGATCTTTAAGGTCCCTTCCAACCCAAACCATTCTACGATTCCATGGTTTTTCTTTCCTTTAAAATACCTATTTCAGTATAAGAGAGATACTATGAGAGGATATGTCTGTATTGATGTATGAGATCGTATCTGTCGGAAATCAGGCTGTCACATGGAATTGGGCTGTGGCTATGAAGAGGCAGGCCAGCACCATAGCATCCACAGCACATCTTTCAAAGAGCTGGCTTCTGCTATACTGTGGAAAAGTTCATCAGACAAAAACTGTATTAGGCCACCAGTACATACCGTTGCATATAGCAGAGGCTTTTCTTCCTCTGGAAAAGCTGCAGTATCTTCTGTTCTAAGAAGATGGGTTCATTAGATTAATTGATTTTGTTCCAAATCAGCTTTTTCTGCTTTGAAACAGAAGTACTGACAAATACTTGGTTGTCTCCATCCCTTCCTGAATCATAGTGACCTGCCTACGTTGCAGAGTAGGTATGATGGCTTCATGGCAGATTGAGCAGCCACACTGACTCCTGCCTCCATACTTTTCAAGCACACAGCGATGCTTCTGAGGCAAGCGCGCTCTGGTAGACTTCCATTGGCTGGTGGTGACTTCTGAATTTCAGCGTGAGAATTCACATCTTTCACAATGTTCTGTGAGAACCTTGCTTCACATCCTCCAGCACCAGAAAATGTCATTAAGGAAGCATAACCATTGGTCAGAAGTCAAGTCACATTGCTCTTTTCATGATAGCTTCCCAGCAAGCTGTAAGTGTGGGGCTTAGAAATTTCAGCAAATCACCAATTTTGTGTTTGAAAGTGGTATTTCAGTGGAGACAGTCAGGAGGAACATACCTAGGGGGTTCTTAGACCACGTATGCTTGAGCGTCTCTCAGAGTATGAAAAAAATTGTTAACTGCAGAATATCTACTGCTGGATTTTGCAGGGCTTGATAGATCACTGGTTCATAAACGTTAATGTGGAAAACAGGAGAATGATGCACAAACCAAGCTATTGAGGAGATCTGGCCTTTCATATCTTTAGACAGGCATGACATTTTGTTGTCAATTGACCCTTCTTATACGGATATGAAATCATATGCCCTGAGGAAAGGAAATGCAATTATGCATTTAGCATTTTTGGATTAGTGAGGAATATGCATCTGGCGTGGTGAAAGCAGGATGGTTTTATCTATAAAAGTTAGTTACGAAAATTATATCAGTTGATATAAATATGATTACAACCTGCTGTATTCCTCAGAAAATCTGTAACACTTGAGACAAAATCTGCTATTATCACTGTTAGAATCTTAATATTTTTTCAGAGTCATGAAACATTAATGTGATGGGAGTTGGAGTTCTAAAATATTAAAAAGTTTGGCTTATGAAAGTGATGATAGAAATCTGTCACTGTGTCCAGAAAGGAGTTAGGGGGAGGGCTGACTTAACAGGTTACCAGCAAATAGACCAGTACAATGTGACTTGAGGTCTACGTTCCACCTCATCCCAACCCCACTAAAATTTTTCAGGTTTTGACAGTTCCTTTGAGATGAAAAGACCGTAAGCTTAACTTTCCAGGTAGAGAAGAAAAATAAAATAAAATACTGGGATGAGCAGTGACTGGATGCTGCTAAGCAAGGATTAGTGATTTAGTCATGGCCTGGTTCTCCTCCCCAAGAAGAGAAGGCCTGAAGTCTGGCAACTGCTGTTATTGGCAATGGAATAGACGGGTGGACTTCCATTTAAAACAAACGAAAAAGCCAAACACCTAGTCACTTGGGAAATTAACTTCTGTATTATATCCTTTTAACTAAAATGTTTAATTTTAGACTTCCAGTCATTCTTGGTGAGGTGGATAAAGTGTGTTGCTCAACAGAATAGACCTGAGGGTAAATATCGTTTCATGTATTCCCTGTCAGAAAACAGGATTCCTGGCTTAAAAGAGAATGTGTTGAAAATTGCATTTATCAGTGAAATATTCAATGTCAACCTATGTCAACCATTACAAAACGGGCAGTACAGGTGGTGGTTTTCTGGTTGGAACACATTGCTGTAGTTGCCAAACGTGTTTCTCATTTTTCAGAGAAAGAGACTGGCACTTGTTTCAGTTTTCCCTCTTGGATTCCCTTAAATGTCAGATTAGAGGAAAAACTATGATTCAGAATTTTAAAAAAACAAAAACAACTGCCAGCTATTTCCTTTCTAGGAAAATCTCCTCAGTCTCTCCACCTTGAACATATCTATAAGGGATAAACTGTTACTTCTGCCTTATCCTAAGAGAAGATACTCTTATAAGGAAGTAGACAGAGAAGAGCAACAAAGAAAGAAAAGCTTGTGACTAAAGGAAAGGACACCAAGAATATTTAAAGTGTTATCCTAAGGATCTTCAGAAACTTCGCTGGTTAAAAGGATGAGAATTTTGTGAAGTAGACTGAAAGCTGGAAGGCAACAACCCTGAAGATGGTGAAAGGAGGCGGTATCTCTGTGCATAGATACTAGTGTGGGTAGGATGAATCATAGAATCATAGAACGGTTCATGTTGGAAAGGACCTTAAAGACCATCCCATACCAACTCCCTGCCCTGGGCAGGGACACCTCCCACCAGACCAGGTTGCTCAAAGGCCCATCCAGCCTGGCCTTGAACCCCTCCAGGGATGGGGCAGCCACAGCTTCTCTGGGCAACCTGAGCCAGGCTCTCGCGACCCTCACAGCAAAGAATTCCTTCCTAATATCTAATGTAAATCTCCCCTCTTTCAGTTTAAAACCCTTCCCTCTCATCCTATGGCACCTCTCCCTGATCAAGAGTCCCTCCCCATCTCTCCTGGAGCACATTTAGGGACAGGAAGGGGCTCTAAGGTCTCCCCAGAGCCTTCTCCAGGCTGAACAACCCCAACTCTCCCAGCCTCTCCTCACAGCAGAGGGGCTCCAGCCCTTGCAGCACCTACAGAAAGGTATGTGGCACTGAATATTGTGATGGGAATATCTTAGTGGTATGCTTAAGATTACTGGGGGTTTATTTTTTATTTTAAATCTCAAACCAGAGCTTCTGCCAGGGAGATGCGGTGACGCTGGTCTTCTGGCCCTTTTTGGCCGGGACGTGTAGGTGGCAAGCTGGAGTCCACAAGTGTCCATCGTTTTCAGGATGTTGTCCAAGTTGTTACCTGTGGTTAGTCAGTCTAAGAAAGGAAAAACAAAAGTAGTACTGTTGATTGACTAGGAAAGTCTTTTTGTTTCTGTGGCAGTAAAATATGAGTGAAGGTGATTAATATGAATAATTCCAGAACTGGTTCCTGGCTGCTGTGGGGCGGCTTTTTAAGGTACACACGGGTGCTTTGGGCTATAGAAAATAGGAGATAGTACCTGCTAATGAGGATGCTCTTGCTGAATAGGGTGGCTTATACACTCACGGGCTGCACCAGCAAAGTACCTAATGCCGTAATAACCTACAAATCCCAGCTATTCAAGTTGGGATAAGTGTTATAATCAATTATTGTAGCTTTCAATTGAACGCCTGCTCTGCTTCTTTTTGTCAGCCTCTTGCCTGCCTTGTGGAGTCACATCTTGATGTGTGATAATTATATCAGGTCCTAGCTGGTGCTGAGCACTGGTTTGTAGGGAGCTATCTGCAGGTTAAACTTCTCGGTTAATGAGGAGCTGGCGGTGTGGCACTGGATTACTGCCTGGATTAGATTTCTAACCCATTTCATTTCCAGGCACCCTTTTTCAGTATTTTCCCTACACTTTAGTCTACATTAAGGTGGAAATTGGATTAAAAAGACAAAGCGTGAAGTCGTTTGCTGAAGCAAACAGAGTGTTAGTGCCAAATTTGGTATAAAAGGATGCTGCTGAAAGGGCCGCGGGTCTCTCTTCTAATCCACGGAGAATCCTCCCGCCTCTGAGTTTAAGGACTTCATTTCCAAATACAATGCACAGGGGGTACATAAACCCCTGTTAAACGGTTCATTTTGTGCATTCATCTCTTGTTTGTTTATGGTATTAAAAATGTTGTTTCCAGCCTGGAACAATCCCATTCATGCAGAAATCACTTTGTAAATGTAAATACTGTATTAGTGACAGCTCTGTTCAGAGCAAGTATTTTAACCTGGTGGGCCGTATCAATAGTTCTCCTCCTGCAATTAATGTTTTAAATATAATGAAAAAAATTCTGCCTTTTGTTTTTCTCAGTGAAATAAAGATGCGACCTGCTCTGGGTGGACCTGCTTTGGCAGGGGGTTGGACTAGATGATCTCCAGAGGTCCCTTCCAACCCCATATCATTCTGTGATTTTCAAGAGGAAAAATGCTTATAGAGAGGGGCAATGCTTAGTATATCTGAAAATGTTGTGTCAACAGGGCAAATGAGTGATTGCTGTTCTTGGATGAAGGCGATGTTGAGTGTGAAACTTCCACTGTCCACAGAGTAAACAGCAGAGTTTGAATTGTAAGTGCAAGATAGGACTTAAACGATATATTTTAAAAATCCAAAATCAGAAACTAAATAAACAAAAGTACGTGCACCCAAAGGTGTAATTCTGGGCCACAACCTTAAAATTTGTCACTGTCTGATTCGAGACAACTTAAATATGAAGGTGTATTCACATAGAAAAAAAGGATTTAACTTAAGCTGCGCACTGCAGCTTTCACAGAGGAGATATTCACTACCACTTAAATGCTCTTAGGATATGATCTTCCTTGGAGAGCGGGGACTTCTTCTGAAAAAGAGGAATAGACGCATGAATTTCATTTGATCCTGATGTACTAGCGCTGATTTGGGAGTTACTTCCTTATTTCATTATGTTTTTAAAATTGACTCTGTTCTCTTTCCATCATTCCAAACCAGACACCTTTTCTGTGCATCGACTTCTGATTGCTCTCAAAGCATCTTTCCAATTAAATAATTTCCTGATGAAAAACAAGTTTATAGGAAGTAGAACTGTTTTTCATAGGCTTAATAGCT
>JAOXNO010000013.1:28267393-28283700 GCA_028565335.1 Limnodromus scolopaceus
GCCCATGGCAGGGGGGTTGGAACTCGATGATCTTTAAGGTCCCTTCCAACCCTAATGATTCTATGATTCTATGATTCGAGACCCCGATTTTCTCTCCCTGCAATTTAGAACCAGACAATTTCTTGCAATAACTGCACTCATTTTATGTCTTCTGGGCTGGTTTCAGAAAGAACAGGTGATGTTCCGCAGTAGAAATGTTAATGCTTTTAAAGCCTTCTGTACTTTCTGAATGTAATAACAATGACAGCACTTAGATAAATCTTTTCATGCATAGAGCTCCATCCTGACATTGAAAGTAGTATTATTCACATTTTACGGATAAGTTCTTTAATGTAGCAGTGAGTTCAATTTCCACGCCCTCCGGGCTGAATACATATTATAGCAGGGGGGCAGAAGTCAGAGATTTTAGCCAGGAAATTCCTCATCTGAGTCTCAGACCTTGGATTACTATGGATACATGCATTAACTTTATCCTGGTTTCTCTTAGTGACCCTCCTCTAGATTATAAATCCCATTATGTACTATTTCTCTGTTTCTTCCTCTCCTCCAATGACATTTTCTAGCCCACTATCCAAAGGTTTTCGCGGCTTTCTCCACACACCGTGCTTGATACAGGGAGATCTCGCCTGGACCTCCATTCCGTTTCCCCCTACAGCAGAGCCCTGCAGACTGATTCCTCAAGGCTCAGGAGTGTTTTGATCAAATATCTGCAACAACTCTCCAATTTCTTATGGCCTGTCTAGTCAGTAAATTTGTTTTATAAAGAAATACAGAACATTTCTGTATGAAGTAACTTTATATACATTTTGATGATAATCGCTTTTTAATCATTCCTCATTTAGTAGCCATATTTGGCACAAAAATGTGATTGAGGTACGTGCCCATTATCCTGACCCGCTTAGCTTTTATGGTATTTTACTTCTCATCCTTCTTTCTTTTTTTTTTTCATAACTGATTTTAGACTCTGCCAAGATCTCCAGATGTGTTTGTACACTATGTGGCATGATACGACTTGGCCAAGATTTGGATTATTAATTAGTATTATAGTTAAATAAATATTATATTGCTATATTATCATTTATCAAAATGAACAGCAAAATCTTGAAAGGAGCTAGAGACTGCTCTATACCTAGGTCTTAAAAGGCATCATTTTGGGGGTTTTGAGTGGACAACAGATGCAGTAGCTCCCAAAATTCTACAGGTTTTCCTTTTCTGAGAACTTAGCTCCTGAAAGATTTCCTTGAACTTAAATGAATTGAAAATTCTTCAGTCCACTTCAAGTCACAAATGATTAGCGCCAGTAACTGTCACCGACGAGAATACTGACAGACAAATGGAAGCATCAATTAATACAGGAAGAGTAAGATCCTTGATTTCTTATCTACTAAAATACACAGCGTTTTCTGTATTTTCTTCGTAGTCTTCATAGACTTAATAATCATGTTTTAAAATTACGTTGGCAGATGCGGTAGTATAGTTATGTTTTTGTATCTAAATTTAAATGCTGATTTAAATGGCGATGATACAGACTTCTGTAGTTCTCAATGTGTTGCATTTTCTAAGGTACATCTAGATGAGAGGAAGCAGGCAAAATGAGTTGTATCAAATACTAGGCAGTATTTAGCACAGGAGAACATGAGCCTGATTTTTCTATGTAACTTTTTTTTTTACTGTCTGTTTTGTTTTGTGAGTAAGGGAGACATACGATGATTATCTTAAATCACCAGTAAACAGAAAAAAAAAATCAAATTTTTACTGGTTGTTAACTCTTAGAATCGCGATATCCAATTTTTACACAGAAAGGGTTATTAAGCATTGGAACAGACTGCCCAGGGCAGTGGTTGAGTCGCCATCCCTGAAGGTATTTAAAAGACGGGTTGCCGTAGAGCTTAGAGACATGGTTTAGTGATGGTTTTTGTCAGTGTTGTTTTGATGGTTGGACTCGATGATCTGAAAGGTCCCTTCCAACCTGGGCAATTCTATGATTCTAAATGCCATGCTCGATCTGGGGGCTGTTGAAATTCAGCATTGCATTCCGGAGAAGCCTTGTTCTACAGCGTATTTCATACATATCTCCAGTAAATAGTACTGTTCGGTGATCAGATAGATGAGTTGAATGTTAACCATGCACGTGTACGTGTTTGCAAGTGGTGGCCCTTAATGGTTGCGAAGACTATTATGTCTTGGAAGTGCTGTGATATAACATAATCAGAGACAAAAAACCTTCTGAGTGAGTAGTCTTCTGAGGAACAGAGTTTAGCGAGCTTCAAAAGGAGCTTCAACGAATTATATTAAGTGGCATCAGTGTTTTAAGGAAAAAGTAGATGAATAATGATTTATAGTGTGAGTTCTGTAATGAGCTCTTCTACCATAAATATGCAAAACACTAATTAGTTATAGCCAAATTTCCCTAGCTTTGGGAATCTTTTAGAATATAGCTTTTCAGTAATTGAATCACATCAAAGTATTTTTTTCTCTCGCTCTTCTAACAAAGTTATGTGTGATTTGTTGGAGGGCGGGCAGAGGTAGGAACCAAGCTGTTGACAAACTGAAGGATGACTTTGATGTAGAATAGTGAAACAGTCACTTCTCCATTTATCAGAAGGAAATGCCCCATGAAACTGTAAGGAGCCCTGCTTGTGGTGCCTGCCTGCACCGAGGTGAGGTCTGTCAATTAGTTTGATTATAAGTTTCTGAAAGGCAACTAATTTTATTTTATTTTTTTTACAAAGTGTATAAATATTGTTAAAGAGAAAGTTTTGGAAGGATATCGGAGTGCGTTTGGAGGCAGATGCTGCTTTTACAGGGCAGGTTTGTGCAAAGTAGATGATAGTATTACCTTAAATGGTTGGACATTGCATTATTTCCAGTTGAAAGACTTTCATCAGATTCTGACTTAAAAATATTACAGTGGAGCAACGTTGCTATGATGACAAATTACCAAAACATCCCTCAGTGTACCCACTGAATTAAATAACGTTTGGTTTTAAAACCTCACTTGGAAAAGCAAAGATGAGCAGAGGTTGAAGAGAATTCATTCTGCTGTTAAACCTCATGTATTTGTTTTTTAATTTAGAAGCTGATCAGCTTGAAGCTATTGAAACCGATCACAATTTTGAGTCAAAATTGACTATGTATTTTTTACCAAAACACCCTTGATGCTTCAAATGCAGCTGAGTTATCTCTTGTATGAAACGGGACTGTTCAGGCATCATTACAAGGTCAAAACAGTAAGTGCTATCTTCAAATACAGAAATAAAGTCAAAATATAAAACCAAACAGATCTACAAATTGTCCTTTGCCATCAAACCAACTGAATTCCAACTTCTAAAGCCATAGATTTCTGGTCTTGTTTGATTACAGATCCATAGCCAAATGTTTGGGTTATATTGTTGTAATAAAAGTATGATTATACGGCTTGTATAGGAGTGATTTTGACTTCTGGAAAGGGCTGTGGTGCTATTGTTAATTTAGATTAAATGAATGATAACAGTAGGGAAGGTGTTGGTCTTCCATGAGGCATTGCTGTTAGCATGAAGGTGTGGATCTTATCCCAGCCTAGAATGCTTTTGGGGGATTTTATTTAATGGATGTTGAAATCATTGAAATGTTTGTCTAGTTACAGTTGTTGGGTTCTGAATTTAAATGTCAGTGTGTGCTTTGGGGGACCTACTGAAAGGAATTGTGGGTTTTTTTGAAAAGCAAAAATCTCTTCCATCTCTGATTTCTTCACCAGTAGCACAGGTTCTATTTGCTGTCATAGTTTAACCTCCGTCTACCTCTACAATTTTGTCCATTTCTATCAGTTTTGTCTGCAACTTCATGGATTGCGACTAAATGTAGGCATTCAGTATTACAACAAATCTAAAGTCATTTTTACAGCATTTGCTTATATCACATTTTGGAAAATAGGTGGCTAAAATAAAGGCCTTTGCTGTGTTGCTCAGACTCCTCTATCATCGTATTAACTCCATTGAAGGATCTATCTTTTATGCCTTGAACCTGAACAGCATTTCATGGCTGTACTCAGGTGAAATGTTCTGATGAAGTATAAAAGAAAGGAGAAAAAAAAGCTTTCTGAATTGTGAGCTGTCACATTATAGCGACATTTTCATGAATTCCCAAGTTATTAAATTTATAATACTGCAGTAGAGTTTTTTTCTAATTAAATGTGCATTTTCTTTTGTCATAGGGAAAGAAAAAAACCTGGGTTATGCTTTTTACAGTAATTTAATTAAGCATTTCCTGTAAGTTCATTACAGTATCTATCATGGCTCACTAAAGTTGGTATTCAGTATAGAATGGTAGATTAATTGCCCTTTGTCTTAGATGAAATAAGAATCCTAAATATGCAGAGTCATGAAATTTAATTGTGTTCCTCAATTGCTTATTCAATGCTTTGGAAACCTGAATCAAGAAATACTGAAGAAGAGGGCCAAAGGTTGTTAAATGTAGCGAGTAACACAGATTTTGAACTTTACTTAATGAACCGAGTGTTTATTACTATGAAATAAATGCACCATTTAAAGAATTATGGTGGAAATGTAAAACATTAAAACTCTAATTAATTTTGGTCAGAAGCATGCAATGCGCTCATTTTTCCTAAAACATTTTCATTAGGGTCTAGGTTTTCTCTGTTATTGAGATAAATTTATTCCTTTCACACGGTGGTGCTCTCTTTTCCACTAAAAACCTGTACTTCAGTGATGTTTGGAGTGATATCTTTCAGCTGCCTTCGACCGCAGGCAGCATGTCTTGATTGTAGCTTATAGAAGCAATTTTATATCACTCAGTGGTGCCTACTTTTCTATTTGCTGTTATTAATCATTTTGGAAATAAAGAAGAAATTTGGAAATTTCTTTATTCTTCTTCACAAAAGGCTGTCTGTAGCCAAATTTATTTGTGAAAGCAATTAAAGCAGGAAAAAAAATCTTCAGCTATCATTTAGTAACTACCAAGGTGCATGTATAGCCTAAAAATTGAGCAGTTAAAAACTACCCTCTTATTTATTTTTTAATTAAACAGTACTTAGAAATAAAATTGTTGAAAAGAGCTATTAATTCCTTCTTGTTGGCCCGAGCACCTTTTGTTCTCGTGTAGCTATTGCAAGAAGCAGCCATTTTATTTTTCAGTATCAAGAATAGAAACATGAAGAAGTTCTGCTTCTTGTAATTTAGTAAATGTGTTGTGTAAAATTGGTGGGAGTAGAACCATGAATATTTAACGTCATCTTGATTTGATTAGAATATGCATTTCTAGGCTATGGAATGTGACTCTCTAGTAGTATATGAATACATATGGAGTGGAACTTTGTTTTTGTAGAATTCTATGATTCTATAATTCATAAAAATAATGATTGTATTGCCACACAAGTAGAAAATACTATTGTGGTTTCCATATGTATGTTTATAGATGCACAGAAGTAAGAATTATAATTGAGTGACAAATTTCTCTTAGAAGGGTTTTTAATCAGAACAGTGTCAGACTTAAAGGCTTGAAAACGTGTCCTCTTTGAGACTGGGGTGGGAATTAAGGAGGCCCTTCCCATGCAGGCAGGGTACGATCCCTTTGCAGTTGCTTTTCATCTATTTCTTCGTTCGTATTTCAGTTTGTGACGCCTGAACATTTATAGATGCAGTCTAAAGTTCATGAACCTAAACCTTTAAAGACTCAAATTGTTCAAGAGGAAACATTTCCCTCTGCTTTCTTCAAGGAGAACCAGCTGAACTTGTAAAACAATGGTTGGGTTTGAAGCACCACCTGCCCTGAAGAGCATCCCAACTGCGGTGGCAGTCGGCCAAAAGGGCCGCTCAGTGGAATGGCTGCCTCCTGAAAGGGAGAGAAAACAGATGGAGGGTTTGAAATCTGGCATGAAATTCCACTTCTGTGCTAAGCGTTAAATGAAATTCGACTGTAAGGGCTCTTGCGATGGTACATTTATCTGTACGATCAGAATTAGAAACAAGGAAATAGAAAATACAGAACACTGGCAAACATTTCAAAAAGACTTAAAGTTCCTGTACCAGTGCAAGTTAAAGGGAAGAGTTTATGATAAACATGCAGCTGCTTGTGGCTTCTGGAGAGCAGCGGCGGTATAAAAATAGTTCTCCTGGTCTTGCATTGCCACCTAGAGCAGGACACCACGTACTGCATCGGGGAGGAAACCACCAGCGCTTCCACGCCGCTCTCTTTGCTGAACAAAACGGGGTGGAGAGCTGCTTCCAGTTAATTGATGTCATGTTTACTTACGTTATCATGCTTAGTTCATTCATAGCCTCCATTTTTTTTATTTTTTTATTTTTTTTTTTTATGTACCAGATCAGCAGAGATTTCACGGTAGGAATGTGGTGGGCTCTGACAGTACGAATTAAGGGAGATGCGCCTTAAAAGGTACGACTGTCAGCTTGCCAGTGGTCCCAGAGGGGGCATTTTCTTGATGGCTGCTTTGGAATACTTCGTGAAGCAAATGTCAAACTTGTCGAGGCTGTCACTATGAAAATGATCCATGTAGCAAGGGTCTCCTTTTCTTGGGAAACAAACAGCTGCCTTATCACTGCAGAGCTGCGGTGACAGAAAACTGTCATCTATCACAAGAAATTTGTATTTGCTTCTAATATCCATGGGTAAAGAACTGCTCCAGTTGCACTCCGTATTTTTGCAGCGCTCTTCGTTATAAGGGTTGTCAGTTATACATTTGAAGAAGATCTCATCGGCTTTGGAAGAAACATAACTTTTGAATGTTAGTGCTGGATGCTCACCTTTTGCTGATTTAACCGAGAGACTGATTGAACTCCCAATTTTTAGCACTGAAACTCCTTTTCCTTCAAATTTGGTCTGTGACATTAGAAAGCTAGACTTCAACGTACAGGAAGAAAAGCTCTCATAGTTTCTGAAGTCCCCTTTTCCTGATACATTTTTTAAGAGTATTAACAGTATTTTTGCTTACTTCCAATTGCTGCTTTCCCAGCTGGAATCTGTGAGGCAGGAGATGAAATACCAGCTGGACACCCTCACTGGAGCTCAGTGTTATAGTCATATTTCAGCTCTTTTTGGGTTAAGATACTATGAAAAGTAGTAGTATCTGAATTTGGTCTTTGGTGTTTTTGAGATGGTATTTCTAGATTATGTGATAGCATAGAGAACCCTTTAGTCATTCCTCAGTATAGTAAGGTATTTCTGTGTTTTGCCTTCTTTCTTACTATTCAGATGTTCATTAGCATCGTACTGTAATATGGAGCAGTTTATTAAGTTTAGGATGCGGGTTACAGTGTGCAAAGCACACAACAGCAAGTTTATTTTATGAAGTATACCTTCGCAGTGCAGCTTTATCAATTACAGGTGTGTGTAATGCACAAATCTGTGAACTGGGGCATTTCCTAGTACCGTTAATTGAGATGTGGTCTGTTCGACATCCAGAGTAGTGTCAGATTCCCTGTAGAGTTAAGAATTGTCTAATTCACTGTCATCTTCCAGATTTCATATCATTAACAAATGGAATAAAATGGAATTCTCTGACATTTTGCGTGAAATTCGCTGGGGGGGGGGGGCGGGGAGGGCAGGGGGCAGAGAAAAAAGACACCCAAACCCCTATTTCTGGGTGCTTTTTTTTCATGCCAGAATTTGTCTACAGGGGAATATTCTGGAATGATTACTACAAAATTAACTTTCCATAAGGGACCTGTTATTCTCTGCTCAGAGCACCGTTTGTAGTTGACCTTAAGCATGTTTTCAGAGGGGATGAAGCTATGTGACAGTCTCTCTGAACTGTCAGATCAAAATTTTCAGAAATAGGATCTTAAAAGTCAGCTTCTTACCTTTATTTTTTTGGCAGCTAAAGACAGCTAAATATCAAAGTATTCCCATTAACTTCAGCAAAGAAATTGAATGCTCAATATTTTAATAATAATTCACAAGACTTATTTAGGTGGCAGATTGTAGGGTCTCAGTTTAAAAGTCTTGTCCCTGTTCTGTTACTGTGACTCATAAATTCTCTTCTACCAAGTTCAGACTAAGTAGTTTGGAGGAAGCGATGTCCATAGGACATTTGAAGAGCATCCAAAGGACCCTTTAGTCTAATGACTTTTTTCCATCAGGAAAAGTAGGGTGCCTGGGGACAGGATGTAGGAAAAAAGATAAGGTGGAAGGTCCATCAGTCCATCAGCATCATCAGGATGCTGAGGAGGTGTCCAGGCATCAGTGGCTTAAGGAGCTCCTGAGCTGACATTTCAGTTCAGGGTGTTGGGTTTAACAGCACTTTATAAAGCCCTTTTGTACTTTTCCTTATCACTGTTGGTTTTGTAAATCTGAAAGAACGACTATTCCAGACTAGGAAACGTCATTCTTTTCAATATGAAAATAATCTTTGGGCTGTTAAATGCATTTTTTTAGTGGGAGTAGTAATAGAGTCTTGAGGGATTCACTTCCCTTGGTTACTCTTGCAAGTCACCAGATGTGTGCTGAGACACCTTTTAGGTGAGTGTGTTCAAAATTCACTGTAGAATATTTGAGTCTATGGCTGCCCGTAGTCAGAAAAGATACTGGGAGGAGTTTGATGTGTGACGTCTGCTCGCGAAAACTGCTTTGGTCATTGAACATTTTAACACCAAAATGGCTGTTCTCTGTCTCAGGATTTTTAGGACAGAAAGCACTGGACGGTAGAGGCATAGGCAGCTGGAAGCAAAACAAATTACATAAAATAGAGATGTGCGGTATTAATGGATATAAATAATTTGAACTGTATTTCTGTGAAAGAGAAACTGGAATTCAGTATTTCATCTGTCGTGTAGCCACTGGTAACAGCAACTTTACACAACTGCCATCATGGACTGTTCTTTAGCAGATAACATGAAAATGAAAGGTTTTCCTTTGCTATCCATCAGAATTAAAAGCATTGTAATGATGGTAATGATAGGTGGTAATTAGTAAAACAAATATATTAAATATGTTTAATCTGCAGTCTGTTTGGCATAATTTCATCATAATTAGGCTATATAGGCTATTTAGCTGAAAATTCAAACATTATTAATGATATTAGAAACTCCAGCCAATTCAGTATTCTATGTGCAATCATTGGGATGCCTCTTGGGCTTTTAAAAAAAAAAAAAAAGATAAAATATTTCATAGAAATTTTGCATTATCAGCAAACCGAAATAATAGTGAGTCTTCACATCTTGGAGTACGGTTAATATGTGTGCTCTGAATTGTGAGTTCAACTCTTTCCCAAGTATATTGGAAGTGATGCTGTACTTCTTACAGGAGCTTATTCCTCACAATTTTCTGATGATTTTCAGTCGTTAGTACATTTGCCATTCTCGGGCTGCTGCTGTTGCTTTTTTTTTTTTCTGGCAGAAAGATGCCTGCGTGCCAGAACTGGTGTGTTCATACTTTCCTGAGTCCCCCGTTGATCATTTCTGCAGTCTCTTCCGTGCTGGCCCGGTGGCAGCGCACAGGTCTGGGCACTGATCCGGCCGAAGGCATATCTGACAAAGGAAAAGTTGTTTTTTTTTTTTTCCTTTGGTAATTCATCCTGTGAGAAGGATCAACCATCACCGCTCTGCGTTTCGCACAGCCGCCACCACATTTGGATTTCCACGTTCCAAAATGAAGTGTGAGTTATCTCTTCTTGGAAAATGGAGTAAAAAGCGCAATTAGGATGTGCTGTGTGGAGCGTGTTTAGTACGATGTTCTTCAGGAAGATTTTGTGCATAAAAATATCAAAACAGCAAAAAGTAACAAACTGTCTGTCGGGGACCTGGAAGATTTGTATGCGGGAATCTGCCCGCAAG
This sequence comes from Limnodromus scolopaceus, assembly GCA_028565335.1. Classification (NCBI taxonomy): domain Eukaryota; kingdom Metazoa; phylum Chordata; class Aves; order Charadriiformes; family Scolopacidae; genus Limnodromus; species Limnodromus scolopaceus. Next base: position 28,277,179 of record JAOXNO010000013.1, read on the forward strand.
AGCCCAGTTCATGCTCTGCTGGTAGATTTTACCTGTTCGCTTATGTTTTGCCTGCTTGAAGCAACAGGAGATGAAGGAAGCAAAGCGTATTGGTGCGGCAGAATATCCCAGAGCGGATGCTTCTCTCTTGAGCGTTCCCACAGAGCTGCAGCCCCTCAGCCAGCACTTCTGCATCTCCGAAAACCCCCGTCGCTGCAGCTGCTGCTGGAGCCTCGGAAACCTGCCAGGGAGCAAGCGTGACCTCCCGAGCACAGAATTAAAACATTTCAAGTCTACACAAAGCCAGAAGATTCCCTTACAAAACCTCTTTCACTGGATAAAATCCTTTTTGTCCACACAAAAAAAAAAAAAATAGACTTAGGAAGCTGACGTTCAGCCTTGAGTCTAATATGCCTTCACCCTCTAGTAGTCCTCAGGGAAGGTATGGCCCTGCAGGCCCTGCCTGGGAAAACAAGGGTTTTGTAGGGTTTGTATCCCCTGTATGAGGGGAGTACAAGTCAGGATGCTGGAATAACGGCAGGGTGTGTGCTGGGGGGGTGGATTAGTTGGCACTGAGGTCAGTGGAGATGCAACTTCTGTGGGGAAGGATCTTCAGAAAGGTGCAGATTTGCTGTTCTTTTATTAACAGGTCCTTCATGACAGAACCTGGCTGTTTAGCAGCCAAAAGTCTCTCGGGGTGGCTTTTTTTATTCAGTGATACTCTTTGACCACCCGTAAGCAGCACATCTGAGCTTAGTTACACACTGCTCCTTTGTTGTTTCCCGTACGGCCTTGCCTTTATTTTCTTTAGAAGTTTGACCTTTGTGTGTCTACTGTACATTGCACTCTCTTGAATATCTGCTCCACTCGTAATTTCAACTCATCAACGATCTTTGGTTTCACACGCACGGACGTGTTTCCTCACCTGAACTGAGAGAGCCACAGAGCTCACTGCATGTTTTGAAGGTAATTGAAGAGATGACAGTCTGGAAAGATAAGGGAAAAAAAGCTTTTAGCCTTTAGCGGTCAGTCATGTAAATATTTCTCAGAGCCTGCCCTGTCACCAGAAGGAAGAGGAATTTAGAAGCAGAATGGTTTGGAGTGTATGTTTCTTTAACACAGCAACTAGTTTCTCCATTGTATTTTAGCGTTGTGTAACATAATAATACAAGACCACATTTTTGTCATCAGGTTTTCCATTGCTATTTTACTTTGTGATGCCCATGTGATCTTCCTATATATTTTTTACCTTGTTCTTTATTATAATTATCCTTACAAAACGTGCTTTGATGGTGAAAGAAGGACTAGAATGCAATAAGATGAAGTTATTTTCCCATAAAAATGAAGGTGCTGTTTCAAAGCAGGGAACTGCACCCTGAGTTCCTGAGTCCCACCTGATGTCCCTGACTTTTCCTTTCTCTCAACTGTTGACTTGCGATGAGTGGTGCTACAGCAGGCAGGACCCTTCTTCATTCCCAAATGTCTATTCATTTCTTCTCCTTTGGGTTTTTGGAATGAGATTCTCTGTATATTGAATTAAAAATTTTAATTTTAGAAAGTAAAGATTCTCTGTGTATTGAATTAAAATGCAGGCAGGAAAACTGGCCATACTTTGAATGTGTGACAAGGAGTGTTCGATGGGTTGCGAGTTGCCTTATAAAACAGTTTTCTCAGTCTTCCATAATTTATACTTTGGAGGTCACGATTTTGTGCTGGACACAAAATACATTCCTGTGGAAATGGGCATTATGATGTCACTTCATTTTTTCAGTGAGATCCAGAGGAACCAGTAGTGAATTATGAGCCCAACTCCTAGAGCTGAAGCTGTAGAATATTGTAAGCATGCTGCTGCCTGACATGCTCATGTTTCCTATTTTAGACCTGACTGATCTTCAGATAACATATGGTGGTACAAGTAATTGGAAAATTGGCAGACCTGTCAAGAAAATATGCTAGATGGGACAAAAATACGATGCTGCAGCACATAAAGTGTCTCTGAAGTTAAATTTATTGTCTTTTATCAAATGGTGAAGTAAACGTATCTGGTCTCAAAAAAATGAAACATTTTTCAATGGCAGATGCTTTTCAAAAGTAATTTTTAGAACAATGATGAAAGTTCTTGCATTTGAAAGTAATTTACTGGAAACCTCTGGTCAAGAACAAAGGAAAGGTGTATAAACTGTCTGCTGCAGACGTTTGAATATCTTGTTATCCGTGTGTGGTTTACTAATTTCTTTATGTAACCATCCAGTAAATTGGTCAGGGAAATATTTACTCATTAAATTATTCTTCTACTATAGATGTAGATGATTAGATTTGTTTAAATTTTGAGTGTTGTTATCATTTCTACTTCAACTCTCGAGCAAAATCAAATGCTTGAATAAATTACTTTTTTTTGGCTTATATTTATGCTTGTAGATCAGGCAAAAGATGACAAAAGACTGTACAGAATTCTATACATATGCATAAGTACAAAAAGTGTACTTCTTCAATAAGTTGATTAATGTTCAGGTTTTCATTTTCTTTTACAGGAAGACGAAAATGAAGCTGAGGCAGAAAACCCATCTCAGGAGCTGAATTTGGAACAGAAAAAATCGAAAAAATAGGAGATTGCTGTCTTGTTTGAAATATTTGCAAGTTGTGTAACAGTGATTATAGTTTCTCATTGTAAAATTAACAAAAAAAGTTCTCAATAAAGTCATTGAAAATTAAATTCATGCCGCACTGGGGAATTAATTAAGTAGCTCCTGGTGATATTCTTGATTGCATTAAAAGCTGAATTATCAGAACTGAGCACCGTACCAATAAAATTCTAAAAGCTTTTTGAACACAGTATAGAAAGCTGATGGGTTATTCATCACTAATAGCATTTACTAAGCAAACAGGTCATTTTTTTTTACTCTGCAAAGTAATGTTATCCTTAAAGGATAGTTATAACTCTGACCTATTTTGCTACTTCAGAGCAAGAGCTTTGATTCTTAAAAGTTAGATAAATATGTTCTAGTAAATGAGTTTTGAAATTTCTTCTGATCAGCGATAAAAGTAAATTCTGCTGAGGACTGGGTTGGAGGCATGGATGTTTTGGTATGTACAGGATGTTTTCATAAGTAATTAGTTTTATATGTTTGTAATTGGTTTCATGTTGCATTATCATTTTCTTCCATGTAAACCTTTCCCATCTTCACGTGGTCATGAATTGTCTTGATTAGGCCATCCTGCCCATGTCCAGTTCCTTCATACCAATCTTTCCATTCTAACAGATTTAAATAACTTCTTGCTGTGTCATTACACCTTTAAGCGAGTAGTGAAAATCTAAAATAAAAATCCCTTCTTCCTGTACTCATCATTTTTATTCCTGATTTTTTCTGCTTTTTAGCCTAATGTCCTGGTTTGAGCTACACAGGATTAATTTCTCTTTCAGTGATTTTACTTTTCAATGAGGTCTCTTCTAACACTGCGGAAAACTGCATTTTTAGAAGACTCTAGTGTCTGAATTTGTGAAAATAATTTATAGCCAGCTCTGGTGTATGGGTTTCAAGGTCTCGGTGTTTTCAGGCTCATCAGGTGCGGGGATGAGGAGGAGCAAGACCTGGGCACTTGACCCAAGCTGCCAACAGGATTATTTCATACCATGAATGGCGCATTCAATATAAATTAGAAAGTTTGCCTCGAAGTGCTCTCTCTCTTATTGTGGATCCTTCAAACCATAACAGCTGTGCAGGCCAGTATATGGAAGGGTTAGTACAAGAAACTTAAGTGGAAGTTTATAGCCCGATAGTTTCACAAGTTGCAAGGAAGAAACCAAAAATCTTACTGACTCTGTTTTAGGATCAGAGCAACACGCTCTGAAGTCCCACGAGTGAAGTTTGTCTTGCTCCAGGAGAAATTAATCATCTTCAATTGAAAAAGTTCCATCTCTTTTCCCACTGTTCAGTATTTTTACTGTTACTCTGTATAGCGAGTGTTAAATCAGGTTGTAAATAGCATTCATCCTCAATTTTATCCCGTCTGTTTAAATTGTAGTTTCATATATTTTAAAAACAACATGCCTGTGCTTAAGCGATATCTTTTATAAATTCTTTTCTGGTTCATGAGGTTCAAATGCGTGTGGCTCGTGGAGAAATTTCAATCACAATTACTCTACAGGAGTTTAATAACACTAGATCTCATTTTAACGAATGCAGCTATCATGTAAATTAGCAAATAAAATAAATTCAGCGCTGGTCCGTTTGGTGCAGATCAACCCCTGTAGCCATCTCGGAAAGGAGAGGGAACAGGATTTGGACTTCACTGCAGCGGAAGAGAAAGATTTAAGAAAGCCAGAGGCACAGATTTCCCACACAGGACCATATGGACCATTCTCTGGACGGTGGTGTATGGGATCACAGGGGAGGTGAGGACAAAGTGAACGTTTTTCCTGGGTTTTTTTCAGGCTAACCCAGAAAGCCAAGGTCGGTTCTCAGAGCTTAGCACTCACCCGGATCTGGAGAAGGGGCAGGGTTGCCATTGGAAAGGGCTGAAAGGCCTCTGAATTTTGGAGGACAGAACAAATAACTTGCAAGAAAAGGTGGGAGAATGAGTTTTCATGCAGAGGGGTGTATGGGCTGGGTTGGGTTATGGCCATGTCTCGGCCTTTCTGCCCACCCCCATCCCCTCTGCTTTTGGTGTTTAGGTTTATCCACCCAAATTGTCCTATGCAAAATTAGCAGATGGGATCTAATTTGTGCAAAATAATCTATTTCTATTCTGTCCACGGCAGCAGGTTTGTCCTTTTGCTGTGAGTCTCAGCTCCGTGACAGCCTGGGACCGTACGGGTGCATGAGATGAGAAAGGTGGTTATTCGCTGTTCAGGTTTTGTATGAAAATATATTGCCTGGCTCCCAAACACCTGAGTGAGAAAAATGGTACAGACATGGAAAGCTGCAGAAGCTTCCATTTGATGCATAGTGCTGATGAGCCTTAAAAGGAGTATTTCTATATCTTTCCTAAATTCTTAAGATGTAACGTGAGAGTACATTTGCATAAATCAAGCTTTTTGTTAACTCCTTTTTCAGAAATCCAACATATGTCATCAGAGCTTTACAGTCAGGGTTGATAAATAGAAACCAGTCTCTTGGTTAAATTATTTAATTCAAAATTCAAATACCGGAATGTAGAGATTTTCACTGCAAAATAATAATAATCAGCACTGTATCATAATCAGCTGGGTCTGAGATGAAGTGAGACAAATGTGACTGAATCAAAATGCAGCCCTAACTTAATTCCTTCTAGAAAAATGGAGGAGGTTTCTTTAATGAGTTGTGTGTAGACATTTTTACTAAATAAGAGAATTTTAACTGATGAAGATCAAATAAAGACAATAAAAAATAGGTGACTATTTCCTTTATCTTGATTCTGATCTAGTTAAAATTTGCGGCTGAGCTGATTTTTTTATATATTCTTGAGTTTTCAGGCTACTCAGTACGAATTTCATTTTCATCATATCTTTTTTTCTCGATGTCCGGAGGTTTTTTGGCTACAAATCAGTGGGTAAAGCAGATGGCTGAAACAGTCCTACATGACTGTGACACGATGCTGCTGAGAGTTGCTACTTCGTCAGAACTAAGCTGAAAACCTGATGCAGAATATTGTGGATTTCACTCAAGGTATGTCCATGCTGCCATCAAGCACCAGCCAGCTTGGATACGGAAAGCAGCCGAGGTCCTGTAGGGTGAAGCTCAAACTGTACCTGGAGATGCTCAAAGGCTAAATTAGAGATAGGTTGGGCAGAAGTTTAGATAGCTTTAATTCAGCTGATTACAGACATTTTTATGGAGCAGTATATTCCTTGTATGTAAAAATGCACAGACACCCCTAGGTATGTGTGCCTGAGCAGTTATAATCCCCTTTTTATTTTATTCTCTTTCCCTTTATACAGTTATTTAATACTAATGCCCTAAAAGTCTAGATGGAGAACTATTTATTTCCCATTCCATCTCTCTCACGCACGGCAGTGGTGACGCTCCCCAGCTGGGAACTGCAGTTTTCTGGCTTGCACCAGTGACAGCTATTTTAGGGTGGCTTGGGGGATAATTATGTTTTCCATGCTTGAAGAGAAACTGTCATTTTCCTCATATTAAAGCAGATTTACTGCTTTTTGTGTAGTTTATAAGGGATTACTGTTGGGTTTTGTTCACTCCTCCATGTTTGCTCTTTCCCCCCTGCGGAACAGTGGGCCGTTGAGGATTTTGTGGACTCCAACATCATGTTTTCTCTTACATATAGTCACTTCACCATCAGATAAGAGCAAATTTGTCTATTACTGTAAATTTTGTTCTTAGAAAAGAATTTCTGATCTTTCTGCTCCCTGTCAGGCTCCTGCACTGCTCCCTCATAGGGGGGTCACCAACTGGAGCAGGTGCAGAGGAGGCAACGAAGCTGGTGAAGGGCCTGGAGAATAAATCTTATGAAGAGCGATTGAAGGAGATGGGACTGTTTAGTTTGAGGAAGAGGAGGCTGAGGGGAGACCTCATCACTCTACAACTACTTGAAAGGACACTGTAG